>CM051826.1:119406276-119586276 GCA_028451465.1 Erethizon dorsatum | reverse complement strand
TGGGTGGTCACTTGGAGCCGAACACTTGTGCTTTCTCAGGTTCAGCCTTGGCCAAGATGTCCACCCGACATCCCTTTGCTCCTGCGTTCCTCACACTGAGCCTCCCCGGCTGGCCAGGCCAAGGCAAGAGAGATGCTGGGCTCTGGGCTCAGGTCTCCTGCCACTGCAGGGGAGTCACAGCCCAGGCTCCCTTCCCCTTGTGCCCAGACTCAGGGGACCAAGCTTGGAGTTTGCTTGTCACCACCAGCACCAACCTGGAGATGCTGCTTCCCTACAGTTTCCAAAAAGGCTGGACGGAGGAAAGAAGCAGTAGATACAGGAGAGAAAATGCTGAAAGCAGGTCTCCGCAGCGAGTGGCAGCGCAGGGCGTTCATCTGAGAGACAGCTCCCACCCCCTTCATCAATGCTTCTCACCCCCTCCTACAGTCCCAAGTCATCTGAGGTGGGGGTGGGGATCGATGCTTTTGAAAAGTTGGCTTCCCCACCTATGCATGGTCTCAGCAGTGCTGAGGGGTGGCAAGGTCTGGCAGAGTCAAATTGCAGGAGGCCCCTGGGGTGTTCGATACTCAGGGTCATAAGACTGGGAAAGGTTCAGGAAGGCTCCAAACTCAGCCCACTGCCTCTCTTACTACCAATTTATGCCGAGAACCATGTGCATTCAAAATCCTGAGTAAACTCCAGAAACATTCCCATCAGCTTCTCTGGCCCCTTGAATCCTCGTCACCCTTGGGGTCACCTCTGGAGGCTCCCTTGATTTCTTCCTCCTCCTTCTCAGAAGCACACTGGTTGAACATTGGTAGCAGGAGTTTTAGTTGGGGATCTCCAGAGTTTTGAACAGAGTAGAAACTCGATGTTTGTTGAATGAATAAATGATGTGGACAGAGGACAGGCCAAAATCCCCCAAGAGGCAAGGGCTGCAGCTGGGAGAATGGGCTTGGATAAAGCCAGCTAGGACAAAGAGGCCCTGTGAGGGTGGGGTGGGGGTGGGGGAGGAGAAAGCCCTGGCCAGAAAACACCTGCCTTAACTGATCTTTAGGCAGAAGTGCGGGGGAGAGCTGGGAAGGAGTGTGCCCAAGGATGGGGACTACTGGGTTCTCTCCTTAGCCAGGTTCTGCTCACATCAACAGCAAGAGCCCAGAACTCTCTTTGGCCTTCGGATCCACCCAGAATCGAAATTCAAAATAAACAAGAGAAATAGCCATGAGATGACACAGGTCCCCCTGCTCCCACAGGGTCTCCAGAGGTCTCCTAGGAATCCCACTAGATCTCCAAGTGCAGAGTGGGAACCCAAAGAGGTCCCCAAGAATGGGGACAGAACAGTGTCAGTGATGGGTTGATGACGGAGGCAGTCCAGTGGGTGGTGGTGAGGGGAATGGAGGCGGAGACCGGATGGAGGTGGAGACAGTCTCCGATTCAGGGATGCCACGCCCATGACTCTGAGCCATGTGTGTGACAGCTGAAGGCCCAGGCCCATGGCATTGAGTATGAAAACGGAGCCTCCCAAGCAGCGGATTCCCGGTCTTGCAGGAGGTGGGGACAGGGGTGGGGTGAGCAAGCCCAGGCACGCATGGCCTTGCTGCTTGAAGGCCTCTGAAATTTAGGGAGCCCTGGAGAGATCTCTCAGACTCAGCTTTTAACTGGTCCCCTCTCCCCTTCTCAGGGCATATGGTTCCTTCCTGCCTCTCCCAGTGGAGGCTGAATTGCTTCCTGGTTTGAATCTCTGCTGTGCTGATCATTCGTGCTGTGACTGTAATCAAGTTACTGCTCCTTCCTGTGGCTCAGTTTCCTCATCTGTAAAACAGAAAAAGTAATAGTTTTACTCCAATGGACTTTTGGGAAGATTGAGTGAATATGTGCAAAACTCACACCAGGCCCTGGCATCAGAGTGTGTTCCCATCAATTGGAAGCAGTGCTAACCTGCCCACTTGCCTTTCTCCCTTCCTCCACTCCCCTCTTCATCCCTTGCCCGCTGCTGTTCAAATCTCATTTGTTCCACAGAGCAGACAGGAAGGAAAATATCTTGAGCATTTGGTATGCACAGGTGCTGCACTAGGCAGCAGGAAACTAAGGAGGGAAGATAGGAGGAGAAACTAAGTCCTCTTATTTCATTTAATCCTCACAATGATCTTAAGAGTTGCCCACCTGCATTATGCATTTTATGCTCATTTCCCAGCTGAGAAAAGAGAATCTAAGAGTGGGTAAGCAACTTCCCCAAGGTTACATAGTGAAAATAGCCAGAGCCAAGATTAGAATCCACATGACATGAATTGGCCTGTTCCTGTCCTCTGGTCCTCTCTGCCTCCTCCTGGAAACCCTCTGACCAGTTTAGTGGGGGAGTTTGGAGAAGGGAAGAGTCCTGTAGGCTGCGTTCTGCCTCCCTGTGCGCATGCCCCAGGCATCACTGGGCTCTTTCTAGCTGCGGTGTAGGTACTTGATATTTTCACCTCTGCATTCAGTTTTCTCATCTGTAAAACGGGTGTAAAATAGAACCTTTTTCCTTGTGTTGTTGTAAGGTTTACAGGAGACAACAAACTTTTGAAGCTTGCTTGTGAACATAGCCATGGTAGTTTCTATCCCCAGGCACGTGGAAAGCTGGGAAAAGCTCTCTGGACCAGGAAGTGTGTGAGGTCTTCAATTCTGTTTCCTCTCTGTGCCTGGTTGTCGCTTTTGAAATTCACGGGATGGACTGGGGCCTGGCTTATTGACAGCACAAGTAAAGTATCAGGTGCATGCAGTCCCAGGCCACAGTGGCTTTGGGCCTTTGGCTCCGTCACTAGCGCCCATCAAGCAGCCCTTGCATCAAGCCGAGTGACAACGTCGTTTAAGCACCGCGGTCGGAAGTGCTGGAGGCGGGGCTGGCGGGGACTGGGAACTGCGCGGCTCCCTCCGCCTGCAGGGAAGACCTGCGGAAGTGCATCCTTAAGGGCCTGACCTTTGGGGCGCCCGTCTAAGCAGTTGCTTAGGCTCTTGGGCAGCGGGTGGAGCGGAGAAGCTGACCTGGGAGCCTCTGTCCAGCGAGCGCAAGCTCCTGCGCCTAGGGACTTCTGCTGAAACCGTAATGTCCCGCCGTGGCAGAGATCTGGCTGGCTTTACCCAAGCCTCACTTGCCAGTGTCTTCTTAGTAGGTCTGTGCCGCTCAGTATGGAATTGAATTCTGTACGGCCAAAACTCCCACACTTTCAAAACCGAACAGTGGAGGTCTTCACTTGCGGTCCCGGAGTCCGGGTCGCCTCTCTTCCCCACTGGCTGCGCAAACCTGGGCCGTATCCGGCGCGAGGAGCCCGCGATGCCAGGTTCTCTGTCCCGCTGCTTTTCTGAAGTTCATCAGCAAATGGGTGTTGATTGGTGGCTAGAGGGCAGGCAGCTGGTGGGTGGGGAAAGAGCAGAAATCCAGACCTTTACTAATTGTCCCTCCAATGGCGAGGTGCCCGGTGGAGTTCGCGGAGGACCCTCTGTCCCCCCGCTGGGGCGCGCCGGGAACCATGCGGCCGGCGCGGTGTCGCTGAGCCGCGTTCCCGTCCCAGCCAGGCGTGGCGCGGAGCCCAGGCAGCCGGCGGCGAGCCAGCCCGCTGTCACCTCGTAGACCCCGAGGGAGACAAACCCGCCTGACGCCGAGAGGGCCGCCTCTGCTGGCCTTTCCAAGTTTCTAGACTCCGGGCATGGGTTAAAATCACCCGGCGCTTCCATCCGTGCCTCGCACAATTCCGGGCATTAGTGGCCTTGTAGGCCCAGCGTGGGTTTTTGTTTTTAAGAAAAGAAAGGGAAGGAAATGTATTTTGGCTCTGTGGGACTTTTTAATCTCCCTTAGTTCATCTCCCTTTTTCCCTGAAGAAACAAACGCTAGCCAGGCACGGTGGTGCACGCCTGTAATCCTAGCTCTCCAGAGGCTGACACAGGAGGATCATGCGTTCAAGGCCAGCCTGGGTCACATATTGAGTTCAAGACCAGCCTGAACTAAATGGCGAGACCTTGTTTTAAACAAGAACAAAACAAAACAAAACAAAACAAAACAAAACAAAACATCACGGCTAAATAAAGTTATAGCTTACCTGCCTGGTAAACCGAGGAATGTCAAGGTGGGTCCTGCGACCCGTGGGCAGAGGCAGCCGTGGGCTTGTTGGTAGAGGCCCTAGACTCACGGGCTTTGGGCCTGGATCCAGGTTTCCGCTTTTGTCAGTTGTTCAGCGACAACGGGAGAAGCCATCTCAGCCAGAAGCGCTGAGGCCCTGGGCGAGGCTGCCCAGACAGAGCCGGCAAGGAGCGCGGCCGGTGGTCAGCGACTTTCCCCGCCCTAGACGAGCCAATCCCGACGCCCAGCAGGGACACGCGGCTAGAAAAGTGTCCCCAAGACCCCCAGGAAGCCCCGGGGATTGCCTGAAAATGTGTGCGCCTCAAGTGCCCACTTCCCTCTGGGGAGCAAGTGCGCCCTTTTGCGCGCGGGTCGCATTGTGAAGGGTGACAAGTTGTGACGCCATCAATCCCCAGGTTCTCTGTCCAGCTTCCTTTCTAAAATTCATCAGTAAATGAGGACTTCGACTACTGAAGCTCAAGTCGTAGGAGAGCTGGCTCCGGGGTCCCCTGCCCCCAAGGCCTCCTTCCTCGTCTCTCAGCCTCCAGCTTGGTGAAGGTGGCGGTGGGGTAAACGTCACCAAGTCTGCAGCCCCCACCTTCACCTGGGTTAGTGATCTGCTGTGAGATGTCGGGCAATTATACTGAACCCTTCTGTACCTCAGTGAAGAAAGGGGCTAAATACTGGTCCTGTGTCAAGGATGAGTGTAAAGTTTCATGAGTTACAATACGCAGAAAACTGTGCCTCCCTTCCAGCAAGAGCCTTGTAAACGCCACTCCCTTCTGTGCGCACATCGGGACACACCTCAACTCCTTTCTCTCCTGCATTCCGGCGTGCAGTCAGCGCAAGACGCTATGGAATCAGGATCTGTGATAGGAAGCACACAGAGTAGGTGTTCCCAAGATGGCCCAGGGACTAAAAATGTCAGGAAGGGGTCCCTATGGTTCACAATAATCTATTATTTTATAAACAACAGGAGCTCAGGGTCTCCAAACACAAAGCAGTGATAGGGAGATCGATCCCACTGATTATCCTGACATAGTCAGTACACATTTGTACGCATATTGAAATATTACACTGGACCTCATAGATATGTACAATTTTGTCTTAGTCAAAAATTTTTCAAATACTGAAGAGATGGAAATGTTAACTATCCTGGTTTGGTCATTACATGGTCTACACGTATTATTGCAATCTATCTCATAATTAGTAAAGTTAAATATTAAATAATTAATCAAAAATTTTTTTGCAAAGTGCCAGAAAGGCTACAACAGTTTGAGGATTTCTTTCCACTTCCATAATCCAAGGTCCCAGGTTTGTACATTTCTGCCTCTTGTTTAGTTTGAAAAACCTTCTCGCTCTTCCTTTTATTTTGTTTAAATTAGGGCAGAATTAGCCATCTTCACCTTCTAGAAACCTGTTTCAGAGGACTAAGAGAAGGAGTGAGCAAATATCTTTTTTTATGGCCTAGGAAAAATAATGAGGGCTTGCAAGCGAGAGACGCAGGACCTGTCTTCTCGTCTGTGGAACTCTGTTAAGAGCAAATCCACCAGGCTCTCTGGCTCTTAATTTCCTCCTGTGTAAAGTGCAGATGATGATAATACTGCCTCCGTGAAAGGTTCTTTGTGAAAGTTAACGGAAATAATTTATGTTGAAGTACTTGGCACTGCCACAGGAGCATGGAGTCAACAATTCATTTAAAACAATTGCAATAATAAGCCCAAAGAAAAGCAAAAAGGAGAAACCCCAAAAGGCAGACATTTTTAGTACTTGTTTTTCTTTTCTGGTTTTTTGAGATGGGTCTTGTTCAACAGTCCAGGCTGGCCTTGTACTTGCTGTAGAGTCCAGGCTGACCTCAAATGCATGATGACCTCCTGCCTCAGCCTCCGAAGTGCTGGGAGTACAGGCATGTGTCACCACACCCAGCTCTTGAGGACTTTTTTCAGATTAAACGAAGGAAAGTTCCAGTCCAGACACACAATGTAAAGTGAGTTTCAGGCAGGGCTTCAGGGTACTCAGTCAAGAGAAGGGACAACTGTGCCCAGCTTGCCACGCTAAACCCCAAGACATGTCTCATCAGGCCTGGGGATGTTTTCCTGTAAACAGACGATGATTTCTCCAGTATCAGTGTGGAAAACTCATGTGTTAGAGAAGGACCACAAATGAAACATGGTCAAGCATGTTCTCATTGCAGGGTTATTTCAAATATTCTGAAGCGTGCCTCCAAAATGGGGAGAAAACCCAAAACTATTTTTCCTCATGCTATCATCTACAGAAGTCAATATTTGGATGGCTTCTCTTTTTAATGTCTCTTTGCCTCACATATATGTATATCTATTTGCATATATATATGAAAATTTCCATTTTGTTTAGTTTTGTGAGGAGATTTTTATGTTAATCAAACCACTGAACTCTTTTCATTCAATTTCCATCCAAAATCAGAGATTTCTCTTTCTTCTTCAGGTAAAAAACCCCAACATATGCAAGAAAATAGAACTTATCACGTCTAGTTAATTTTGTAAAATCTACTCAGCTATTCTTTGGGTTGTGCTTTCCATCTTCTAGAAAATATGAACCAATCAACTATATTAGCCATATGGCTTGATCATAAGAGCTAATTTCCATTTCATAATATAATTGTTGTTTAAACACTGACAATTTATTAGCCAAGGTGTTTAGGAAAGTTCTCTTTTTACATGATGACTGAAGTTATCATAAATACTCAGACTCTAGCATGGTGGTGCACTCCTGTAACCCCAGTACTCCGGGAGGCTGAGGCAGGAGGATTGCAAGTTCCAGCCCAGCCCAGGCAATTTAGGAAGATCCTGTCTCAATAAAGGGCTGAGAATGTAGCTCACTGTGCAAGCCCTGAGTTCAGTCCCCAGGAACACACAAACACACACACGCACACATATACAACAACAACGACAAAAGAACCTCAGTTTATTAGACTTGATTTTCATGCTTTTAGACCTTGTGATGCCTTAGTGTTAACATATCTTCAAGAAGGATCTAGTTGCTCTGCCATCCTGGAACCGACAACATGGACGTTCTGTCCAGAGCAGCTTGGTTTCAGGCCCAGGCTTCAACAGCAAGAATATGGTGTAGTGGGACAGGCTCTCAGGGCCACTCAGTTGTGTTAGACACAAGTGCTGGCTGGAAAGGCTGTGCAGTCACACATTGCTGCAAACAAAACATGTCACCCTCCAGTGATCTTAATGCTTTGTCCATTAAATGTCCTCTCTCATGTCAATGGCAGTGTGTTCAACTGTAAACAGATGGTCCCCACTGTCATCTCAGAAGGAGAAAGCTGTGGTTCACGGTTTGTTTTAAGCTCTGGGTTCCTTATTGCCCTGAGTATTTGTCAGGGTCATTGCTGTGTTTTCCTCCCACCTCTCTGAGTGTTGGTCCTACTCTGGCCTTACTCTGCTTGGTTTAGAGAAACACTCTGGACCCTGTGATATAAACCTTATGGGCCTCTACAAATATTCACATTATAAAACGTAGAACGAAACATTAATACATGCTATATTTAAGGTAATTTGGCCTAATGCAGTCTGACTTTAATTGAGAGTATGGTTTTAATGAACTGTTCTGTATATCCCATAGATTCAAATAAAAGATACCCACTGTGTCAGGTTGTTTCCCAGGAGGTGGGATTGAAATGCCAGGTGGGAGAGCTGCTCTGTAAATAGGCATGAAGATTTGACTTTTAAGTTAGTTAAAAAATATGAAATTTTTTTGTAAGTTAAGCTACTCTCAGGTAGAATTAAAAAAATTTCACATTAAGATTACATATTTCGGGGCCGGTGAGATGGCTCAGCGGCTTAAGCGCCTGCCCGGCAAGCGCGAGGGCCCGAGTTCGACTCCCGGAACCCACATACAAAAAAAGGGGCCGGTGATATCGCTCAGTGGCACGGGCGCCTGCTGGCGCGCGAGGTCCTGAGGTCGACCCCCCGGTACCCACAAAAAAAAAAAAAAGATTACATATTTCTTTGTAGTCATTTTTCATCTATCTTTGTTGGTCATATTTTCTGATAAAGAATCCATGTGAATACGCACATTGGAAGTATGTTTGTTGAGAGCTTGAGTAGGATTTGCAAATCGTAACAACACTTAAGACAGGATGTTTATTTTGAGGCCCTTCTGTCTTTTCCTGGTATTGGGTCACAGATGGGGGGACTCCCTTAGCCCTGTGTCTCTGCTTTCAGAATGATGAACTTCCTGCCACTCTATCACAAGAACTAAGACTCCTTCCACAAACGTCTGCTATGGTCAGTACAATAAGAGTAAGTCATCGAATAATTAAGTTGGGAGTGGCTAATGGTACCTTGCAATAATAGGTGCTCAGTAATTATTTGTTCATGGATAGATTTTTAGATCTTTCATTTTCCCATATTATTTCTTTAAGAGACATCCTTGATGTGTAAGATACATAAAGAAAAGCACACAAACCATACGTAGATAGATTAAGAGAGCCTCACAAAATAAATGCACTTTTGTAGCCACCCTCCAGATCAGTATACAGTATAGGAAACTACCACCACCCCAGAATGCTCCCTTGGGCCCACCGCCAGCTATTTTTATTCATTTATTTATTTCTGAGATGTTGTTTCCTTATGCTGTTCCGGCTGGTCTCAGACTCCTGGCCTTAAGTGGATCTTCCTGTCTCAGTCTCCTCAGTGCCACCAGACATGCACCACCATGCCTGGTGTTCTTTTTTTGTGTGAATGTGCTAGGAATTGAACCAGGGCCTGGTGCATGCTGGGCACACACTACCACCGAGCCAAGTCTCCAGGCCCCAATGCCTGTCATTACCTGTTATTATTATAGATTAATTTTGCCTGTTTTTAAACTCTACATAAATGAAATCATACAACATAAACACTTGGTGTCTGGTTTGTTTCCTTTAAAGTTATGCTTTTACCTCTCCCTGTGCAGTCATAAGTTGCAGTAGCTCACTCTCACTGCAGAGCAGACTCCGGTAGATGATCTCACTCAGCTTCCTTACCTATTCTTCCCTTGTTTGACATTTGGTTGTATCTAGTTTTGGCTTATTTTGAATAATGCTGCTCTAAATATTCTTGTATGTGGCTTTTGTCCCACACAAACACATATACTTGTGGATTATCCTAAAATTACCATCTACTATTACTTATTTTACTTCCCAGTAGGGATTATACCCTCCACCAACAGCATCCCATTAGAATTAAAACAAATGACCTAACAATGACAAAGACCTGGACAGTCTGGTCCTGACATTATTTTCTTTCTTGCTGCCTCACTGCAGCCCTGGTCATCTCTGTGCTATTCCTTGAACCACCAGGCCTGCCTTTCCCTTAGGGCTTTTGTCCTTGCCACCTTTCTCTGCCTGGTGGCTCCTGAAATAAATATCTGTGATGTGCTTCCCTTGTCCTCTTCACTTGACTCAAACGTCACATTCTCCATGGCGCCCTCCCTGACCGGTCAGTTAAAGACGTAATCCCTCCCTATTACTGTATTATACTCCTGTTATCCTCTCATTTTTCCATAATATGGATAGGTATCTGGCATACACTTTTCTGTTTGTTTCCATTCTCTTTTTCCTACACTGTAAACTCCATGAAGGCAGGGATTTCTATTTGCATGAATTTCTTTTCTTCATTACTGAATCCACTGCCATACTGACAACTTGCTAGTCCTAGGCCAGTGCCTGGCAAATAAATAGATGCTCCATAAATAGCTATTGAATGAATCACTGATAGATGGAAGAAAGGCTACAATTGGGAAAGTCAAAAGTTGCCATTGGAGTCAGGAGACGGTGTTGGCTCCTTCTGTGTGTCATTAACTGACTATTTGACATTGGCAAAGGTACCACCAGCTCCCTTGTTTGTCAAACAGGAGTAATAAAATGTGCCTCTATTCAGGAATGTTAAGTGGGTCGAGTGAGATAATGTGGATGAAGATGTTCTCCTAAGTTAGTCTTCTGTGGAATAGGTATTCCTAACTTACCACCAAAGAAGCCCTCAGGAAAAATGAGTTAAGAATGAAAAAACTAAGGAATAAACCTGCCTGGTGGTATATCCCTGCAATCCAGCTACCTGGGAGGCTGAGGCAGGAGGATCAAAAGTTGGAGGCCAGCCTGGGTAACTTAGTGAGGCCCATCTCAAAATAAAACCTTAAAAAGGGGCTAGGGATATAGTTCAGTGGTTCTTCCTCCTCCTCCTCTTCCTCCTCCTCCTCTTCCTCCTCTTCCTTCTCTTCCTCCTCCTCCTCTTCCTCCTCCTCCTCCTCTTCTTCTTCTCCTTCTTCTTCTTCTTCTCCCCCCTCCTCCTCCTCTTCCTCCTCCTCCTCTTCCTCCTCCTCCTCCTCTTCTCCTCCTCCTCCTCCTCCTCCTTCTTCTTCTTCTATATTTTTGAGACAGGGTCTCACTATGTAGTGCAGGCTGGCCTTGATACTTCTGCCTCAGCCTCCTGAATGCTGGGATTACAGGTGTGCAACACCATACCCAGCTAGTAATTTTCTTCTTAATAGAAACTGGAGTTCAGGGCCTTCTGAATGCTTCTGAGGTCCAAACCTCCATTCCTGGGTAGAGTTGGGAGCCATAAAGGGAATCCAGGATCAGCTTGAATGATGAGAGCAGTAACAACTGCTTACATGTTGTTGAGTACTCACCATGTGCCAGGCAAATGGTGCTTTGCATCGAGTAGCTCATTTGTCATCATAACATCCTTGAAGTACTGTTGCCACTCTCTGTTCTACAAGGGGGAAAATAAGACAGAAAGAAATAAAGTGACTTCACCAAGTTTGGTAGGAGCATGATTTGAACCCAAGTAATCGGGTTCGAGGTCCTGGTAAAGTAACCATTTTGTGATACTGCCAAGGCCTAGAAGGTTTCTGGGTGGCCTGCTAAATTATAGACTAGCAAAAGCTAAGTCCATGGCCTCAAGGCACTGCTTCCTGACAAGCTCACCCAGAGGTGGGGCTGGAGTTGGTGCTTCTGCAGCTGCTGGGCAGGGTAATGCCCTAGTGGAACCCTTGTCCCTTCCCAGCATGGAACAAGCTGTTGTGCACTGTGGAATCACTTGAATTAGAAAAGCAGCCACCTATATATTGAAAATAAAAACGATTCAAAACACTGGAATGATTTTCAAAGCTATTTGTCAGTGGACAAAGAACTTATTTGGTTGGTAGAAAAAATTATTAACAATGATAAGAACTGTGATGATTGAAAACGCTAATTGTGTTTAAATGCATGACTTCATCTTAATGATATAGAAAGAGCCCTAAACTAATTTATCACTATTGTAGAATGTTAAAGAACTCATTATTTTACAAAGTGGCAAATTAAAGGAAAGAATTAATTCAGCCTTTTAAAACACAGCTTTATTAGCTGGGCATGGTGGTACATGCCTGTAATCCCAGCACTCTGGGAGGCTGAGGCAGGAGGAGACAAGTTTGAACCCAGCCTGGGCAACTTAGCGACTTAACAAGATCCTATCTCAAAATAAAAAATAAATATGGCCAGGGGTGTAGCTCAGTGTGAAAGCTCTGGGTTCCATCCCCAATACTGTAAAAAAAGCAAAACCAAAAACCCCACAAAAACTAGCTTTGTTGTGGTATAATTAATGTACAGATAATTGCACATATTTAATGTGTACACTTTGCTGAATTCGGACATATGCAAACACCTGTGACTACAATCAAGGTAGTAAACACATGGAACACCTCCCAAGATTTGTGGTAAGAACACTTACATTAGATTTAGCCTCTAAACAAATTTAATCTTTTTTTCAGTACTGGGAATTGAACCCAGGACCTTCACACATGAGGCAAGCACTCTGTCACTAAATCTCCCTCTGGACAAAGTTTGAGGCACAAGTGCCCTCCTGCTAGCTATAGATACTATATTGTTCAGCAGATCTCTGGAACTTACTCATCTGCATAACTAAAACTTTACACTCATTGAAACTTTGTACTCATCATTCTCTCAGCTTCAATTCCCTGAGAACACTAGAGTGGGCTTCAGTCATGAATGATTTTGTTAGCAAACTATTTGGTTCTCAAACAGAAGTGTTAGGCAAAATTTTGTTTTTGTTTGCAAACTCTGCATTGGGTGACAAACACGACTGCAGCCATCATTCCCATACAAACACAAACGTGGCCATCTTTTCCAAAATTGTAGAACAAAATTAAGTTTGTGAACGGAGGTACCACTGTATTTGTATTCTTTGCTTCTATGAGTTAAATATGGAGATATCTCACATAAGTGGAGTCATGCAGTATTTGTCCTTCTGTCATTGGCTTACTTCACAGTGTTGCAAGTGGCAGGATTTCTTTTCTCTTTCTTTTCTTTCTATTTTTGTGCAGAACTAGAGATGGAACCCAGGGCCTTTGAACTTAGCTACATGCCCACCCCTTTTTGAGACCCTTTTTGAGATAAGGTCTCACTTAGTCACTTAATTGCCCAGTTTGGGCTTGAATTGGCAATCCTCCTGCCTCAGCCTCCCAGAATGCTGGGATTACAGTGCGTGCCACCATTCTCAGCTTGTTTCTTTTATGTTGTTGTTTGTTTCCTTTAAAAATATTTATTTATTCATTTATTTATTTATTTATTCATGCATCTCAGTTATACAGAAGAGTGGGTGTCATTTCAGCATATTTTGTACATGCATAAAACATGCTTTGATCTTTCCCACACACCCATCCTACTTGCCCTTCCCTCCTCTCCCTTTTATTCCCTTCCTCTTCTTTGCAATCTCCCTCCTATTTTCATGTCATCTCTCCTGTCATTTTTTTTTTATTAGATTCTACATATGAGAGAAGTAATCTCCATTCTTTTTTTTTTTTTTTTTTTTTTTTTTTTTTTGTGGATACCGGGGGGTCGACCTCAGGACCTCGCGCGCCAGCAGGCGCCCGTGCCGCTGAGCGATATCACCAGACCCTTTTTTGTATGTGGGTTCCGGGAGTCGAACTCGGGCCCTGGCGCTTGCAGGGCAGGCGCTTAAGCCCCTGAGCCATCTCACCGGCCCTCTCCATTCTTATGATGTGGACCCAGCAGTTGCTGGATCACATTGCAGTTCTATTTTATTTTTATTTTATTTTATTTTATTTTTTTATGGGTACCGGGGGTCGGCCTCAGGACCTCACTCGCCAGCAGGTGCCCATGCCCCTGAGCGATATCACCGGCCCTTTTTTTGTATGTGGGTACCGGGAGTCGAACTCAGGACCTCGTGCTTGCCAGGCAGGCACTTATGCCACTGAGCCATCTCACCAGCCCCCTCTATTTTTATTTTTATTTTTCTGATGAACTCCATACTGTTTTCTAAGTTGCTAGAGCATTTTACATTTCTCCCAGCAGTGTACAAGAGTTCCAAGCTCTCTACAATCTCATGGACACTTAGCTTTTTTCCTTCCTCCCTTCCTTCCTTCCTTCCTTCCTTCTTCCTTCCTTCCTTGGGATTGAACCCAGGGGACTCTACCACTAAGATACATCACAGCCCTTTTTATTTTTTATGCTGAGTCAGGGTTTTTCTAAGTTGCCCATTCTAGCCTTGAACTTGAGATCCTCCTGCCTCAACCTTCTGAGTGGCTGGGAGTACCAGTGTGTGCCACTGTGCTAGGTCTTTTCTTTTTTTAATAATAGTCATATGGCCAGGGATTTAGGTCAGTGGCACAGCACCTGCCTGGCAAGTGTGAGGCCCTGAGTTCAATTCCCGGTACCCCCCCAAAAAAACCCCTCCCCCCAACAAACAAACAAACAAAAAACCGATAGTCATAAACAGGTATGAGATTGTATCTCATCGTAGTGGTCTACAATTTTCTGATAATGGTGTTGAGCATCTTTTCATGTATCTGTTGGTCATTGACATCTCTTCTTTAGCAGATGTTTGCTCAAGTCTTTTGTCCATTTTAAAACTGAAAGCTTTTTTGGTTCTGTTGACGGCCTCTATTGCAGTGGCAGGAGTCTCATTCGTATTTTGGAAATTAACCTCTGATTGGGTCTGTGGTTTACAAATGTTTTATCTCATTGTGTAGTTTGCCTTTTCATTCTCTTGATTATTTCCTTTGTTGTTCTGCTTTCTTTATGTGAACTGAACCTCGGGGGTAATCAGTTAGTAGATGAAGTTTCTCTTCATAGACACTGACTCAGAAGTGACTATGAATATGATTGGCAGTTTTGCAACCCCAGAAGAAGGAAAGATCTAGGCACCGAGCATTGCCAATGCTGACTAAGAGATGGCAGATACGGTCCGCCCCTTGACAAGAGGACACAGTAACAAGTCTCGTAACGCTTTACCAAAAAGTTCAAATTTGAATATGGTTAAGGTCATGATCCAAATAACAATTTATTGGACAGAGAGAGGACAGAGGACAGAGAAATATTTTAACAATTTATTAACAAAATCCAATCTGTGGGAAACTTTAGGGACAATCAGATTGTTTGAACCAAAACATTGCAAAGAATAAGAGGGGGGAGTTTGAATTAAAAGGTACAAGATAAATCAATGGGTTGCAATATATATATTCATTTGCATCCTGACTTGAGCAGACAAATTATGCAAAAACTTATGATATTTTTGAGACTATTGGAAATTTGCCTGTTGACTGACTATGTAATGGTATTAAGATATTACCATTTGTATAATTGTAAAAGCATTTTAGTTAGCTTTTAAAAGAGTCCTTGTATTTTAGGAATACGTAGTAAAATACTTTTTTTTTGTGTGTGTGTGGGTACCGGGGGTCGACCTCAGGACCTCACGTGCCAGCAGGCGCCCGTGCAGCTGAGCGATATCACTGGCCCTTTTTTCGTATGTGGGTTCTGGGAGTCGAACTTGGGCTGTCGCACCTGCGAGGCAGGCGCTTACGCTGCTGAGCCATCTCACTGGCCCTGTAAAATACTTTTGATAAAATGATATGTTTTCTTGGCATTGCTTTAAAATAATACAAAAAGGAGCCGGGTGTTGTGACACATGCATATAATCCTAGCTCTCAGGAGGCTGTGGCAGGAGGATTGCCATGAGTTCAAGGCCAGACTGAACTGTGAAGTGAGACCCTGTCTCAACCCCCCAAAACAAACCCCAAAATAATATGAAAGGGAAAGATAGATGAGTATAGAGATAAAACCAGATTAGTATGAGTTGATAATTACCAAAGCTGCATGATAGGTCCATTTGATGCATTAGTTAAACATGTGAATTCTCCATAATGATAAAATGTTTCAGATTGTTAGCAGATACTAAAAACTGGATTGTGTTTGTTTGACTCCTCACAAGGCTAAAATGAAAAGGCTCGACAACATCTATATTGGCGAAGATATGAAGCTGTGGCAAATCTTATATATTGATGTACATAGAAAATAACATACCACTTTGGAAAACTTATGATGTTAAAATATGCCTACCCTATGACCTGACATCTCACTTTTAGATATTTACTCAAGGGAAATGAAGACATATATCCTTTAAGAGATTTATATTTTGGGTGCTAAGGATCAAACCCAGGGCCTCAAGCATGCCAGGCAAGTGCTCCACCCCTGAACTTCATCTCCTGCCCTAGTGTTAAGTAGATTTTAACAAGAATATATGTAGCCACTCTAGCTTTGAGATCTCTGTCCACAAGTGGAATTTTCCTCTCTGTGTACAGCACTGCAACACTGTCCAGAATGCTTAAATCTTTCTCTCTGTGTGTCTACGTTCTATTATTTTAAAAGCCATGAAATCAATCACTTCCTCTGCATAATTTTCAAATCCTGCATCCTGCACCCAGCCCAGATATGCTGGGAATCACTCCTTTGGGTCCCCTGATAACCTGAACACACTTTCCTTTGTCATTTTCTTTGCCGTATTTTTAAAAAGTGATTTGGAATATTTCCATTCCCCCACTGGGCAGTGAACTCTCTGAGTTTAGGACCAAGTCTGATTCATTTCATATCTCGGCTGCAATCAATCTGTCAATCAGTGGCTTCGTTTGTGATCTGATCCTCCCATTCTCTCCTCCTCAGTTATCTCAGTGGGTGTTACGATTTGCACCTGAAACATCCCATCCCCTAGAGTGAGATGTTTGGAGACTTGCTCCTTAATGTAGCAGTGCTCTCAAGGTGGGGCTTTTGGTGGGGCTTGTAACTGAATCATGAAGGTTCTAACTTCATCAGTGGACTAATCTATAGATAGATTTATAGTTTGATGCCATTATTGGGAGGTAACAGAAAATTAGGATGTGAATCTAGTTGAAGGCAGTGTGTCACAGTGGTGTGCCCTTAGGGACTGTATCTTGGCCTTTGCCCCTTTCCTTTCCCTCTCCCTCTTTCTCTGCTTCTGGCCACTATGAGGTAAGCAGCTTTCCTCTGCCATGCCCTTCAGTCCTGATACTTCTGCATCTCCACAGACCTAAAAGTAATGGAGCCAGCTGACCATGGACTGAAACCTCTGAAATCATGAGCCAAAATAAATTTTTCTTCCCGTAAGTTAATTATCTCATGTATATTGTCACTGTGATGGGAAGCGGACTAATGCAGCGGGCCAACCAGGATGATTTGTAACTTGTTACTAAAAGACAGATATGGGAAATAGTCCCATTTCAAGGCTGATTTCAATTCAAGTTATTATCAGAGAGCCATGGATTCTTAGACTTGGGAGAACAATTACAGGTCATCTGATTGAAGCTACCCACCTGACACTTAGAAGCCCTTCAACATTTCTACAAGTTTGGGGACATGGAATTCTTTAAATATGGTATAATGGTGATAGAAAACGGGAGGAGTCTTCAGCATTCTGGAGGCTTGCCCTTTCTACTCTTCTCTGGTTTAAGGTTTGTGTATGAAAATAATGAAACAGGAGGATATTTGTATTAGAACGCACATGTGTTTACACACAGATGCACAAACACACATTGGAAGTTTAAATCTGTAAGTGGCTTAAGATGATGAACAGCAGACTATTATCTAAAATGTTAAGTATAAGTTGGGGACTGAGACAGTACCCAGAGAGAGAATTATCTGTAATTTGAAGTTAAAGCCATCTGTCAAGGCCAGGGTTTCAGAGTAAAAGGCAAATGGGTTGGTAGACTTCATAGATGGATGGCAGGGGACATGAACCGAACCAAGCAAGAAGCTGCCAGCTGGAACCTGCAGTCCCAGAGCCAGTCTCGCTCTGTGACTGGAAGAAGGGACTACAAATGTTGGTTCGGCCATACCTGCCAGAGTAGCTTCAAGTCCTGCATTGATCTCAGAGATTTGTGACGTTCTGGGGGTCTAATTTGTGAATTACAAAGGAAAGTGTTGAGATTTTTAAGAAAAGGGAGACTTACTCTGGGCTGCTGGTAATTCAATCCATCATTGTGTAGACACTTTGCTAGCTTTTTCTAAAATTTGAAATTGAAATCTCCTTTCTATGGCTCATTGACCCTAGTTTTAATACAGGACCACACAGAAAAATATCCAGGCCATTTGCCACATAATGGCCCTTGAATATTCCACGGCAGCTTGCTTGTGTGATCAGAAAATCACTGAACTCATGAATATTGGGTGCTTAGCACAGTGCTGGCCCATACTAGCACCTCATAAATGGTAGCCATTATTCATTGCATTATCACACTGCCTTTGAGCCACTTACTTCTTCATAAGCAAAGCTTTTTCAGGAAAGTAGCTCATCGTTGTTACGAAAATGGAAGTTCCCAGTTGAATTACATCAGCAACTTCATATGTGTAAGTGTTATACGCCAGGGTATTGGACAACTGGAGATGTCCTTTCTGTACCCTTCACTACTGCCTTACCTTTACTAAGTCTCAAATCATCCATGAAGACTTGACACAAATTATTCTCTGAGTCTCTTTCCCATCCTATGAGAACTGATCACTCCATTCATGCCACTAAATTAAGACTGAATGCTGGGCTGGGGGTGCACTCAGTGGTAGAGTGCTTGCCTGGCATGCATGAGGCCTTGAGTTTGATCCCCAGCAGTAGAAAAAAAAAGAATGCTGTCTACATTTATGTGTGCTATTTTCCCCTCTTCCACATTATCTAGAATGCTGAATTCCTCTTAGTGTTTCTAGTGTAAAACAGAGTACTGAATGTAATCAATATTATTGAAGAAATGTAACTTTTGGAGTATTAGGTTGTATAATTTTTAGAAAGCAATGGGAACTTTAAAGATTTTTTCCATACCTCATTCCTCCAAGTCAGTGGTTCTCAACTTTGACTTAGTATTGTAAAGTACTGGGGAATTTTAAAAAATATGGGCAACCAGGAGAGCATCTGGTTTATAAAAAGATGTAACAAAACTTAAATGAGACAAAATATCATTTTTTAAACAGTATCAATAGCTGGGCAGGGTGATTTATGCCTGTTATCCCAGCTATTCTGGAGGCTTCTGAGGCAGGAGCACAAGTTTGAGCCCAATCTGGGAAATTAAACAAGGTCAAACAAACAAAACAACAAAACAAACAAACAAAACCCAGCATCAGAAAGTGTATTTTTAACTAACTCAGGTCACAATAGCACAAATTAGGGAAGACAATAGTAACGCATGCTGTACAGCATGTTTAATGAATGAACTGGCAATTCAGAAAGTTGTTCAAAGGAAGGCAAGAGGAACTTTGTTCTGTAAGAATAAGAACTGAGGGGCTCCATAATCTTCAGGTATCTGGTATTGTATCTACGGTTAGAAAAGTACATGGGAGGAACTTAGGGAATCTTCCTGATTTATTTAAGGTCCTGGTTTTCTGCGGCTGTGAGTTAACACTTGCACCGAGTTATTCTCAGTACTAAGCAGTCATCTGCTTAGGTTCCTTGTGTGCACGAGGATTCTTTGAATCTTGAGTCTTTGGCCATCCTTACAGCCGTGTGATGCTTCTGCCCCGTTTCTCAGTTTTAGCCATTACACCACCAGTTACCCAGAGATGCACTAGCATACAGACGATCCGCCTTTGACTGCAGTAAGTACCGTTTGGCTTTAATGGAAAAGTCGAGAAAGTTGGTGTCAGTCAGGTCGTGGGAAGGTGGGCCCCGCTGTGTACCACATTGGAAGAATAAACAGGAAGTGCGTTGGGAGACTTCTCTTTCCTTCGGCGTGTAGGATCTTTCTTTCTCTTTAGGTTTTAGTCCACCCTTTTAAGCCACTGATCTCTGAGACTAAGCATTTGTTTCCTGGTAGCACAGGCCTTGCTTTCTTTTCCTTCCCCATGCTCACACTGCCCTCTTGTTTCTTCTGGCAGTACTGTGGGTTTTGACTCTGTGTACTGTTTTGTGTGTATGTGTGTGTGTGTGTGCATGCACGCTCCTGTGCTGGGGATTAAACTAAGCATGTGCTTTACCACTGACCTTTATCATCTGCTCCATGGTACTGTGGCAGCTATGCCCCAGCACCAGTATGGAGGAATTTTTAAAAAAATACTGAGGCCTGTGAAGTTCGGTGTAGTGGCACATGCTTGTAACCCCAGCTACTCAGGAGGCTGAGGCAGGAGGATTGCAAGTTCAAGGTCAGCCTGAGCAACTTAGTGAGATCCTGTCTCACAATAAAAAAGTAAAAAGGGCTGTGGAGGTAGCTCAGCACTCCCTAGATTCAATCCCTGGTACTGAAAAAGAAAACTCCTGAGGTGTGTTTCCTACCCACAAAGACTCTGGTGTAACTGGTCTGGGGTGCAGCCTGCTTGTTGAGATTTTAAATGTTGTCATACACACGTTGCTGATTCCTGTGTGCAACTAGAGAAACTGCTTTTGGCTTTCTGGGCCTGAGGGAGCTGTGCCTTCGGAAGACACCCTGTGTCCTGCCCACAGTGCGTGGTGGGTGGAAAGGAAAAAAACTCAGGTCTCCTGACACCTGTCCTAACTCTCTATGGAGGACCAGTCGTCTTTGCTTTAAAGGGACACCCATCTCCTGGGGCACTGAGGAACAGCCCCTGTTCACAGGCATCCTCAAACCTTCTCACCTATCACCTATCTATCATCTATCTAGATCTATCTACTATCGTCTATCTATCGATCTATCTATCTCTATCTATCTATCTATCTATCTATCTATCTATCTATCTATCATCTATCTATCTATCTATCTATTATCTATCTATCTATCTATCTATCTATCTATCTATCTATCTGTCTATTTTTGTGGTGCTGGGGATTGAACTCAGGGCCTTGTGCATGCTAGGCAAGAGTTCTACCACTGAGCTACATCCTCAACCCTCACCTTCCAATTTTAGGACAGAATATAAAAAAGAAGTTATGGGGCCGGTGAGATGGCTCAGCGGCATAAGCGCCTGCCTAGCAAGCGCAAGGTCCTGAGTTCGACTCCTGGAACCCACATAAAGGAAAAAAGGGCCGGTGCTATCGTGCAGCGGCACAAGTGCTTGCTGGCGCACGAGGTCCTGAGATCAACTCCTGGTACCCACAAAAAAAAAAAAAAAGTAAAAATAATAAAAAAGAAGTTATGTTATCATAATTTTCATTTAAAATATCACCAAATAGTATTGCGTGTGTGTGTGCATGTGTGTGTGTTCATGGAAGAGTTTCATGTTCCTCTTTGTCATTTTGTCATTTCATTAAAGGGAATAATGTTATGATATTCCATTCCCCCTTTGAGACTTAGTAAAAGTAATTTCATTTTGAATGTGAATAACACGCCATCTGTAAATATTTGGGTTTAAGACTGCATTGGTCTCGGAGTGCCAAGAGCATTGGGCAGCGGCTGAGACTACCGTGTTGAGAGCGCTCGAGGTTGCCCTGGCCCACTGGGGGGAAAGCAGGTCTGTGCATCCTCCAGATACTTCTCTCGTTCCCCCAAAGCTTGGCTGAGCGCCCCTAACCCATACCACTCCTGTAGGTGTTTAGGTAAGAATCACCGGGACCACATGCTGGCCTTTTATTCCTACCGAGATACCAGCCCCAAACCTGGCAGCTCCAAACAGCAAATATCCTACCATGCCTCAAGGTCTCCTGTCTCGGGGCTCCCAAGACTGATTCCTCCAAGCTCGGTGATGTCACCTGGAGCCACCCTCTGAAGCAGTCAAACGGAGCTCCAGTCGCTGCGGAAGCCTGAGGCTGCAGCCCTCCTGTCTACCCACGCTAGGGTGGCTGGAAGGCCAGGATGGGCTGGGACTGTCAGTCTCACTGTCCTAGGTGTAACTAGCAGGGAAACCTGGGTCAGGATACCTGGGACCTCTCTTCCTGTACTTACGGTTTCCTGAGTATATAGTTATTTAAAAGGAAAAGATTTTTAAAGCTGAGCATGGTGGCACACGCTTGTAATCCCAGCACTCTGTGAGGCTGAGGCAGGAGGATCACAAATTCGAATCCAGCCTGGGCAACTTAGTGACATAGCAAGACCCTGTTTTGAAAAAAAAAAAAAAGAGCTGGAGATGTGAAGGTCCTGAGTCCAACCCCCATTACTACAATAAACAAACAAACAAATAAATAAAATAGAATAAAAAGTGCGCGAGGTGCAGTGTATGCATGATTGCTGAAAGAATTAAAATACAGTAGTATATACAATTATAAACAAAATCTTACCCTGCTTCCCAAAACATGAACTCTAACTTATATCCCAACCATTTCCCTATTATTATTATTATTATTATTATTATTATTATTTCTTCACTATTATTAGTTTGGTGCATATATACTTTTAGGGCTTCCCACCTTCCTTCTTTCCTTCCTTTCTTTTTCCCTTCCTTCCTTCCTTCCTCCCTCCCTTCCATCTTCTCCCCATTCCTCCCTCCTCCATCTCTTTCCCTCCCTTCCTCCCTTCTTCCTTCCTTTCTTCTTGTCTTTCCTATCCTGGTCAAACCCAGGGGTACTCTACCACTGATCTACGCCCCCCCCCATCCCTTTTTATTTTTATGTTGATACAGGGTCTTGTTAAGTTGCCCCAGCCAGCCTTGAACTTGCATCCTCCTGCCTCAGCCTCCTGAGTAGCTAGAATTACAA
This sequence comes from Erethizon dorsatum, assembly GCA_028451465.1. Classification (NCBI taxonomy): domain Eukaryota; kingdom Metazoa; phylum Chordata; class Mammalia; order Rodentia; family Erethizontidae; genus Erethizon; species Erethizon dorsatum. The sequence goes on along the minus strand of CM051826.1, from coordinate 119,564,307 downwards.
ATGTGCATTACCATGCCTGGATCTTTTCTGCGAGCATATACACATGTGCATATAGACATTTTAACAATAACAAATGCCAGTATGGAATCATGCTATTTGTTTTTTATTTTAATTAGTTAATTAAATAATTAATTAATCCTTTTTTCTTTTTTGGAATCACTCTATTTGTGTAGTGACGTAACTTGCTTTTTCTTTTCTTTTGACTTGCTATTTTTCTCTGAAAGGCTTCTACATCAGATACATGTCTCATTTTATCTCACTATTGGCTTATGATACTTTTATTCCTTAAGAAAGAATGTCGTGGTTACTCTGGGGAACTTCAGCCACAGAGCAGAGGTTTCCCTCCAAGCTCTTGTCCCTCCTCTGCCAGCTGTGTGGACCAACTCAGTGCTGGGCTTATTGTAGGGGCAGGGAGCTGGGGGTTGTCCTGGTCCGACGTCTTACTCCGAGCCGCCGCCTAGGCTGGGGTGGCGCCTTTCCGGTCCCTCCAGACCACGCTGACAAAGAGGCCGGCTCTGTGGTCCTGAGCAGGCGAGGCCCCTGCTGTCCCCTACCAGGAGCAGTCCCCTGCTTTGCAGTAGGGTAGGACCCCAGGCCCGAGAGGGTTTTCTGTCTCTCTCGGGACAAGAGGGCTTATGTTTTCACCCTTGCTCCAGAGGCAGGGGGTCTTTGCCTTGAGGTGGGCGGCTTTGCTATCATCACGTCTACCCTGTACCCCACAGCTGACCCTTACCTGGAGGCACCGGGGGACTCGCTGTCTCTTACTCTCCCCCGGTTTATCTTGTGATCACCTGGGAGACAGAGCTCGGGAAAGTGCAGAGTTCCTTGTAGATCCCATTTATTGGGAACAGATTCACTGGCCCACATCCAGTCTTTAACAATTTGGTAAATGTTTGGCTGTCTTCTTACCTGCTCTGATGGTAATCGCCCCTTCTTACTGTACCAAAGATAAAAGTGTGTGCACTTTTTTCTTGGGGAAGTTTGTTACACTTTGGCGTTATTTGCCTTCTTTTATATTGTTCTCTTTTCTAGTCTATGTTTGAGATACATAATAATTACATTCATCTTGGGGAATTGGTCCATATACATACCACATCTTAATCATTTTTATGCCCTCTTTTGTCCCACCCTTCCCTCTCCCTCCTTCCCTAAATACCCTTCCCATCTCCACAGATTCTACCTCTCTGTTTCCTTCCATCTCTGTTTTATGTTGCTCTTTAAATTATTATTATTTAAATTATTTATATTTAACATTCTGTGTCTGATTTATTTCATTTAGCATTATGATCTCAAGGTGCATACATTTTCCTACAAAAATGACTCAAATTTGTCCTTCTTTATGCCTGAATAGTACTCCATTGTATCACATTTTCTTTATCCATTCATCTGGTGATGGAAATATAAGCTGCTCAAATAATTTAGATATTACAAATTGTGCTTCTATAAACATGGGTATGCATGTGTCACTGCAATATGATTTTAACTCTTTTGGGAAAATAACCAGAAGAAGTATAGCTAGGTCAAATGGAATTTCTTTTTTACGTTTGGAGCAATCTCCATAGTGATTTCCCCATGGTTGTAGTAGTTTACATTCCTACTGACAATGTAGAAAAGTTCCTTTCTCCCCTTGCAACCTTGCCAGCATTTGTTGCTTTCAGACTCTATGATAATGGCCTTCTTAATGGAATAAGATGGAATCTCAGTGTTGTTTAGATTTGCACTTTTCTCCTGGCCAGGGATGCTGAATATTATTTCTTGTACTCAATGGGCATTTGTACCTCTTCTTTGGAGAAGTATCTATTCATTGCCATTGCCCATTTTGGGGTTGGATTGCTTTCTATATTCTAGATATTAGTCCTCTGTTTGAGGAGCAGCTGGCAAAAATTTTTTCCCATTCTGTAGGTTTTCTCTTTACTCTGTTGGTTGTTTCTTTTGTTGTGCAGAAGCTTTTTAATTCAATATGGTCCCACTTGTTGGTTTTTGGTTTTATAACTTCTGCAGTTAGGGTTCTGTTCAGGAAGCTTTTGCTTATGCTTAAAAAATTGTACCAATATTTTTCTTCCAGCAGATTCAGTGTTTCTGTTTTTATGTCTAGATCTTTGATTCATTGTGATTTGTGTTCAGTACAGGGTGAGAGATATGGATCTAGATCCCTTCTTCCTCACATGGGTAAGCAGCATTCAGGCACCACTTGTTAAAGAGGCTGTCTTTTCTCCAGCTTACATTATTGGCCCCTTTGTCAAAAGTCAGATGACTGAAGGTGCATGGGGTTGTTTCTGCATCCTCAATTTTTTTCCATTGGTCAATGTGCCTGTTTTTGTGCCGGTACTATACCATTTTTATTATGATAGCTTTGTAATATAACTTGAAATCCAGGACTTTAATGCCTCTTGCTGTGTTCTTGTTGCTCAGGACTGTTTTGACTATTTTGGGTCCCTTCAGGGTTCATATAAATTTTAGAATTGCCTTCTGTCCTCAGATCTCTAATGGGTTCAAGGAAAATGATGATTTTATAGATAATCTGACTTTTTCTTGCTAGGATGAGAGTGATGTTCTTGAACTGCTCTAGAGTCTAAGCAGAAATGAACTCCAGATGATATTTAACAAACTGCTTTTACTATGGAAATTTTCAAATATTCAAAAAAATAGAAAGAAAATTAAGTATTCTTTTATTTATTTATTTTTTTTGGTACCGGGAATTGAACTCAGGACCTTGGCTTGCCAGGCAGGCGCTGTGCCACTGAGCTATATCACCAGCCAAGAATAGTAAGTATTTACTGTCAATGTTCTGTGAGAATTTATCCTTAACGGTCTTCTATATCAATACACTACAGCTCTATTGAGTACTCCATTCTTTTTAGCAGCAGTATAATATTCTATAATAGAATACTACTTCAGCTTATGTGAGTGCATGCTAGGGAAGTTCTCTACCACTGAGCTGTACCACCAGCCCTGCATCAAATATTTTAAAAAACATTTTTCCTTGTACTCTAGTGTGAGTTTTTTTTTTTGGAATGTGTTTCTAGATGTAGATTTAATGGGTCAAAGGTTACACATGGTTTATGTTTTCATAATGTCAAATAATATGCTAAATTTTTGTACCATTTTATAGTTTCCCTCTTCATTTTTTTTTATTGTTGTTGTTGTTTCTTTTGCTGTGTGGAAACTTTTAAATTTGATATGGTCCCATTTATTAATTCTTGGTATTGTTTCTTATGCAATTGAACTATGTTTATAGCAGCCCAATTCCTAAATCTTGAAAGCAGCCTATATGTCCATCAACAGATGAATGGATAAAGAAAATGTGGTATTTATACACAGTGGAGTACTACTCTGCCATAAAGGAGGATAGACGTGGGTCATTTGTAATAAAATGGATGTGCCCTGAGACCATAATGTTAAATAAAATAAATCAGACACAGAAGCTTAAGTATCACATGGTTTCCTCTTATATGAGCAACCTAAACTATAAATAAGAAGTAAAATTAAAGACAGATAATAGAAAATAAGGAGATAAATCTTTTACAAATGGGAAGGGGACCATGATATAGAGAGAGGGGAGAGGGAAGGGAGAAGAAAGTTGATGCTTTAAGAGACATTCTCACTGCAAACGTCTATCTGCCATTTCCCCAGAGCATTTCGAGGAGGGAAGTGAACATGGGTCTTGGGTTCTCTTAGTCCAGAGCTGTTTGCTCTCTAAATGCAATTCGCGCTTCTAGCTTCTATGAGCTTCCTGTCCTTGTACATAAATGACTCTGATGACTGCCTCTGATGACTGATGGCTCAGGCAAAATGTGCTTAACTTTTGGCATTAAAGGAAAAGCCACCCAGTGTCATTCTATAGCTTCCAGGTTAAAAAAAAAGAAAGAAAAACATCAGACACACCCTTGCTTAAATTCTCATCCTGGTTACTTAAAATTCTAGCATCTCCTACATCATTTATATCCAATAAACATGTATATTTGGTTCCCACAATATTCATATGTATTCTGCTTTGTACTAAGGAGAATAAAAAATTATACAGGGGTCCTTGTTTATAAGAACTTAATATATTTACATCTAGATATATTTATATCTATTGATTTCTATAGTTGTTGCTCAGGACTGTTTTGACTATTTTGGGTCCCTTCAGGGTTCATATAAATTTTAGAATTGCCTTCTGTCCTACCCTCTATGAAGCTTTTCATCTATTCATCATCCATCCATTCAAACAGTTATTTAGTTAACATTCATCTCTATTGTCCACTCTGCTATGGTCATGCTTCAGACACCTCTAGTAGAAAAAAAGATGGCTTCTGCTATCAATAAAAGACCATCTAGTGGGAGATAGATATGCTACATCCTACAGGGCATTAGCAAAGACTTTCTAGGAGAGGTGGCATTATAGATGTTTGAAGGGGATGTAGAATGTTGACAAAAGTTCTTTTCTTTGCCAGACTTTAGCCAGGCTTCTGAACCTCCTTCTAGGCCCATCTGTGGCCCTCCTTGTACAGTCCAGTTGTAGGAAAAGAACCTTGCTAAGTCACTTTTTACAGAACACCCTATGCTTGATACCTGGCCATCCTTGGTATCTGCTCAGGTTCCTCATCCTCTATCGTCTTTCAGCTGATGTCTGGCTTCCCCGCTTGTCTTTGGCAAGAATGCTGTTATGCTGGTTTAAATAGAATGCCCATTAGCCCTGATGTTTTCTGCTAGTGATTTTCTATCTATGGCTCTTTAGTTATAAATTATCTCTTTCCTGTGTTGTATTCAGAGTTGAGCCCAATCTCTCTACCCTACTGCCAGACCCCATTGCAATGGTACTTACATGTATCACAGTGGGCCTAAATAAAGTCTTCCTTACCAATCTTTAACAAGTATCACTTCGTAATTGTTTCTTTAACAGTGTCAGTGGGTGACGTAGGAGGTTCATTCCAGGCTGAGGAAGCACACTGGAAAAGGCACGGGGGTGCAAAAGTGCATTGGAGAAAAGATTAGTGGGTGTTGAGTGCTACAACAGATGATGAAATAGGAGTTGTAAAAAATAATTGTCTAGGGGCCGGTGAGATGGCTCAGCAGCATAAGCGCCTGCCTTGCAAGCGTGAGGGCCCGAGTTCGACTCCTGGAACCCACATACGAAAAAGGGGCTGGTGATATCGCTCAGCGGTATGGGCGCCTGCTGGCGCGCGAGGTCCTGAGGTCGACCCCCGGTACCCACACACACAAAAAAATAATAATTGTCTATGGTCAGTAAAGAAAAAGGGCATCACTACAGTAAAGAGTGGTTAGAGAAGGCTTGTGGTGAAGGAAGAAGGCTTTGAAGGATGGGTAGGATTTGATAGATTGCAGGAAGAAAAAACCCCAGAGGCAGAGAGAGCAACCTGAGCATATCTCTGGGGTCGACCAGTATTCTCAGAAGGTGAAAGGAATGGATCTAAGTGAGGCACACGCAGGCTCCAACATCCTCTCACACACTACCCTGCTTTGAGAGTTTCACATGGCTGTTTCCTCTGCGAGAATCTTCTGTACCAGTAGCGGAATACGTTTGGTGGCCACTAATAGAAAACCAAAGTTGGAAGGACCAGGATGTGGCTCTCGATGTCAGTTCACAATGCCATCAAGTCTCTGTTTCACTGGGTTTATCTCAATTCTGCCCTCCCCTGAGTACTGACTATTCTCAAGCTGACTTTTCTCTTAGGTAGTAGGGTGGCTGCTGCTGGCTCCCAGACTGCAAGTCCTTATTCACAGCCAGGAAGGCAAAGTTGCTCTTTCCCACCTTGAAAGAGATGCCCCAAGTTTCACACTGGTTAACCCAGCTTGAGTCACAAGCCCACCCATAAACCAATTACTATGGCTTGTAAAGATTGTCATGAGCTGATTGGCCTAGGTCGATCACCATGGCAAAGAGATTTAATGGGACCAATCAGGAGGCCAGATCATGAGATGAGGGCGGGCTGTATGATAGACTGCCTGTGTAAGGGAGTCTGCCCGGAGGGTACAGGGGAAGGCAAAGGTAAATTCTACTCCACTGTTTCAACTTGGGTGCCAGGTCTAACTCATTCTTTCTTTAGATCTCACCTTTAGATGTCAGGCCTGCCGAGAGGCTTTCTCTGATCTCCCACACTAAATTAAAGGATTCCTGTTCTAGCTCATGATGCTATAGTTTTCTTTCATAACAGTTATCATCTTTAAAATATATACTTATTTGTGTGATTATTTATTCAAAGCCTGGTTCTTCCACTAGACTCTGAGCTATGTGAAAGCAGGGATCATGACTTTTTCTCAGCACAGGTTCCAACTGACACATTTTACAAAGACATGGGGATCGATGAAGGGATTCATCTCCACTCCTATTCAGTAATGAGAATTATTATTCCGATTAGCTTCAAAATTGACATGGTAGCCACGTGTGGTGGTACAAATCTGTAACCTGAACTACTCGAAAAGGCTAAGGCAGGAGGACAGCAAGTTCCAGGTGAGCCTGGGGAACTTAGTGAGCCCCTTCCTCAAAATAAAACATTTCAAAGGGTAGAGCACTTGCCTTGTGCAATCCAGGCCCTGGGCTCAGTTCCCAGCATGCACACACACACACACACACACACACACACACACACACCCAAAGGCATGATGCCAGACAATAAGATACAAAAGTGAACACTAAACTCACAGCTATATTTTAATATGACCGAAAACTGGTAAGAGCAACAGAAAGATATTCCAAAAAGTACATGGATTAGGAGTCACTCAGTATAAACTATACTATCGAATGCCAGTTCTGGATAAAAATCTTGTCATTTGTAATAATATTAATCCCCACTCTCTTGTTATGAAGGTTATATTTCAAAGTGGAGCACATTTTAAATGCACTTAAACAGACCAGGATTATTTTACATTTCTTATGATAATTATCTACATTAGAAATGCATAATCATGGAACTGCAGCTATACAGAGATTTTTATCTGGGCTTAAGAAAGATTTATAAGCTGGTGAAACTGCTGTCATTCAAAATATGCATTTTGACTTGTGATTGGTTGAAATTTTATTTTCATATCAATTTTGATTCATTTGTAAAATAAAAAATTTAGGAAAAATCAAATTTTAACATTTCAAATTTTTCGTGCTAACAAGTCCATCCCACCAAGCCTCAGTTTTCTGGTTAAAGATGTTTGGAAGGTCCATTTATAGGGCATTAATAAAAATAGTCAAATTATTTGGACAGCCTTAATATAATTACTTCCTGTTCTTTTTATTGGGAAAAACTCATTGTTTCATTGATCCAATAAGCAAGGAAGTATTTATTGACCTCTACTTATTGATTTTATCACTTTGTAACGGAATTTTTGTGCTGTTGTACATAACAACCAGTTGTGGATAACGAAGTATTATATATTTAGATTTATATTAGAACATGTGAAGAAATTTATATTTACTTTGATTTCATTTTTTAAAATAGAGATACAACTTTTTTCAAAAATTTTCAATCCCTAGTTGGTTGAATCCGTGGAGGCAGAACCTGTGTAAAAGGAGGATCAACAGTACTTTAATTTGTACTTTTTTTTTTTTTTGTGGGTACCGGGGGTCGACCTCAGGACCTCGCACGCCAGCAGGCGCCCGTGCCGCTGAGCGATATCACCGGCCCCTTTTTTCGTATGTGGGTTCCGGGAGTCAAACTCGGGCCCTTGCGCTTGCCAGGCAGGTGCTTACGCCACTGAGCCATCTCACTGGCCCCTTTAATTTGTATTTTTATGCAATAACGTTTTTTCCTACTGTCTGTCTTTTATTTTGCACTTTATTTCTATATTAGTTTTCTCATATATTTATTTGCTGTTTCTATTTCTTCGTCTGAGAAGTGTCTATTCATTTCAGATACTCACTTTTGAATTGGGTCTTTAAATTTGGGGGGTTTGAGTTTTTGAGTTCTTTACATATTCTAGATAGTAGTGTAGGAACAGTTGAGGAACAGCTGGCAAATTTTTTTCCCACACTGTGGGTTGTGTCTTCACTCTGTTGGTGGTTTCTCTTGCTGTGCAAAACTTTTCAATAAGATGAGATCCCACTTGTTGATTCTTTGTGATCATTCCTGTGTGATTGGGGTTTTGTTCATAAAGTCTTTGCCTACACCAGTGTCTTCAAGAGTTTTACCTATTCTATCTTCCAGAAGATTTAGTGTTTCTGTTTTAATATTTAGATCTTTGATTCATTTTGGTTTTAGTTTAGTACATGGTGAAAGATATGGGTCTAATTTTAATCTTGGGCATGTGGAAAGCCAGTTTTTCCAGCACCATTTATTAAAGAGGCCATCTTTCTTCTAGTAAAGGTGTTTGGCACCTTTTTCAAAGATAAGGTGGCTTAGTATGTCTGGAGTTGTTTCTGCACTTTCTGATCTGTTCTATTGATACTTGGGTCTGTTTTTTTTTTTGCCAGTATCATGATATTTTTATCACAGTAACTTTGTAGTATAATTTCAAGTCAGGGATTGTGATGCCCTTTGCCTTGCCTTTGTTGTCCAGAATTACCTTTGCTATTCTAGGTCTCTTCTGGTTCCAAATGAATTTTAGGATTGTTTTCTCCAATTCTGTGAGATATGCTGTTGGGATTTTAATTGGGATTGCATTAAATCTGTATATCAATTTTGGAAATATGGCCATTTTCACAATATTGGTTCTTCCTACCCAAGAGCAAGAGATATCTTTCCATTTTCTGATATCTTCTTCAATCTCCTTTTTCAGAGTACTGTAGTTTTCTTTTTTTTTCTTTTTCTTTCAAAGAGAAGAAAAAAAACAAAAGAAAACAGAAGAGAACAAAATTTCAAAACAACATAATAGGAGGGTAACAATGGTTAATACATTATGTATTGTTATCTTTAAATTAGTTACTCAGGGTACAAGATATCAGCATTCAATTGTCTAAACATTACTGGCATACACCTTTCTCTTCAATGAACTAAGCAAAATTAGTAGTGTATCTATCTTAACCATCTTATATATAAATACGATTTTTTTCTTTTCCCTTCTTTCTTTTCCCTTTCATTCCCCCATCCCAGACTCCCTTTCCTTTTGACCAGTTTCTTTCTGATTCATCATATCTATTGTACATTTTGGATCTTATTTACTCTTTCAGTTTCTCACACTAGAGAGACAATACGATGTTTGCACATGTGTGTCTGGTTAATTTCACTAATGAGTATTTTCTCAAGTTGCATCCATTTACCTATAAAAGTCTCCAGTTTATCCTTCTTTATGGCTGAGTAGTACTCCATTGTATAAAAATACCACATCTTTCTTATCCATTCCTCAGTTGATGGGCATTTGAGTTGCTTCCAAGATCTGGCTATTACAAATTGTGCTGCTATAAACATGGGTGCACATATATCACTGTGGTACGATGTTTTTAATTCTTCTGGGAAGATACCCAGAAGGGGAATAGCTGGGTCAAACGGGACCTCCAATCCTAGTTTTTTGAGGAATCTCCACACTGATTTCCACTGTGGCTGCACCAGTCGACACTCCCACCAACAGTGGAGAAGGGTTCCTTTTTCCCCACAGCCCTGCCAGTATTTGTTATTAGTTGATTTCTTGATAATAGCCATTCTTTCTGGGATGAGATGGTATCTCAGTGTTGTTTTAATTTGCATCTCTCGCATGACCAGTGATGTTGCACATATTTTTGTATATTTATTTGCCATTTGTATTTCTTCATCTGAGAAGTGTGTATTCATCTCAGATGCCCATTTTTGGATTGGGTCTTTAAATTTGGGAGGTCTGATTTTTTTGAGTTCTTTGTATGTTCTCGATAGTAATCCTTTGTCTGAGGAACAGCTGGCAAACATTTTTCCCACGTTGTGGGTTGTGTCTTCACTCTGTTGGTGGTTTCTCTTACTGTGCAAAAGCTTTTTAATAAGATGAGATCCCAGTTGTTGATTCTTTGTGATAGTTCCTGTGCAGTTGAGGTTTTAGTCATAAAGTCTTTGCCTACACCAATGTCTTCAAGGGTTTTACCTATCCTACCTTCCAGCAGATTTAATGTTTCTGTTTTAATATTTAGATCTCTGATCCATTTTGAATTTAGTTTAGTGCATGGTGAAAGATATGGGTCTAGTTTTAATCTTCAGCCTGTGCAGAGCCAGTTTTTCCAGCACCATTTATTAAAGAGGCTATCTTTCTTCCAGTGAATGTGTTTGGCACCTTTGTCAAAGATAAGGTGGCTTAGTATGTCTGGAGTTGTTTCAGCATCTTCTAATCTGTTCCATTGATCTTTGGGTCTTTTTTTTTGGCAATACCACACTGTTTTTATCACAGTAGCTTTATAGTATAATTTCAAGTCAGGGATTGTGATGCCCCCTGCCTTGCCTTTGTTGCCCAGAATTGCCTTTGCTATTCTAGGTCTCTTCTGGTTCTAAATGAATTTTAGGATTGTTCTCTCTAATTCTGTGAGATATGCTGTTGGAATTTTGATTGGAATTGCATTAAATCTGTATAACAATTTTGGAAGTATGGCCATTTTCACTATATTGGTTCTTCCTATCCAGGAGCAAGGGATATCTTTCCATTTTCTGATATCTTCTTCAATCTCTTTTTCAGAGTACTGTAGTTTTCAATGTAGAGGTCTTTTACTTCCTTCATTAGATTGATTCCTGGATATTTAATTTTTTTTGGATGATATTGTGAAAGGTTTTATTTCCCTAATTTCTCTCTCAGTGAGTTTGTTATTTGTGTACAGGTATGCTATTGATTTTTGAGTGTTGACTTTGTATTCAGCTACACTACTGAATTTGGTTATTAAATATAGAAGTCTTTTGGTGGAGTTTTTGAGGTCTTCTACATAGAGTATCATGTCATCCACAAATAATGATAATTGAACTTCTTCCTTTCCTATCATTATTCTTTTTATTTCATTCTCTTGTCTAATTGCTCTGGCTAAAGTTTCCAGGACTATATTGAATAGGAGTGGTAACAGTGGACATCCTTGTCTTATTCCTCATTTTAGAGTGAAAGCTTTCCGTTTTTGTTCATAGGGTTCTCATATAAGAGAAACTGTGTGGTATTTAAGCTTGTGTGTCTGATTTACTTCACTTAATATGGTCTCCAAGTGTACCATTTTCCTACAAGTTACTCAAGTTTATCCTTCTTCATGGCAGAAAGAATAGTACTTCATTGTATACAAATACTACATTTTCCTTATCCACTCATCTGTTAATAGACACATATAGGTTGCTTCCAAGATTTAGCTATTTTGAATTGTGCTGCTATAAACATGGGTATGCATGTATCGCTGTAACATGATTTCTTCAACTCTTCTGGGAAGATCTCTAGAAGGGGAATAGTTGGGTCAAATGGAATTTCTATTTTAGTTTTTTTGAGGAATCTCCATAATGATTTCCATATACTTTGATTTCATTTTATAATCCCCCCCATACTGGGAATTGAATCCAGGGCCTTGTGCATGCTAGATGAGCAGTCTACATTACTAGCCCACAGCCCTCAATTTATAGTCTTTTTTGTTTTGCTTTATTTTTTGAGTTAGGGTCTCCCTGTGTAGCACAGTTTGGTCTTGAACTTGTGATCCTCCCACCTCAGCATCCCAGTTGCTGGGATTACAGGTGTGCACCATGTCTGGATTGGAGTTTTGTTTTTTTTTTTATCTATTATGTTATTTTGTGTTTATAGGAACTGAAAATTTCAATTCAGTGGTGATGCTATAGAAATTCACGATTTGAGTGATAGTTGCCCCACCAGCAAGCATTTGGTATGGTGGATATGGGATAGATAAACTATTAAATATAATATCTTCACATTTTAGGCAATGTTTGGACATAACCATTCATTTGAGAAAATAAATGATCCAAAGAAATCCTTTTTCCTCTTGTTCATTCTTTGTCTTTAGTATTGTTTAAAATTTATAGGATTCTGACTCTATGAAGAAATAAAGGCAAAATATGTAAAATTAAAGAAATGAAAATCCTAGGCCCTTGACAACAAAGCCTTTTTTTTTTCTTAGTTTGAGCAAGAGACAAGTAAAACAATAAGATGGAGTTTTAAGAATTTGTTGGCATTTTTAAAATGGGTCACCTTTATCTCAGTCTTATTTTGTTTTGCTCACAAAAACATTACAGATATATTCAAAGTCATTCAAATATATTCAGCAGCAACTTTGTAGAAATATAGGGATAACAAACTCAGTTTCCCCTACCCTTTCACAACACGAAATCCTTCTATGACCTCAGGTTTGTTGGGGTTTCCCGCACACACCGACAAAGTGGTCTTTTGGCAGCGAACACCAGCTGTGTGTCTTCTGGTTCGATTCAGTTCTGATATTGTCCACTGGAGACAGTGTCCAATTCCACAGGCTGAGGGCTCAGTGCCCAAGACTGCCCCTTGCCTCACTTTTAGATGCCGATCACAAGCCTAGTGTTGTTTTCACCTTTTCTTCTACCTGACCGACAATGAATTGAGGTTTCCTTCAGTCCTTCTTGGGTCCTGTTAATTTGCTACAGCGGCTCACAGACTTCAGGAAAACATTTCCACTGACTAGTTTTAACAAACTAGTAAGGGAAATTATGAATAATACAGATAAAGAGATGCATAGGGTAAGATATGGAAAAAGGGGCACAGAGCTTCCTTGCCCTCTCCGGGCACCCTGCCCTTCAGGAGGAGCCTCCACATGCTTGCTGTCTGGAAGCTCTCTGACTTCAGGGTTTTTATGGAACTTGGTAACACAGGCATTATTGATGAAATCATTGGCCACTGGTGATCAGCTTAACCTTCAGCCCCTCTCTCACCCCTGGAGGTTAGAGGGTGGGGCTGAAAGTCCTAACCTTCCAGTCCTGCCTCAGTCTTTCTGGTCACCAGGCTTCACTGTGAAGCTACCTGGGGGCTGCCAGCCAATAGTTAACCCATTAGCGTAAAGACAGAGGTATTTCACTTTGAAGATTGCAAGAATTCTAAGGGTTGTATGCCGGAAAATGGGAATAGGACTGAACACATACAGTATTTCACAATATCATGCTTTCAATAACTACCTAACATTTCTTTTTCTGTTTTTTTTTGTACCAGGAATCGAACTCACAACCTTGCGCTGTTACCCAACACTTCTGTGCCTCAGTTTCTTCATCCATAGAACGCTTTGCAGTAGGTGGACCATGTTTGTTGAATGAGTGGATGAATGAATAATAACCAACACTCACTGAGTGCTAACCATGTGCTAGGCAATTCACATGTATTCTTTTATTTAAGCCCCAGAAAGCCAATGTTATTAATTATTTTTTAACTTTTATTTTTATTATTAATGTTTGCAATATTAACTCTTAATTCAAAAAGAAGAGATAAATTTAATTAACTTGCTCAAAGTCACCAGCTGACAATGCATGAGATTTGAACCCAGGCTGTCTAATACAGTCCCAGTGTTCTTAAATATGCTATGTCCAAATTTTCTCCTTGACTCCAAGAGGTGAAAGTCAGGTAAAGGCAACTCATGACACTCCAGCTGTCCCTTGCCTGGGCAACTTGAGTCTGTGCTATGAGGCAGCACACCACATGCAAATAGAGCTCAGCAGGGATCGAATCTCTCATTGTTGCTACTTGATGATCTTGGATGCTGGAGAACATCTTTACCTTTTGTGTTTTGAAGAATGCATATCTAAGATCCTTCTAAATCAAAGACACAGGGTCATTGGCCTCAGAGTCTTATTGCCAACTGAATGCTTTTGGGGTAGGTGGCGGGATAGAGCCAAGTATCACTGCTATCTTGTTCAGAAACCTGCATATAACACTCTTGTGAGAAATTTGACTCCTGGTGAAACAAATGGTCAGTGGATGCTTTAGACTCAGGTGGTTGGCCTCACTACTGTTGCAACCACAAAAGGTATCCTAATTAATATTTAGAAGGTATATGCATGGACACTGAAGTTGAGTCTGTATAACACTGAAAGCCTTCATTTTATTTTGAAAACAGCCAGTGCCACATAGTGACCTGGCAATGTAGAGTTTGAAATGAGATTCTCTGTTCTTCTCTATGGTTTAGAAATATGTTTTACATTTTGGCATCATGTTGAAATTTGATTTATACAGCAAAAATACTTTATGGCATAAACAATATTTTTATAAGCCAAAGTTAAGTGAGAGTGACTCCAGTTATATCGTGAGAGTCAAGGGTTTCCTGTGTGTCCAACAAAAATGAGCCCTGTCCACACGTGTGAACTGTCAAGCGGAGCTCCCAGCCTATGAGGTTGGGGGTGAGAAACAGCACAACCGAACAAGTTCAAAGATGCACTCATCTATTTTCAAAATATTCTTGAAAAATGCGGATTGGCTGAGAGGAAGAGAACAGAAAAGCTACCCCAATAAACAAGTAGGATAGCGTAACTGTAGAGAATTATTAATAGAACAGTAGAAATGGGATTGGAATGTTTTCCTACCCCGAATCACCTATCTGAAATAGTGTAGTATTCATAACCTTCCAAAAAGATTTATCAAAATATCTAAGACATTTTAAACCCCTTCTCCCCCACGCCCTTCCAAAAGACCTGTATGAAGCCTGTGATACAAGCCAGTAAGCAGCAAAATACTGTTAATTTTGGAAGCCTATCATATGTCATTTTTTTTGTTGTACCAGGAATTGAACTCAGGGCCTCATGCTTGCCAGGCAGGCGCTGTACCACTGAGCTACATCCCCGGCCCATATGTCATTTTTAACACAACAGAATGCCATTATAATAACTCCCGCAACATACCCTGTGGTGTCTGAGTATTGGATGGCACAGTATCTTTCTGGTTTTTTGAGACAAGGTCTTGTTATATAGTCCCGGCTGGCCTTGAACTCACTATGTAGCTCAGGCTGCTTCAAACTCGAAGATTCTCCTGCCTCAGCCTCCGGAAGGCTGGGATTACAGGCGTGCGCCACCATGCTTAGCATCTTTCTGGTTTAAATGTATATTTTCTTGCTTCCTTTGCTTTCTCTCTGTTGAAACAGAAATATTTTCATGTTGATACATATAAATATATTGGAAAACTTAATAGTTAATGATGAAAAAATTTAATATGCTTGAAATATTTTTAAAACTCTAACCAAAGCACACATAAATGTTTTTTACAATTATCAATAGGAACCTCTAAAAACAGTTCTCTATGTAATAATTTACTTTCCAAATTAGATTCAGAGAGAGAGAGAGAGGTTTAAGGTGGTTATTCAAACTACATATAGGGTCAGGGATATAGCTGAGCGGCACAGTGCCTGCCTCACAAGCAGAAGGTCCTGAGTTCGATTCCCTGTACCAAAAAAACCCAAAAACCAAAAAACAGAAAAACTACATACAATGTTATTAAAATAGATGTAAAAATAGAGGAAAGTAGCTATGAAGAAATCAATAAAATTACATAAAAGCAATGGTGTTAAATTGTTAATTCATAAAACTACCATAAATGTTCACTGTACATTTATGGTAGCAAAATTGCTTGTTACTAAAGAGTATTTCTCCTTGTACAAAATACATATTGTACTTTAGTTAATTGAAATACATTGATATGCACTTAAGATTCTGTGTTCATAGAACCAAAATCTACTAAGTAAATGTCTATATTTGGTTTTGTGTAATTTGTTAGGAAAAACTGAAAAGATGGTAAAATTGCTTAGTATACTTTAAGCCAATATTAATACTAATACAGTCAAGAATAAGGTCAAACAGAATTCTTCCTTATAAAGTCAGATAGACAAAGACCATCTTCCTTTCCACAGGCCCTCCTATTTCCATGCTAAAGAAACCCATTAAAGAATTTAAGGAGGGGAGGAAAAAAGATGGCGGATGAGTAAGAAGCACGCAGCGAAACTCTCTAAAAGTTGCCATTGGACTACGGGAATATAGTGACCGGGAGAGCGCAGGAGGGGGGCAGATGCCTCCCCGGGACCCAGAAAAGTTCTGAAGCGCAGCTTGGGACCCCCAGCACCAGTGAAGGGTGATTTCCAACAAAGAAGGAGCAGACCCCGCGCGCGCACCTTCTACCATCCCAGGAATCAGGGTGCGACAGAAGCTCAAAGCTGCGGACACACGGTGACAGCTGGCGCCCAGGGAGCCCCCATGGAGGATCACGAGACAGGGCGGGGCAGGGGAGCGGCGGAGAACGGTGCTGGCCGGCGGTGAGTGTCTCTCAGCCACAGCTGTCCCGCGCCAGAGAGCGACTGGCCCGGCGCCACTGTGGGGGGTGCAGCGAGAATCAGAGCTACGGGAAAAGAGCGCTGGGAACTCGCGCTCCGACAGGGCAGCGCAGCGCCTCTCAGCCCCACGAAAGTGCGCTGAGGATGGCAGGTGAAGAGACTGGTCTCTCAGCCACACCTGTCCTGCGCCAGAGAGCGACTGGCCCTGCGCCATTGTGGGGGGCGTGGCAAAAAAATCAGAGCGGCGCGAAAACAGCGCTGGGAACCCGCGCTCTGGACAGGGCGGAGCGCGCCTCTCAGGCCCGCAGAAAGTGCGCTGACAGCGGCAGGCGAAGGAGACTGGTCTCCGCCTGAAAGGGCCTGAAAGGGCCGCTCTTGGCTCGCTGGGAGGGACCTGCACAGAACAGGACTCTGTCATCACAGGGTGCCTGCCTAGAGCAGAGTCAACACCTGGAACTGATTTTTTTTTTTTTTTTTTTCTCTCTCATTAGTTTTTTGTTCTGGTGAAGGGTTTTTACTTTTTGCTCTTTTGTGGGGTTTTATTTCTGTTTTGTCTGTTTGCTTTGTTGTTTTTGTCTTCATTTTTGTTTCTGTTTGTCTATTTGCTCTTTCCTTCATTATTCTCTCTGGTTTTTATATGAGTATAAAGAGTGCCTCTAACCTCTTTGTGATTGTGGTTGTGATCTGTTCTTCCTTTTATCCTTTCCTTCTCTTTTTCCCACCAGTCCTCTGCACCAGTGTCCCAATGTTAGTGGGATCCCTCTTGGTCCTCTAACCTTACATCTAATTCCTTCCTCTTCTCCCAATACTCTATTTCCTCCTTAACTCATTTTAAATTTAAACTCCTGAGGGGAAAAATTGACATACTAAGGACTTGTATACTGCATATAATTTTTCTGGTGTGTTTTAGATTTTGTTATATAACCACAACTCTACTTTATATGGCTAAAAGTGGTAAATAACTAGTTAGCTCAGTCTGTCATTTCCTAGGCTGTGTTTGATGCTTCAGTTACCATTATAGCCAAATGTAAAATAATTGTTCTAAACAGCTTTCCTTCCTGATATTTCATGATTTATATTGACTAAGGCACACAGAAAATACGGTGGCACAGTACCAAAGAATCAAGGACTGGGCCAAACAGGTAGCAACTTCTCACATCCAACGAATTGAAGAGGTAGGATCTGGCAGAAAGCTCAAAACCCAAAAGCAAGCTCCACTTGGAAGATACTGCAGAGAAGTAGTCATCTTCTAAGGATCTTGAACACTAGCAATAAAGTAACCTATCATAGGTAACTTACAAACATCACCCCAGGAATTAAAGAAAGAAAAAATGAGACGACACTTAAACAAGATGCAACCCCACACATCCAATTCACCAAAGGCAAACCTAGGGGGCAACGAGGTGGGACAATCTGAAAGCCACCCACATGGCCTATCTGAAGGGGTAACAACAAAACAACTGAACGAGGCTCTGGAAAAAATTAAAACAGAAATAATTTCACAGATTACTGCAGAGATAATGTCCACAATGAAGACCATGCTTAAGGACACTATAGCTGATACAGACAAAAAAATAGATGAGCTTAAGAAAACTATAGATACCATGAATGCTCAGCATAGGAAACAAATGGAATCCATAAGGCAGATTCAAGCAGATATCTAAGAAAACAAAGATTCCATTGAAAGTATTTGTAGCAGATTAAGCCAATGTGAGGACAGGATATCAGATATAGAAGACAGGCTTGCAATTAGTGATCATGAAAAGAAAGAATTCTTAAAAACAGCAAGGGACCATGAAAAATCAATTCAGCAGCTGCTAGATGACTCAAAGATAAACAACTTAAGAATAATTGGAATAAATGAAAAAGCAGGAGATAGCATCAATGACATTAAAACCTTGTTCAAAGACATTATCAGAGAGAACTTTCCTGCAAGAGAAAAAGAATTTGACCCCCCAATAAGTGAAGCTTTTAGAACACCAACTAGACATGATCAAAAAAAAAAAACTTCAGCCAGACATATCATAGTCAAGATCCCAGAAATTCAACAGAAGGGCAGAATCTTAAAAGCTGTTAGGGAGAAGAGACAAATCACCTATAAAGGAAAACCCATCAGAATCACAGCTGACTTTTCAGCACAAACCCTCAATTCAAGAAGAGCTTAGAATGACATATTTCAAGCTCTAAAGGAAAATAATTTTCAACCCAGATTGATGTACCCCACAAAACTATCTTTCAAAATTGATGGAGAAATAAAATACTTTCATGACAAAGAACATCTGAGAAAATTTATGACCACCAAACCAGCACTCCAAAATGTTCTGAAGGACATTCTAGAAAGAGATAGGAACCCCAACAGAAGGAATCCACCAGGCAGGGCAGGTAATTAAATAGCAGGAAAGGGGAAAAACAAAGAGTGGGATACAACAACAGGAAAATATCATGACAAGTATAAGTCAATACATATCAGTTTTAAACATCAATGTTAATGGTCTCAATTCACCAATCAAAAGGCACAGACTGGCAAAATGGATCAAGAAGCAAGATCCAACAATATGCTGTATACAAGAAACACATTTAATTCAGAAAGAAATTCATAGACTGAAAGTCAAAGGATGGAAAACAATACTCCATGCAATAGGAACCCAGAAAAAAGCAGGGGTAGCTATTCTTTTTGCAGACAAAGTGAATTTCAAGCCAAGAATGATTCAGAGAGATAAAGATGGTCATTACATCCTTGTAAAGGGAACAATCCAAGAGGAAGAGATAACGATCATAAATATATATGCGTCAAATACCAATGCACCCAACTATATAAAACAAGTACTAAAGGACATGAAAAATCAAATAAGCACTAATACAATTATATTGGGAGATCTCAATACTCCACTGTCACAAAAAGACAGATCAACTAGACAGAAAATCAATAATGAAATAATAGAACTGAACCAAACTTTGGAACAAATGGACTTAGTAGATGTCTACAGAGTGTTCCACCCCACAACATCAGAATACACATTCTTCTCAGCTGCACATGGGACGTTCTCCAAAATAGACCACATACTAGCTCATAAAACCTGCTTAAGTAAATGCAAAGGAATTGAAATTATCCCATGCATATTATCAGACCATAGTGCAATGAAATTGGAAATCAGTGGCAAAAGAAATCACAAAAACTCCCTAAACACATGGAAATTAAATAGCACAGCACCCTCCTGAACAACCAATGGGTCACAGATGAAATTAAAGAAGAAATTAGACACTTTCTACAACTGAATGATAATGACAGTACAACATACCGGAACTTATGGGATACAATGAAAGCAGTCCTAAGAGGGAAATTTATAGCATTAAATACTTATATTAGGAAAATAGAGCAAGCACAAATAAACAACTTAATGGCGAACCTCGAACTTCTAGAAAAAGAAGAGCAGGTTAAGCCAAAAGCCTGTACAAGGGAGGAAATTATAAAGATCAGAGCAGAAATTAATGTATTGGAGACTAAAAAAACAATACAAAGAATCAATGAAGCAAAAAGTTGGTTCTTTGAAAGAATAAATAAGATTGACAAACCCTTATCCAACCTTATTAAAAAAAGAAAAGAAAAGACTCAAATCCATGCAATTGAAAATGAAAAGGGTGATATCACGACGGACCCTGCAGAAATCCAGAAGATCATCTATACCTATTTTAAAAATCTATATTCTACTAAGATGGAAAATGCAGAAGAAATGGACAGATTCCTAGATTTGTATGAATTACCAAAGCTGAATCAAGAAGATTTAAAAACCCTAAATAAACCAATATCAACCAATGAAATTGAAGATGTAATTAAAAACCTCCCAACAAAGAAAAGCCCAGGCCCTGATGGATTCATTGCCGAATTCTACAAGAAATTTAGAGAAGACCTAACGCCCCTACTTCTCAAACTTTTCAATGAAATTGAAAGGGAAGCAATACTCCCAAATTCATTCCTGGAAGCAAGCATTACCCTGATACCAAAACCAGAGAAGGACCCAACTAAGAAAGAGAACTACAGGCCAATCTCCCTAATGAACATAGATGCAAAAATCCTTAATAAGATACTGGCAAACAGAATCCAACAAATCATCAAGAAGATTATACACCATGACCAAGTTGGATTCATCCCTGGGATGCAGGGATGGTTCAACATACGTAAATCAATAAATGTAATACAGCATATTAACAGAACCAAAGACAGAAATCACATGATCATCTCAATAGATGCAGAAAAAGCTTTTGACAAAGTCCAGCACCTTTTCATGATAAAAACCCTACAGAAAATTGGAATAGAGGGTCTTTATCTCAACCTGGTAAAAGCTATCTATGACAAACCAACAGCCAATATTATACTAAATGGCCAAAAACTGAAAGCCTTCCCTCTAAAAGCAGGAACAAGACAAGGATGTCCACTGTCCCCACTCTTATTCAACATAGTTCTGGAAACTTTAGCCAGAGCAATTAGACAAGAGAAAGAAATAAAGGGAATAATGATTGGAAAGGAAGAAGTGAAATTATCATTATTTGCAGATGACATGATACTCTACACAGAAGACCCCAAAAACTCCACTAAAAAACTGCTATATTTAATAAGCAAATTCAGTAGTGTAGCTGGATACAAAGTCAATACTCAAAAGTCAATAGCCTTCCTGTACACAAATAACAAACTTACTGAAAGAGAAATTAGGGAAACAATACCTTTCACAATAACATCCAAAAAAATGAAATATCTAGGAATCAACCTCACAAAGGATGTAAAAGACCTCTACACTGAAAACTACAGTACTCTGAAAAAGGAGATTGAAGAGGATATCAGAAAATGGAAAGATATCCCTTGCTCCTGGATAGGAAGAACCAATATAGTGAAAATGGCCATACTTCCAAAATTGTTTTACAGATTTAATGCAATTCCAATCAAAATTCCAACAGCATATCTCACAGAATTAGAGAAAACAATCCTAAAATTCATTTGGAATCAGAAGAGACCTAGAATAGCAAAGGCAATTCTGGGCAACAAAGGCAAGGCAGGGGTCATCACAATCCCTGACCTGAAATTATACTATAAAGCTACTGTGATAAAAACAGTGTGGTATTGCCAAAAAAAACAGACCTGAAGATCAATGGAACAGATTAGAAGATACTGAAACAACCCCAGACATACTAAGCCACCTTATCTTTGACAAAGGTGCCAAACACATTCACTGGAAGAAAGATAGCCTCTTTAATAAATGGTGCTGGAAAAACTGGCTCTGCACAGGCTGAAGATTAAAACTAGACCCATATCTTTCACCATGCACTAAACTAAATTCAAAATGGATCAGAGATCTAAATATTAAAACAGAAACATTAAATCTGCTGGAAGGTAGGATAGGTAAAACCCTTAAAGACATAGGTGTAGGCAAAGACTTTATGAATAAAAACTCAACCGCACGGGAACTATCCCAAAGAATCAATAAGTGGGATCTCATCTTATTAAAAAGCTTTTGCACAGCAAGAGAAACCACCAACAGAGTGAAAAGACAACCCACAACGTGGGAAAAATGTTTGCCAGCTGTTCCTCAGACAAAGGATTACTATCGAGAACATACAAAGAACTCAAAAAAATCAGACCTCCCAAATTTAAAGACCCACTCCAAAAATGGGCATCTGAGATGAATACACATTTCTCAGATGAAGAAATACTAATGGCAAATAAATATACAAAAAAATGTTCAAC
The DNA here is from genome assembly GCA_028451465.1 of Erethizon dorsatum. NCBI lineage: Eukaryota > Metazoa > Chordata > Mammalia > Rodentia > Erethizontidae > Erethizon > Erethizon dorsatum. The sequence goes on along the minus strand of CM051826.1, from coordinate 119,542,444 downwards.
ATCACTCGTCATTTGAGAGATGCAAATTAAAACAACACTGAGATACCATCTCACTCCAGAAAGAATGGCTACTATAAAGAAATCAACTAATAACAAATGCTGGAGGGGCTGTGGGGAAAAAGGAACCCTTCTTCACTGTTGGTGGGAGTGTCGACTGGTACAGCCACTGTGGAAGTCAGAGTGGAGATTCCTCAAAAAACTAGGGTTGGAGGTCCTATTTGACCCAGCTATTCCCCTTCTGGGCATCTTCCGAGAAGAATTAAAAACATCGTACCACAGTGGTATATGTGCACCCATGTTTATAGCAGCACAATTTGTAATAGCCAGATCTTGGAAACAACCCAAATGCCCATCAACTGAGGAATGGATAAGAAAGATGTGGTATTTTTATACAATGGAGTACTATTCAGCCATAAAGAAGGATAAATTGGAGACTTTTATAGGTATATGGATGCAACTCGAGAAAATACTCGTAAGTGAAATAAACCGGACGCACATGTGTAAGCATCGTATTGTCTCTCTAGTATGAGAAACTGAAAGAGTAAATAAGATCCAAAATGTACAATAGACACGGTGAATCAAAAAGAAACTGGTCAATAAGAAAGAGAGACTGGAATAGGGAAAAGAAAGAAGGGAAAGGGGAAAAAATTGTATATATATATAAGATGGTTAAGATAGATACACTACCAATTTTACTTAGTTCATTGAAGAGTAAGGTTTGAGCCAATAATGTTTGGACAATTGAATGCTAATGTCTGGTATCCTGAATAACTAACTTAAAAATAATAATACGTAATGCATTGGCCATTGTTACCCTCATATTATGTTGTTTTGAAAATTTGTTTTTTTTTTTTTTTGATTTGTTTTGTTTTTTCTTCTCTTTAAAATAAAAAAAAAGAATTTAAGTATAATGAAATATTTTGATGAATTTAACATTCTAAGTAACAAAAACATTACCACACATAAAGCTTTTAGTCCTGGATCATACACTTCAGGGAAATGGAATACACTGTAACAAGATGACCTTAATATCAAGACTACATAATTGTACTGCTGTGTGGTTCAGAAGAACTTTCACCGTTCAGAATCTTGGGGCCATCAATAGGAACAGACGTTATCATTGTTTATGACTACAAAGGAAACTGATTATTTGGGTCTCAGACAGAAGATTACGATATTTACTTCAAATCTACTTTTGACTTCATAGGTAGTAACTTCAGTGAAATGGTTTCAGAACTTTTTTTTTTTTTTTTGTGGGTACTGGGGGTCGAACTCAGGCCCTTGCACTTGCCAGGCAGGCGCTTACGCCGCTGAGCCATCTCACCGGCCCGGTTTCAGAACTTTTTGTCTCAGTACTGGGACTGAACCCAGGAAGCACTGAGCTACATCACCACCTTTTTTTTTATTTTATTTTATTTTTATTTTTTTTTGTGTGGGTACTAGGGGGTCGACCTCAGGACCTCGAGCGCCAGCAGGTGCCCATGCCGCTGAGCGATATCACCGGCCCTTTTTTCGTATGTGGGTTCCAGGAGTCGAACTCGGGCCCTTGCGCTTGCCGGGCAGGCGCTTAAGCCGCTGAACCATCTCACCGGCCCGGTTTCAGAACTTTTTGTCTCAGTCCTGGGACTGAACCCAGGAAGCACTGAGCTACATCACCACCTTTTAAAATTTTATTTTGAGGCATGGTCTTGTTAAGTTGCCCAGGTTGGCTTGCAATCCTCCTGCCTTAGTCTTTCAAGTAGCTGTGATTACAGGCATGCAACAATGTGCCAACATGAGAACCTCTCTTAAAGATCTTTTTATGGTACAATAGACTTCTGGTGCTAGATATTTTCTTCAGAACTATGTTACAATAATATCTTATTTATGTCTGATTAGTTATTTTTAACTAAAATTATAATGCATTATTAAATATAATAAATAAAAATATTACATATATTAAATCAGAAAAGTTTCTAATGTATCTATCTCTCTTGGTACCAAATAAATCAGTGTACCATTTCACTTATGATGTACATGATTGAACTCTGCTTTGAAGAGTCAAGTTTAACTAGAAAATCAGTGAGTTGAACATTTCCTTTAGAAACTTTCAAGTTTTGAAAATATGTATATGTAGCACTGTTTCCAAAAAAGAAAAGAGAAAAATTAGCATTTTATTAAGCTACAGTGAAGGCAATAACATTCCATTAGTTTTACTATAGATAGGATAGCTTATTTAAAACAAAGTATCTTGCAGACTTAAAATTATAATTTTATTTAAGTCTTTCACATTGCTTTTTTTTTCTGGTAACACTACATGACTCTTTACTATAGTTTGACTCTAAAAGAGATTAAAGTAATAAATCATCCATTTTATAAGAACATTATGACCAAGATAGGGAATCCTCAAAAAAGTCCTTTAATGTTTTGGAAAAGTGCCTAACATGTAAGAAATAAAACCCATTACGTTGTCTTCAGGAAAACATACTTAGAGGCCAGTTTCACAGTGGGCCTTTTAAGGGATTCGACATTTGCCATATTGACATATTTAGAAAACAGGTGCATGGCTGTAGGGGAGTATATTTTTCCAGCTGACCTAATAAAACCACCTGTATCCATCTATGCTTTATTCATGGAAAGACAGAACATGTCTACTACTGTTGATTTTGACAGAATAGTTTAGGACAAATGTAGAACAAATCATCTGGTGTTTCAGTGGAATCATGAAGGCAAAATGATTTTAGATGCTTGATTTCTGTGGCAGAAGTTCAGATTTGGAAACTGGTGATATCTCATCAATTTTTTTTAATTGGTGCCTAGGCAGCCCAAGTGATGGCAGCCACATAATTCTTATTTGGTTATATCCCTAAATTTATTAGTTATTTTAATAAAAATGTCACATTGACTTTACTCATGAGATGACTTTGTAGGATAACTTCCCTCATCCTCCTAGAGAGTCTTGCTTGCTTCTGAATGCTTAGCTGGGTATATGTCATTGCTGAAGTCCGTTTTAATTGAGTGCTTATCATATGTAAAGCATTTTACATGAGTTATCTCACTCAATCCACTTAAAACTTTATAATGCGAGCATTATGGTTACTTGTATTCCATCAACAAGGAATCTGAGATTCAGAGAAGTGAACAAACACCTGAAGACCTGTTCACAGTCAGAACTGGGATTAATTCAGGTCCGTCTGACTCTAAAACCTAAGCACTTCCTGCTATGCCTCTGTGTAGACAGTAAATTCATTATTCAGTCAATGTTTGTTAGAAATACACAAATTACCCAGTATGGTGGCACACTTCCATAATCCCAACACTCTGAAAGGCTGAGGCAGGAGGACTGTGAGTTTGAGCCCAGCCTGGGCAACTTGGTGAGGTAGCAAGACCCTGTTTCTAGATAGAAAATAAAAAAATGTGCTGGGGACGTAGCTCAATGTGAAGGTCCTGGATTCAATTCCCAGTACCTCCCCAGATATTTATTAAAGATTAACAATCTCTAAATGCTCCTACACATTGTACTTAATCCATTGTATGTAACTAGCATTCATAAAAGTATTTATTTTGAGGGTGAGTTTTTCTCCTATACACTATTAATTCAGTTTTATTATCTATCGTTGTCTATATTTTTACAGATTGGATTCTAATGTGTACAGTGATGGTCCAGATCTTTCAACGTGACTTACACAATAAAGCATTTTGCATCTGTAATTTCTTGTGCAGTTTTGTAGGAGCCATTGTCCTTAGGTCATCACATAAGATCCCCAGTTTTATTCTTATGATTTTCTGTGGAAAGTAACAGAATGCCAAAAAATATTTCTAAGAAATCACTCATTTAGAAAGAATTAAAACCTGAGGGTTTTTTCCCCCACAGTAAAACCATCAGCCACACAGGAGAACGCCTTCTGATGAAGGAAGTAGATGAAGAAAATAAAACACCAGCAAAGGTTTATAGCCATCATAATTTACCCTGTTCTGCATGCTTTGCACACTTATAATTTCTAGTATTCACTTGTTGGTTTTCCCTATTCCATAATTTCATCCATTCCTCTTTTGTCATCTCAAATACTTTATAATCTCCCCAGAGCAAGACCTCATCGTTGAGGTTTTCTTTTCTTTTCTTTTTTGGAGATATGATGCTGAAGACCTCAGTACAATGAGTAAATCAGCATTCCATGAAGGCAGACTGAGAAATACTGAAATTATCATTTCTGTGCAAAAGGAGGAATTAACACCATGAAGAAATAGTCCTTATTTAGTTTTGAGTCAAAGTAACATGATGAAATAAAATATCTTTCTATAATTACAAAATTTAAAATGTGGGCCTCTTCAAGAGCAAAAACAAAGGGATCAAATTATCAACAAACTTAGTTTTTCATGGAAAAACCATGAGGAAGAAAATGTTTATTGAATTTTATAAAGGTGAGCTGTGGTATGCTATTGTAACTATAGATAACAGTACGTATTACGTATTGCAAAAAACTAGAAGAAAGGATTTTGAAATGCTTTGCCATGAAGAAATGCTAAGTATTACAGAAGATAGATATGTTTCTCTTGATTTAAACATTATACAATGTAGACATGTGTCAAGATATTGCATAGTACTCTATAAATATGTATACTTTTTGTGATTTTATGTATCAGTTTTAAAAACACATTTAACTTAAACAAAAGTAAAAGGGAAAAATAAAGCATTTATAAAGGTGAAGTCCCAGGCTATGGGGTGTTGGGTATTTCTTGAGCTTCAGATATAGTTTCTCCAGGGAAAAGAAAAAGAGCACAAACACTTTATGTTCTTGTCTTGGGGCCCAGGGTGTCACAGGGGATTTCTGGGAGGTCATCAGAGTGCTGGTTCATGTGTATGTTACTCAGGTGATCGGCCCTTCATTAGGAACACAACAACAGTGGTTTCACTGTGTAGTTTGTCTGTATGTATTAGATTTATCTGCTGATTATTTATAACCTATTATAGATTCTAATTATTCGAGTCTAGAGAATCTGTACTAAATGTTTTAATACAAGAAGAAACCAAGGCGTAGAAAGAATGATTGACTCTTCTGAGCTCTAGGCCTTGGAGTAGGGCTGTATTGGGTACAAACTTTACTTCTCTTAGTATTTGTATTATTTATATATATAGTGCTTGTAAAACAGCTAAGTAAATTTCTTACGATGATATTAATTTATGGTGACTTAACACTATGCAAGTAGGAAGAAATGCAGCAGTAGTCTCTTGTGGAAATAACTCAGGATAGATTTTCCACATGGCAGACAGATTTAAAAAGTATTAACAACAGGAGGAAATGGTTTTAAACAATATGCAGTTATTACTTCACATTCCCAAGGTATAACAATGGCCTACTCTGATTTTAACAGTGATGCTTCTAGAAGGAAATGATTAGTTTCTCTGTAGAAACAAGAAGATTCTGAAGAGTGTGGTAGCCACTCTTGTCACTGAAGAAAGAAGTTCAAATGACTTGTTGGAATTTCATCTGCTCACTGAAAATATAGACATAATTATGACAGTAAGACCATACTGAGCATCTTTGATCTCTTTTTCCCTTGGAAGAGAAAATGACTCCTTTTCCTTGTCATTTTCTGTGGAACTTCTGGTAGGTCTTTTTCTCTGCTTAAATTTGATCTTTTCCTTCAAGATAAACACCAGATGCAGCTAGCATTAAAATATGCCACTCAAGACCACAGAAAAGATACAAGGGTTCTATGGGTGGGAGTTTGATTCATAATTTAGACATAATTTCTGGTTTGGACAACGATTGAAGCAGGGTCTTCTGACAACGGCCCAGGATGTTCTTGACTCTTACAATGACCCCCTACACCTCACCAAAGTACTGTACTTGCTGAATTTCCTGAAGCTTGGACAGCAATTAGGCCCATAAAAATGAAGTTCATTAATGAAAACTAATTGAAAATTAATTCACCATGACTCCAGGGAAGAGCTTGCATTTAAAATGTTGTGTTGTTAGCAAGCGAGTCTCTACTCATCAGAGCATAGCAGAATACTTCAGAATGACACGTAGGTTAATGAGGTGGTGAAGCATCAGAAAAACAAAGCCTTGTAATATTAAAATAGCCACCATGCTTAAAATGCTGCCCTGTCCCTCCCTTCTGGCTTCTTTTTCTGCCTCATTCTACCTTGTTATCACTAGACACAGCAGATGTCACGTTATTATCCCTTCCCTCAACAAAACTTTCCCGGAGAAGACTTTTTGTAGTAATTCTCCAAGTTCTGATTACTAAATATGAACTTGCAAACACTACTTTCTTATCTATACTACAAACCTTAAGAATCTCTCTCTTTTGTTAGTTTGCTTTGGTTTTGTTTTTTTGGAGACAGTGTCTCACTCTGTAGTTCATGCTGGCTTTGAACTCACTATGTAGTCCAGGCTGGCCTCCAACTTGCAAAAGTCCTCAAGCCTCAGCCTCCTGACTGCTGGGATTATTACAGGCATGCGCTACCAAGCCTGGCTTTTTTTTCTTTAAACTTTTTAATAGGGAAAATCTCAAACATACAGAAAAGAGAGAACATATAGTGAAACTCACTCCCCTGAATCAGTAGTTATCTACCAGGGACCTATTTTAAACCATATTTCGGTAAACCTGAACAAATATTTAGACTTACGATACTTTGTTTTTTTAAGATAGATATTGCATCATGATCAGTTTGCTTTCTTCGTCTTTCTTATTCATCTAAAACTTTTTATTAAAAGCATTGTATATGCGGTATGGAATGTATGAGGCATGGTGCATTTACTCTTTTAAAAGGCCACCCAGCTGGGTGCAGTGGTACATGCCTGGGGTTCCAGTGACTTGGTAGGCTGATGCAGGGTGATCATGGGTTCCAGGCCAGCCTTGGTAATTTAGTGAGACCCAGTCTCAAAATAAAGCATAAAAAGGGCTGAGAATGAGCTTAGTGGTAGTGCACCCCTGCAGTCAGTCCTCAATACCAAAATCAAAAACAAAAACGAACAAAACCTAGCACTGTCCCATGTATGCAAGAGAGTGCTGATGGGCTCTAATTGTGATTTTTCTTTTTTCAATTCAGTTGTTAAGAGATGTTCTTGTGTATTTTGTCTACATATGCTTTTTACTAGTCCACATTAATTTTACAAAATACTGGATTTCATTGTGCATTTTCATGCATGCATATATTTTGATCATATCCGTGCCATTACTTTACCTTACTTCCTTTTTCCCCCTCTTCCCTTATTCTCTTCTTCTTATGTAATTGTGCTTCAGTTTTTTTTGTGTGTGTGTACTGGGAGTCGAACTCAGGACCTCGTGCTTGCCAGGCAGGTGCTTATGCCACTGAGCTATCTCACTGGCCCCTGTGCTTCAGTTTTAAGACAACATTTTATATAATACTAGCATCCCTGACCTTATCAGTGCTAGAGCCAGTTTCAAAGGGGAAATAGAGGCATGAAAAAGACACAGGAATTATTTCAATTTTGAATACACCTACTAAATTTACCTAACGTACTCAGTCAGATAAATTTTTTCCCTTGACTGAATTTATTCTACATTTACAGTTATTGATCTTAAAAATTTTATTTGTACGATGGATTAAACCCTGGACCGTATGTGTGCTAGGCAAGCACTCTATCACTGAGCTACATCCTTAGCTCTTTTTATTTTGAGACAAAGTTTCACTAACTTGCCTAGGCTGGCCTCGAATTCATGAGCCTCCTGCCTCAGTTTGCCAGGTAGCTGGAATTACAGGTGTGTACCACTTTGCCCAGCTGATTTTGAGGATCATTATGTATTCATTTTTTGGTACTGGGGATTGAACCCAAGACCTTCGCCCTGAGCACGTCCTAAGCCCTTTTAATTTTTCATTTTTGAGAAAGGGTCTTGATAATTTGCTCAGTTGCCTAGGTTAGGGTCCTCCTGCCTTAGCTTACCAGATTGCTGGGATCACAGGCATATGCCACCACATTCAGCTTCTTACATAGTCAATTTTATGCTCTGTCCTTGCCTGCTGTGTAATGTACACATATGTCATACTTAGTAGGAAGCACAGTGTAAGGAGTTAGTTAGAGGAATCAGGAACAGGAAAGGAAGTAGACTGTTTACCTATAAAATCCATTCTGAGGAGAAGTCCAAAGCAGAAAGCAGGCAGCAGCACATGAGCTGCGTTCTGCTTTACAAAGACACAGGCGTGCACACAGCACGTGTGGCTAAGAGCTTTACTGAGTGAAATGCACATTTCTTGACTTCCGTGTGAATCTTTATGCTCTAAAAGTCATAACCATCTTAGGGACATCAAAGCCTTTGGGAGTTGACAATAAGTGAAATTTTGGGACATGAGCAAAGTATTTGAATGACAGTATCAAAGAAATTATGGCTTTCCCCTTTTATTATTAACAGCTAGTCCAGTATTAAATATCTAATTTTTCTAGATAACCGACAATGGAACCTATAGTTGAGAATTATAAAAACATTTTAACTAGTAAAAAATATGAAAAAATAAAAGAGTACTTGGCTTAATTTGAGTTTGAGCATTTCAAAGCTGGTATTTGCAAACTCAGAAAAAAAGAGCTTTTCATTAATCCATGATTTTGGAAACAGTTACTCTTAGCCCACAACCACATACAAATACAAAAATCCTAATGGGACTATTTTCTTACTAAGCCTGTAACAGTTTACATTCACCTAATGGCCCCAGGTTATGAGCAAACTACTCAATTAGAGAATTTAGGCTGGTTGCCCACATATTTTAGAGCAAATTATCCCTTCGCAAATGCAGAAGCCCCTATATAAAACGCCTAACCAGTATTTCCTGTAAAAAAAATACTATTCCCTAAATTCCCACCTTGAACCTACTAAGAATTTTTCTTTTTGCTAGGGTAAGATTTTTATGGAAATATTTGTTTTTATATCACATACCTTACTGTTGGTGTTCTTGCTAGCTTGTGTTTTGACCTTAAAGCAGCTAAGAAATTATAATAAAAACACTCCTAAATAAGGTATTTCTTTTCTGAGTACTTTGCTAAGTACTTAGGATGAGAATCTTGAGTTGGAAGGTGTAGAATTCTTCCAGTTCTTTGATAACAGATCTTCTGCTTGGGGGGTTAAATGAATTTCATGGTTATCCTTAACACTTACTATTTCTTCTTAGGGCTCTTTCATTTAAAAGGGGGTCAGTGCTTCCAATCTATAAACACCCATTAAAAGTTCTCCACCCTTTTATACTTGGCTGCTGGTCTTAATTGTCTGCAGATGGGTGGATCACTGCAGTTTTATTTCAAAGGTAGAGATTTGCAAAATGTAAATGGGCCTATTAAAAGTTCTAAATCATGACTCTCAACATCTATTAAATGTGTAAATGGGAATAGAATTCAATGGGAAAGTGTCTTTTAGTAATAAATATTTTCACCCACATTTAGGAAAAAGTGTGTCACTATCAATGGGTTATATGTGTAGTCAGCACCAACAGTACTTTGCTAGAGGGCTATTTTTAAAATTCATGCAAAACTTGGAAGGAAAAAGTGTTTGCAAAACATTATTATTTTTCTCCCATAGTAGTTGATAGATGCTATGTCACTTAGCTTATATTCACTGACTTGAAACAAAATAATTTGTTATATTTTACACAGCAGAATTAAAAATTCAATGCAATATAGACTTACAATACTAACCATCATATTTTATTGTATTTAATGTAAAATATTAAAGTGTGACTAGTTCTAGCTTACCTACTGAATGATTATTTTCTATCCCGGTAAAATTCCTTTTAAAAAATAATTCTCAATTCGCAGTACTGCTGGTGACTGGGAACTGAACCCAGGCTCATTGCTGCTGGCACTGTGGTGCTCTGGCTTATCTTGCCTCAGGGTCTGACAGTTTATCTCAGATTGTACAGTTTCTTCCATCCGCCTTTCTAGCTGTTCCCCTTAGTGTTGCTTTTCATTAGCCCACCCTGGTGGCTGACCATTTCTAATCCATAAATTGAGCAGATAAAAACACAAAAGCATGCTTCTGTTATCTCTGGAAATCAGACTCCATCACAAATTTAGTTTGATTTTCCTGGGACTAAAATAAAATATTCCAAGTAGCACAGAATAGTGCTAGCATCCCTGAATAGTCCGCTTTATATATTCACCTTACAGCAGATGAGGTAATGACATTGCTCTGGACTATTCATTTTGACTATGAGCCCCCAAATCTATCCAGTGGTCAAATCAAGGTTTGAATATCCGACATTTCCTTCATCTTTTCTCTAAAGGTGATGTACAATTTATTTGATTTTAAGGCAATAGTCTTTCCCCTAAACTCCAATTTTAATATACAAATTATAGTGACAATACTTAAAAGATATTCTTGTCATTGAGATTGCATTTTATTTTTGCTTAATTTGCTTGTGTGTGACAAAAAGAGAAGCAGAAGTTTGGTATCTAAATAGAAACAAAAATATCAATTTGAGTTACTCTCCTTTGGCTTGCAAAAGTACATTTATAAGCTCTCAATGAAGTTTTACTTTTAGAAGCCATTTTAATATTTGTTATCTTTTTCAGAGTCAAATACATTGATGCTTTTACATGTGGATCTTATTACGTGAATAGCTGTCTAAGCTTGCTATTGAACAAAATCGTATGAATTACTAACTGTGACTTTATTTCTTTTATAATCTTTGTAGTTCTTGCCATTACTTTTACATGTCTATGTCTGGCATTATGTAGCTTTGAAACTGTGCCAAAATATTTATTGTCGTATATCTGGCGTTCTCGTACTATGTGGTTGAGTTTGGTTTCCAAGCTGGACAAAACTTATTAGCAGATACAGGTCTTGGCATTTGGGTGGAAAAAAAAAAAAACTAGTAATTTTTGTACCCCCTAAACTATAACCTTTTGCACTCCTCGAGACGTGTGGAGTTGAAATTTTAATACTTGAGTTATCTCTTTTTCTAGTTTTAAGTAATTCTGCACCAGATATAAAATACGAGAAACAGAACAAAATACAACAACAGAAGAAAACAGAAAATAAGGGCTGGTGAGTTGGCTCAGCGGCTTAAGCGCCTGCCCGGCAAGCGCAAGGGCCCGAGTTTGACTCCCGGAACCCACATACGAAGAAAGGGCCAGTGATATCGCTCAGCGGCACAGACGCCTGCTGGCGTGCGAGGTCCTGAGGTCGACCCCCCGGTACCCACAAAAAAAAAAAAAAAAAAGAAAACAGAAAATAAAGAATGAGCTTTACTGTAGACTGGAACATTGTGAAGCATTTGCATGGATGGTTTCGATATAATATTTCTCTTGTATGTAAATCCTGGAGATGTTGAACAGGGTACCACCGGTGCCTCGCACTGCTAGTACTTACTGTTTACATGAACCAACAATAATGATAAAAAGCAAAACATGCGTGAGTTATCATTTTCCTAATCTCTTCGCAGTTTGATTAGTAAAATTCTTTGTTGAAGTGTTGCAAAGACTTTCAGTTTCTGCTTTGGGTTTATTTCCCAGCCTCTATCATGTATTGTTTATTGTATTCAGGTGTAGCACAGGGCTTTTCATGTAGTTCATTCTTGGTATACTTTTGTGAACATAGGTAGCATTATTTAAGGCATCAAGCTGTTAAAGATTATTTTTTAAAAGAAGATAAAATTGTGACTCTCGTGCAAACATAAAATGAGCATCAAATATTTTAAAGAGTAATTAATGAGGGAACCAGTAAAATGTTATAACCAATTCAAAGAAGAATTCAGAGAACTACATATATATAGCATAAAGAATGCTGAAAACAGATACAAATACATTTATAAACAAATGCAAAATCAATCTATCCATATAGCAATAATCAATTGCATTTACTGGATGCAATTTATTTGCACTTCTATACATAAGAATAATTTGTATTATTCTTTTCCCATAATGTACAGAATAATAAATAATAATACCTATACCGTGTGCTTTAGGTGTAAAGAGTATTATTTTGAGAATTAATATAAAATTTCCTATATTTATATATACATTGATTTTTTTCAGTCAACATACAGTTTTTCTGAGAATCTATTGTATATCAAGCACTACTTTATATTTTTTCTTTTTTTTCTTTTAAAGAGAAAAAATAGAACAAAATTTCAAAACAACATCATAGGAGGGTAACAATGTTAATACATTGTGCATTGTTATCTTTAGTTACTTGGGGTACAAGATATCAGCATTCAATTGTCCAAACAATATAAGCACAAGCCTTTCTTTTCAATGAACTAAGCAAAATTAGTAGTGTATCTGTCCTAACTATCTTGTATATATATATTTTTTTTTTCTTTTTCCTTCCTTCTTTTCTCCATTCCCCCATCCCACTTTCTCTTTCCTTTTGAATAGTTTCTTCCTGTTTTGCCATATCTATTGTACAATTTTTTTTTTTTTTTTTGTACTGGGAATCAAACTCAGAAGCTTGCACTTGCCAGGCAGGTGCTGTGCCACTGAGCTATATCCCTGGCCCCTACTGTACATTTTGGATCTTATTCACTCTTTCAATTTCTCACACTGGGGAGACAATACAATGTTTACACATGTGCATCCGGTTTATTTCACTTATGAGTATGGTCTTGAGTTGCATCCATTTACCTATAAAAGTCTCCAGTTTATCTGTCTGTATGGCTGAATAGTACTCCATTGTATAAAAATACCACATCTTTTTTATCCATTCCTCGGTTGATGGGCATTTGGGTTGTTTCCAAGATCTGGCTATTATAAATTGTGCTGCTATAAACATGGGTGCACATATATCGCTGTGGTACGATGTTTTTAATCCTTCTGGGAAGATACCCAGAAGGGGAATAGCTGGGTCAAACAGGACCTCCAATCCTAGTTTTTTGAGGAATCTCCACACTGATTTCCACAGTGGTTACACCAGTCAACACTCCCACCAACAGTGGAGAAGGGTTCCTTTTTCCCCACAGCCCTGCCAGCATTTGTTATAGGTTGATTTCTTGATAATAACCATTCTTTCTGGGGTGAGATGGAATCTCAGTGTTGTTTTAATTTGCATCTCTGGAATGACCAGTGATGTTGAACATTTTTTTGTATATTTATTTGCCATTTGTATTTCTTCATCTGAGAAGTGTGTATTCATCTCAGATGCCCATTTTTGGAGTGGGTCTTTAAATTTGGGAGGTCTGATTTTTTTGAGTTCTTTGTATGTTCTCGATAGTAATCCTTTGTCTGAGGAACAGCTGGCAAACATTTTTTCCCACGTTGTGGGTTGTGTCTTCACTCTGTTGGTGGTTTCTCTTGCTGTGCAAAAGCTTTTTAATAAGATGAGATCCCAGTTGTTGATTCTTTGTGATAGTTCTTGTGTGATTAGGGTTTTATTCATTAAGTCTTAGCCTACACCAATGTCTTCAAGAGTTTTACCTATTCTATCTTCCAGCAGATTTAATGTTTCTGTTTTAGTATTTAGATCTTTGATCCATTTTGAATTTAGTTTAGTGCACAGTGAAAGATATGGGTCTAATTTTAATCTTTGGCATGTCAAGCACTATTTTAGTGCCTAGGATATATAATGGTGATTAAAAACAGGCCTTATATATAGCTTAGTGGGGGAGCTAGACATTAATCTACTGATCACAAAAATAAATATGATCTTCAGAGCTGCGAGAAAATAAGTATGATGCAATTTCAGTGGAAGTTAATATTACACTAAGTGACATTTGTATTTCCTGATTTTCTTGATGATATTTATTTGCTCATTTAATGGTAGTAGGATTGAACCCAGGGCCTTTGCACTGAACTATATCTCTAGCCTTTTAAAAATTTTTTTTAAAATTTTGAGATAGAGTCTTGCTAAGTCACGAAGTTGTCCAAAATAGGCTTGAACTTACACTCCTGCCTCAGCTTCCAGGAGTGCTGGTGTAACAGAAATTAATGAGGCAGGAGTCAAGATTCTATTAGGAAGTAAGGACAGTGGCCCCCAAATGGTGTTGGAAAACCCAAAATAGAGGCTGCTGAATCACGACTCTCCAGGGATCTCACAAAAACATCTGCCAGGTGTCCTGGGGCTATCAGGAACCTCCCCAAAATATGATCAGGCAGGCCATCGGCCCAGCCTTGCATGGCACTACATGAGCACTAAATAGATTAGAACCTAGAAAGTATGTAGTCTTGTTGTGGTTTGTGTCTGGATGTCCCTCCAAAGCATCATGCTGTCATGGGGGACAGGGTTTTGGAGGCAGCTGAATCTAGAGTTTGTGATTGATTCATGATCCAATGCTGGGATTAAAGATAGGTTTCTAATTTAAAGTGCCACTTTTAACCAGACAAAGTGGCACATACTCTAGGGCAGGTAGCCTGCATACAACATAAGGAATAGAAAGAGGCTTGCTCTCTCTCCTTGCTTGTTGCTTTTGCTGTTTTCCACAGCCATGAACTGTTGCCCTTCTGCCATGTGCCACCTTGCTTTGGACGCAGCTGATTATGGACTGAAACCACTACAAACTGTGAGCTAAATAAACCTTTCCTCCCTTAACCTGTGGGTGTTGGGTATTTTGTCTCAGCAATGAGAAGGAAGTAACTAACACAAGTCTCCTGTAAGATACAGATTTTTGTTTATACAATGGCCTGAGCTCCTTTCTAAACCCCTTCGAAAACGCCTAGACAAGGAGTCCTCATTGGTATCCTACTCAGAACCCCCTCCCAGCTAGTGGGAACTTTATATCTCTTATTTTCTTGCCTTTATATCTTTTAAATAAATATATCCTACTTCTTCTATCCATGGTTTCATTCTTCATCACTGTGGCACACAACCCAGGTGTTCTGATAACACTGGGATTACAGGCATGTGCTATCATGCCTGGTTTATTTTTAAAATTTTTTGTTTTGTTTAAAACAAATTTTTTGTTTTGTTTAAAATTGTTTTTGTATTGGCGCTTCAACCCAGGGGCATGCTACCACTGGGCTATGCCCCACCCCCAAAACACATACCTTTTTGACACAGTGTTTCACTAAATTGCCCAGGCTGGCCTTAAACTTGCTATCCTCCTGCCTCAGCCTCAGAGTAGCTGGGATTGCAGGCATGTGCCACTTTTTCTGGCCGAAAGCGACACTTTAAATTGAAACCTATCTTTAAAATTCTACCATACTCAGTCAATTACTCAGATAAAAACTAGGGATTCTGCAATACACAAATGAACCTAATATTTATATACTCTAGTATTATTGTAAAAAAACACCATGAAACAAACTTTTATGTTAATTTATTAATTAGGATCACAGAAGAGAATCATAGTTGCTTAGAATTAGTAAACTCAAAATTTAATCAGTTAATCTTTTGCTGGTTGGTTCTTCTAGAGTCTTATCCTCTGTCTCCCATCTCCAGTTCCCAGATTTTATTATGATTCTCCAGTCCCCAGTATCCTTGTGCACAACAATTATGTGTGATGTACTGACCCACAGAAAGATGCCACTGTTCAGTGTTTAGCTCCTTCAGAATCCATGATGTCCTGTATTCTGAAATGCTCCAAGTTTGTTGGGTTATGTGTGGTACTGAGGATTGCTGAGCACTTTTATGGCCATTCACTCTACCCACTTAACTACATTCCTTTCATCTTCAAAGATTTAGTGAAGCTTAATTTGGTAATACAGAATACGATACAGATGGGTTCACTTTTTGAACAAGCTGTACGTATCTACATCATAAAAACTGAATTTATATACTATATATGAATGTGAACCTAACAAAACAACAAAAATACACATTTTAGGGTTATTTTAAAAGTAATGGGGGCTGGTGAGATGGCTCAGCGGTGTAAGTGCCTGCCCGGCAGGCGCAAGGGCCCGAGTTCAACTCCCGGAACCCACATACGAAAAAAGGGCCGGTGATATTGCTCAGCGGCACCGGCACCTGCTGGCGTGTGAGGTCCTGAGGTCGACCCCCCGGTACCCACAAAAAAAAAAAAGTAACGGTAGTGGCAGCTAACGTTAAATAATTTTTACTTGTCTACATATTCCTTTTGATCCATGCTTTATTAAGCAGGAGGATGGTGAGTTTGAAGCCCACCTGGGCTAAGTAGTAAGTTCAGTGCCAGTCTGGACTGGACTACATCACGTGACCCTGGCTCAATTAAAAAAATAAATAAATAAAAAAGGACTTCCTTACTCCTTTTGATATTACGATAGTCACTAAAAATGATCAAATGCCTTTTATTGTACTTTAACCCTTTATTTTATGTCTTAGATTAGGTGTCTTTTTTTTTTTTTTTTGTGGGCACCGGGGGGTCGACCTCAGGACCTCGCGCGCCAGCAGGCGCCCATGCCGCTGAGCGATATCACCAGCCCCTTTTTTCGTATGTGGGATCCGGGAGTCGAACTCGGGCCCTCGTGCTTGCCAGGCAGGCGCTTACGCCGCTGAGCCATCTCACCAGCCCTAGGTGTCTTAAAAGTAGACCTTCAGATGAGGATTTGTGCACGAGTGACTAATCAAGAAAGTTCATTGGGGAGGTGTGGCTCAGGGGTAGAATATTGGAGACCCCTGCAGTGGGTTCCTATCTCCTGCTATGTGTTATGGTACATGGTGGGAAAAAAGAGCAAGAGACAAGATAGTGGTGCAGCAGGGATCTGGGATGACCCGTTGTTCACAGGGAACAAAAAGCTACAAGGCACCAAAATGTTGGTATATACTGATTACGTCTGTGTTTCCAGGAACAGTAATGGCGACTACAGTGGACCAGCAAGAAGAACAAAACGTTCTTGCAAGGACAAGGATGAGACGAGGGGCAATATGGAAACTGTAATTTCCCCAGGTGCCTTATCGTCTTCAGCAGTTCTTAACTTGCCCTGTGAGCACCACAGCGGTCACGAGCCCTAGGCTTCCAGTTGTGACCAGAATAGAGCAGGGAGTTTCTGCATTCCAATCTGGCTCAAAGGGCAGGACTGGACAGCCTTGGACATCCTCTAGACTCAATTTATAATTTGGTCCTTGACTGTAGAACAAGGCCCTGAGTTCGATTCCCAGAACCACATACACACACAAATATGAATAAATCAATAGAGTTCTCCTGGGAGAAACCGGTAAAGGGATGTAGAAATGTAGAAGTAAAATAGGAAAGAGGAGATAGCCAAGTAAAGATGACTCTCAGGCTAACTCCCATAAAGGGTAGCTTCAGCCTGCTTTTATAGGGACCTCTGGAATGTAAGTTATGCCTCAGAGTAAGGGGAGCTGCTGGTCTTTCATACTCTTTCACCCATTAATCCCCTTGGGATTGATGTGAAATCAGGGAAGTAAATTCCCAGGCACTTTATAGTGTTGACAAATGGGATCCAATATCCTGAGGGAATCTTATGCAAAACAATGTTCACTGTTGTAAGCAGAAACACACAAAGATGTGAAAGGGGATCTGAAATTACTGAGAAGAAATAGTAGTGTTTGCAACACCCTCTCTGGTACCCCTAAATCTGTTGTTTTCTCTGGGCTTATGGTTAGACTGCATTCCCAGCCTTCTTTGCCAAGTGTGGCCACGCAGCTGGGTTCTTTCGAGTAGAATGGATTGGAAATGTTTACACTGCTGATTCTAGAGTAACCTCATCTGTACTGTCTTTCCCTGCTGGCTGGAATGTGGAGTGACTGAGCTCATCGTATACAGATACTGACAATAACTCTAGAAATGGTAATGGTAGAAGGGCTGAGGTCCCTGAACGACTTCATGGAACAGAGCTTCATGATGATCCAGAACATTCACTTTGGGCTATTAGGTAAGGGAACACATCTCTTTTTCAAACCACTGAATTATTTTTGGGTCTCTTTATAATAGCAACTTAGCTGATTTCTAGTTAATAAAGACATTTTATTTTTATCTTAATGTAATATATAGATACATTTTTAGGCTTTATTGTTGATTTCTTCTACTATAATATTTATCTTATGAGAGAGGGATATTTGCCTTCTTTTTTTTTTTTTTTTTGCTGGTACCAAATAAGTATTTAGTGAAGAAATAAAAGTGTAGGACTGGGAGTGTAGCTCAGTGGTAAAGCACTTGCCTAGATTGCATGAGGCAAGTTTGGTTCCCAAGAACCATTGCTCTACAATAATGAAAATAAAATACATTACAATTAAAGAACTTACTATAATACCATGTTAGGAATGATATGGAACAAATGGAAAAAGTTTAATGAAAAGTAACCCAAATAATTAATGAGATAAAATATAGATGCATTAAAATGGAGAGAAGATAAATTATAGTATGGAAAAAAAAAACAAGGTAAAGGGCACCTTGGTAACTGTCTTTCTGGACTGGAAAGGTGGCTATAAAGGGGTCACTGACCAACTGTTTTCCATGTCTATAGAGGAAAAACTAGTAGGAAAAAGCTTAAACTGACCCGGCAGTAATAGTGATTAAACATTAGAAAAGGCTCCAGAGTAGTATTGTGGAATCTCTGTCCCTGGTGAATTTTAAGGACAAACCATGTGTCTTAGACGTTTCAGGCAGAGCCTTGCAGGAAGAGAGAAGTCTGGTGAATGACTCTTTGAACTGGCTCCCTTTCAATTCCAGAAGTCCGTTTCAGTAGTACTCTGGAGAGTTGTGAGCACATCTTTCCCTTCACTGACCAGTCTGACGGATTAACTGGCAGCGCACATCTATAACTAGAGACAGTTATTTCTCTGGGTAATGCTGGTGAATTGTGGAGTAGGGAGAAGACAGACTCACTGAAGAAAATAAAGATATTAAAAAGTATATTTTGCACTTGAACTCTAAGATAGTAAATAATTTCCACATTATCAATAAATATTAACTGGCAAAGTCCTTTAGATAAGTTTCAAGTGTTACATTTTATTTAGTAAGATTCACTTCTATTGCAATGATAGAATAATTATTAATGTTGACAGTGAAATTCCACAGAACAATCATTGATATTCATTTATAAGATTTATTTACATTGGTGTTGTGATACAATCAACAATGTAATTTATGGATACTGCATTAAAATTTACACTATTTTATAATATTTATTAATAATCCTGACTAGGAAGATCCTAAAGATAAATTTTATTAGAAGAGAGATTTTCTAAGTCTGGAGTTTCCTTTTTTTTTTTTTGGTGTGGGTACCGGGGTTCGAACTCAGGACCTCACGCACCAGCAGGCGCCTGTGTCACTGAGCGATATCACCAGCCCTTTTTTCATATGTGGGTACCGGGAGTCGAACTCAGGACCTCGTGCTTGCCAGTCAGGCGCTTATGCTGCTGAGCTATCTCACCCACCCTGAAGTTTCCCTTTTTGATAAAACAATATCACAGCAACTGTTTTGAAGGTAAACAGTTTTTGATTGGTATATATGTATTTTATATTTTAACTTGGTATAGTGGAAAACAATTAGACTTGAGGACTTACATATTTTGGGGATTTTCAGCTTTATTAAAATAAAAATCTTTTTAATGAAACCTTGAATGTTTGTTAGAAGTCCAAAGATGAAACTTTCTATTATTCCAAAAGTGTTTTGTTTTTTGTTTTTTGTGGTACTGGGGATTGAGCCCAGGGCCCTCACCCTGAGCTCCTTCCCCAGTCTTTTTTCATTTTTTATTTTAAGATAAGGTCTTGCTGAGTTTCTCAGTTCACCAGATGGGACTCAAACTTGTGATCCTCCTGCCTCAGCCTCCCAGAGTACTAGGATTAGGTGTGCATCACCATGCCCAGCAAAAGATCTGGATCTTATATTCTGAAATGGTGTGCTATTTTATTTTATTTGTTTGTTTAATAGTAGGTGTTGTCAAGTTACACTCAGTAGGAGGCTTTTATTCATGGAGGGGGAAAAATCTAGCCAGATTTAAAAGGACATCATTGACTGCTTTTCAAGTAATGAAGCTTAAAAGTAAATATTGCTCTTTTAAACACATGAAGTGGTGTTCAACCTCATGCATATTTTAAAAATACAAATTAAAATAAGATCCCTTTAAAATTTTTTATCATGTTGTTAAAAATAAAAATAACTGATCATAAACTGTGTTGCCTAGGGTGAGAAAGAGGTACATTTCTTGGCATGTGATTTAGCATAACTTCTACGGAAGGCACTTTGGCAGTAACTATGGAAATTGTAATTGCACATATTGTTTAACCCAGCAATTCTACTTCTAGAAATTCTTTGCTACCAGTGTTTATTGACACACAACAAATGACATATGCACAAGGTTATAGAGTGCTGTGTTGTTTGTCATATTAAAAAAGCCAGAAATAGCCTTAATTATAATTGAATGTAACACAGCCACTGAAAAGAATGAGAAAATTCTTAAAATCCTCCTGCATATATTTTAAGAATTTTCTCATTCTTTTTAATGGCTGTATTACATATAGCAAAAAATTGAATTACTTATTTTTATTCTAAAAAAGGGGAGAGGGGCTGGGGTTGTAGTTCAGTGTGAGAGTCCCTGGGTTTGATCTGTAGCACCAAAAATAAAAGAGAGAGAGAGAGAGAGAGAGAGAGAGAGAGAGGGAGAGAGAGAGAGCGAGGGAGAGGGAGAGAGAATAAATCTGAAATGCTGCCCAAAAGCTAGTAATACTCATTGCCTCCAGGGAGGAAAACTGAGTCCTGAGATTATGCATTACCCATTCAAAAAATAAGCCAAATAATTACAAAAGAAATAGGGTTGCTAGTGTACTAACTCATTTATCCTTTGAGGATTTATTTACATTTAATTTAAAATTATCTTCAAAGTATATAATTAAGCCAATTTCAAAATGGAATCTGCTAATACTTTCTGTTGGATTATAATTAATACTTAAATATGAAAACATCTCAAAGCAACATTAAAATATTGCCCAATGTAAATATCACAAATAATCATTCTTTTCTTTTTTACCAGCCTGAGGTCTTTGAGGCTATAAACACTGTGCTCTTTCACCTAGAGGACAAGAAAAAGGAAAATGAATTTTCTAATACATTATTTTAATAGTTAAAGTGATACGTGCTGCATATATTTAAAATTTAGTAGGTTTTTGTGGTGCTGGGTTTTGAACCTAGGACATCATGTGGGCTAAGCAAGTAGAGTACTCTACCACTAATCTACATCCCCAGCCCTGGTAGTTAGGTCACTTGAAAATTGACCTAAAGCAATATCAGTTTACACTTCCATCAACAGTGTATGAGAGTACTCCTTATGAACACATTTAAAGTAAAATATTTGAAGTGTTGTTTTCCATCATTTGAGAAAGTCAGAAATATGTTTCGCTAAATAATTTAGATAGAAAATAAGAATGACTTACTGAGAAATAGGTGGAATGCCTAAAGGAATTACAATGTCTATGAAGTATGTTTAATGAGCCATTTTGCAAAAAGTTGAAACTGAAATTTGAACTTGTTGAGTACAAATACAAGTAGAGAAGATCATCTAGTGTGAAGTTATCTCCAATAGAAATTAAGATTTTCAAAATGGGAAGCTACTTTTCAATGCCACAAGAAATTTTTTTTTTTTTTTTTTTTTGTGGGTACCGGGGGTTGAACTCAGGACCTTATGCACCAGCAGGCGCCCGTGCCACTGAGCGATATCACCGGCCCTTTTTTTGTATGTGGGTTCCGGGAGTCGAACTCGGGCCCTTGCGCTTGCCAGGCAGGTGCTTATGCCACTGAGCTATCTCACTAGCCCAAGAAATTTTTAAGGTAAAACAAAAGTAATTTGTTTGTATTCATTTGTTCTATGGGATCTATGTTTATGCTAGGAAAATGAATATGGGAGATCTTGAAAGATGGTGTGTGTAAAAACAATTGAAAATAGGTTAATTTAAATTTTCCCAAAATAATTATAAAGAGAAATTATTCCAAAATTTTCCATCAAGATTTGATCACTCCTACCAAGCTGAGCCATATCAAAGCCTGAGGCAAAAAGAAAAATCGCTAATATTGATCTTGCCTTTATTTAAAATTTTGATATTTTGTTTTGTGGATTTTAAAAAATATATTATTTATATTGATTACTGAGTTTTTCAGTACTCCCTTATATTTTATTCCTGAGGCAAATGCCTTGCCAGCTTAATTCTACTGAGTTCCAATCCTGTTCATCACTCAAATAATAAAATGCTAGAAAGAGAAAGAAATGATTTAAAACCTCTCTTTTTCTTTTGTCAATATTCCAGGATGCTATTGATAGAAATTAAAATAACATAAAAGTTAGGTTATTGAAATACTAAACAAAAATAAATTCTGGCAACTCAGCAAGGTATATGGTCTTATCTATATTTTATAAATGAAGAAAACGAGACTTAATAATTTGCTTATGACGCACAAACAACATGTTACACAACCAACATTGAAACTCAGATCTGTCTTCTATCACATCTCCAAAATATAGCCCATCCTTTGTCAGGGAATTAGTAACATTTGAATCAAGTTCTGAAAGAAGTGTCTGGATTCACCAGAAAGGGAAAAACAGGAGAGGATATTCAAGGGAGTGAGGGGAACTGTGAATAAAGCTGGAAAGTAAGGTCCTGAGGCAGATTTACCCTGAAGCAAAGAAGTTACCACTTCAGGATCCCTCAAAAAAAGTCCTTACAAATCTGTGCAGAGACTCTAATGTATTTACAATCCCTCTCTCTCTCTCTCTCTCTCTCTCTCTCTCTCTCTCTCTCTCTCTCAAAATTTCCCTATGTAAGAAAGATCGGGGTGGGATACTGGGTATCAAACCCAGGGGTGCTGTACACTGACCTACCTCCCCAGCCTTCTTTAATTGTTTTTTAAACATTTTTAGACAAGGTCTCACTAAGTTGCCCAGGTGGGACTTAAACTTGATCCTCCTGCTGGGATTACAGGCATGCACTATGACCCTATTCATGTGACATATTTTCATTCCAATCAATTAAAGATTGCTGCCTCTTTCCATCCTAGCTCTTTGTTCGTCATACTTTCCCTTGTGTTGGGTAGTTTGGAATTGCTCAGATGTTTTGGGGATCCAGTTAAAAGGTGGTTGATTTAGAGACACATTATCTTATTTCCATTGGGGCATATTTACATGGTTTACGGTCACTTTCATGGTTATTGTTAGCCTTCTCAGGCTAAGAGAAACTTCTAAGGATACTGTAATTGCTCATTTTGTTAACTCACCTGGCACTATGGTTGGTAGCTAGAGAGTGAGAATAAGTTGGTAATGGAGTAGAAACAAAGTTTGCAGTGTTGGAAAAAGAAGCTAGTCTGTGGAAAATTCTTTCAGTCATCAGATGTGCAAAATAACAGTAGATGGATTTAGGTTTTGTTAACATCTAATGAAATGAAAAGTTCATTCCTTTCAAGAATATATATAACACAACATATACAATTATATATCTTGTATTTTTCTTTTTTATAGAAATTGTGAAAAGTTTATCAGAATTCTCTGTTTATAGGGCATAAACTTGTAGAAACACTAAAATAATGAGCATTCTGTACAAGAAGATAAATGCTTTGTGTATACTAATGATTATTAGTCCATCTGATACATCTTAGCCTGAAAAAAAATCTGGCAGTACAGGAAATAAGACATGCAAAATTGCCATCAATGTAGTGAAATAGCCAGAGGAATGTTCCAGAGACAAAATTCCTGCACAAAATTCCTCAATAAACCAATGGATTTAATATAGGTGATTAGGTTACACAGTTTTCCAGCTCATCACAATTCTGTAGCAAATTTTAAACATACATGTTATTGACTTGCTCCTTAACATGCTTAAATTTCAAGATTATTTCATATATTTTCCACAATTATTAATTATACTAAGATTCAAATACATCTGAAAGAAAATATCCTTTTTAGATGCAAAACATTTGAACAGAATTTGAGAAAATTCACAAAATTTTCAAAATATCAAACACTGTATATTGGAATGTACACTGAAACTCTGTCAAAATCATGAAGAAAAAGCATTCATGATAGCCAGGAAAATATAAATGATCAAAATGACAACAAAGAGATAAGGATTAGGAGAATCAAGGCACTCCAAAAGAAGAAGTGAAAAAGCAGAAGAAATATAAGGCAATATGCAGGCAAAACACAATTTTTATAGTCAACAAAGGTCAGGAGTAGCTTCACCTTGATGACTTCATTAGCTTTTACAAGGACTGTGGTCTTTCAATATAGCCCATCACAAAAGTAATATATCATTTAATGCTTAAAGACAATAATTTTTCTTTAAAATCATGAGTCCATTACAAAAAATAATAATGCTGTTTAACACTTAAAGACAATGTTTCTATAAACTTAGAAATATCTATATAGAACCAAACAATATAAAATGGGTGTATTAGTCTGCTTGGGCTCCCATAATGTAACACTACAGACTATGTGCTTAAAAAATATAAGTTTATTTTCTCATATTCTGAATGTTGGAAATCCAAGATCAAGGTGCGGCGAGGTTGGTTTCTCCTGAGACCTCTCCACTTGCCTGTCCGATGGCCACTTCCTCCTTGCTATGTCTTCACAGAGCTTTTTTTTTTTGTGTACACACACTTGTGGTGTTCCTTCTTCTTATGATACTAGTCCAATTGGATTAGAGTCCTACCCTACGACATCATCTAATATTAATTACCTCTTTGAAGGTCCTACCTACAAATAGAGTCATTTCATGGATTAGGGTTTCAACCTATGAATTTTGAGGAGGTATAATTCAGTCCATAGCAATGGAGAGTTTTTCTTTCTTTTTGGTGCCAGGAATAGAACTCAGGACCTTGCACTTGCTAGGCAGGTGCTTGTGCCACTGATCTATATCCCTGGCCCAAAAGATGTTTTTTAAAAAAAATATTTTAGGGCCGGTGAGACGGCTCAGCGGCTTAAGCGCCTGCCTTGCAAGCGCGAAGGCCCGAGTTCAACTCCCGGAACCCACATACGAAAAAAAGGGGCCGGTGATATCGCTCAGCGGCACGGGTGCCTGTTGGCGCGTGAGGTCCTGAGGTCGTCCCCCCGGTACCCACAAAAAAAAAAAAAAAAAAAAAATATTTTGGAGAAAAATAAATGCTCCTAGGAGATTCTAGCTAGCTTATTCCAAGGTAAAAATGTTGATAAATAGTTGTATTAATAAATCATTTTCAACAAGACAGATATTATTTATATTAGGTAGATTTTCAGATTGAAAGAATATATTGAAAGCTCTCAAAGCATGGAGTGCAAGACTGTTTTAGACTAAACATGAATGAAAGAACTACCGTTCCATGTTATTCTGAAGTGCTTAAAAACAGTAGTTGAAGTTACTACATTTTAAAAAGATGTTTACTTTGAAGATGTTACTGACAAAAATAATAATCATGATTCAAATAATAATTTAATGGAAGTGCTAGAAATAGTTATTGGATCTAACTCATTTATTTTTTTTTATTTTAAAGAGAAGAAAAAACAAAACAAATCAAAAAAAGAACAAATTTTCAAAACAACATAATATGAGGGTAACAATGGTCAATGCATTATGTATTATTATCTTTAAGTTAGTTCTTCAGGATACCAGACATTAGCATTCAATTGCCCAAACATTATTGGCTCAAACCTTACTCTTCAATGAACTAAGTAAAACTGGTAGTGTATCTATCTTAACCATCTTATATATATATACAATTTTTTTTCCCTTTCCCTTCTTTCTTTTCCCCATTCCAGTCTCTCTTTCTTATTGACCAGTTTCTTTTTGATTCACCGTGTCTATTGTACATTTTGGATCTTATTTACTCTTTCAGTTTCTCATACTAGAGAGACAATACGATGCTTACACATGTGCATCCGGTTTATTTCACTTATGAGGATTTTCTCGAGTTGCATCCATTTACCTATAAAAGTCTCCAGTTTATCCTTCTTTATGGCTGAATAGTACCCCATTGTATAAAAATACCACATCTTTCTTATCCATTCCTCAGTTGATGGGCATTTGGGTTGTTTCCAAGATCTGGCTATTACAAATTGTGCTGCTATAAACATGGGTGCACATATATCACTGTGGTACGATGTTTTTAATTCTTCTGGGAAGATGCCCAGAAGGGGAATAGCTGGGTCAAATGGGACCTCCAACCCTAGTTTTTTGAGGAATCTCCACACTGACTTCCACAGTGGCTGTACCAGTCGACACTCCCACCAACAGTGAAGAAGGGTTCCTTTTTCCCCACAGCCCCTCCAGCATTTGTTATTAGTTGATTTCTTTATAGTAGCCATTCTTTCTGGAGTGAGATGGTATCTCAGTGTTGTTTTAATTTGCATCTCTCGAATGACTAGTGATGTTGCACATTTTTTTGTATATTTATTTGCCATTAGTATTTCTTCATCTGAGAAATGTGTATTCATCTCAGATGCCCATTTTTGGAGTGGGTCTTTAAATTTGGGAGGTCTGATTTTTTTGAGTTCTTTATATGTTCTCGATAGTAATCCTTTGTCTGAGGAACAGCTGGCATTTTTTCCCACGTTGTGGGTTGTCTCTTCACTCTGTTGGTGGTTTCTCTTGTTGTGCAAAAGCTTTTTAATAAGATGAGATCCCAGTTATTGATTCTTTGGGATAGTTCCCGTGCGGTTGAGTTTTTATTCATAAAGTCTTTGCCTACACCAATGTCTCCAAGGGTTTTACCTATCCTACCTTCCAGCAGATTTAATGTTTCTGTTTTAATATTTGGATCTAACTTATTTTTAAATGAGAATGTGAAAAGAGGTCCCAAGTGAAAAAAAGCATTAGTTTATGAAGAATGAATTGAAATAATGGGAAAAATATAAATATAAGGAAAGAGCTAACACATAAATAAAATGAATACTGCTCTATTACTGTAGATTCTGTATGAGGTATGAGCAACACTGATTAGTTGGCCATTATTTCACTCTACTGCTGTGATCAAAAACTTTATGAGCAGTTTTAAACTTTTTTATCAATTAAAAACTGACCTAGGGGCCCGTGAGATGGCTCAGGGGTATAAGTGCCTGCCTGGCAAGCACGAAGTCCTGAGTTCAACTCCCGTACCCACATATGAAAAAAGGGCCGGTGATATCGCTCAGCGGCACAGGCGCCTGCTGGTGCACGAGGTCCTGAGTTCGACCCTTGGTACCCACCAAAACAAAACAAAACAAAACAAAACAAAAAAACAAAGAAAACTGACCTATAGCTTTATTCAACAATGTGGGAAAAAAGTTTTGGACAATAGTATCCTGTAATTGAAAACATTCATGGAGAGTTGTTTGACAACTGTCTTAGGCAAGGACAAGAGTTCTTGGCACTGTTTAAAGATATTAATAAGTGTGCAGGAAAAGCATCACATGCAGCTCATTCAGTCTGGTGAGGGAAAAAGCTGCCTCCACAATTGTTAACCACACTGGTATTTTATGACAGTTATTTTTTTTCAGGTTCCTCTCATAAATGGAATACTTTAAATATATTTGTCCACTTGGATTTTTTGAGAAGTTTAAGTTTAATATAGTGAATTATCCATTATAAAGTTTTTCAAGATTTGCACACAAGGGTTAAGTACATTTTATGTACTCTAAAAATTATTATAATTATTATTATTATTTTTTTTGTGGGTACCGGGGGGTCCACCTCAGGACCTCGCGCGCCAGGAGGCGCCCGTGCCGCTGAGCGATATCACTGGCCCCTTTTTCGTATGTGGGTTCCGGGAGTCGAACTTGGGCCCTCGCGCTTGCCGGGCAGGCGCTTAAGCCGCTGAGCCATCTCACCGGCCCCTCTAAAAATTATTTTTCAAAAACTTGAAGAAAAACCACAATGTAAGCAAAAAACTTATTCAAAAAGTTAATAAAGATTAAATACACAATTTTAAACAATAATTCAGAAAGACCTTTTGGAAGATTTCAGTAAGACATTTAAGAAATTACAATCATCTTAACAAATTATATATGAAGGGGATCTTCTTTTGTCATCTTTAAATATATCTACAAATGAGAAAAATTCAGATAAAAAATAATGAGATGTGAAACAAAATTTGAAAAGATGACCAATGGTATCAATGGAAACTATTCTTTTTTTTTTTTTTTTTTAATGTGGGTACCGGGGAGTCAACCTCAGGACCTCGTGGTTGTCAGCAAGTGCTTGTGCTGCTGAGCAATATCACCGGCCCCTTTTTATCCTTCATGTGGGTTCTGGGAGTCAAACTCAGGACCTTGCACTTGCCAGGCAGGTGCTTATGCTGCTGAGCTATCTCACTGGCCCTGGAAACTATTCTTATATCAGGAAGTAAACTAACTAAACAAGATTTCACATCATATCAAAAGCAGGACTTCACTAGAATGGATGCATTTCAAATAGAAGAAATGAAGAAGCTCTTGGATTGATATTTCAGTTAATGAGAATAAATATAAACACAATGGGAAAGGATTGAAATTTCTTCTTGATTTGACATAAAATAGTTACAGTGAAAAGTGATATAAAACTCTTCATATGTCATTGTAACAAGAATGTTGCTTTCAGCCTTGTCCACCCATTGTGGAGGTTTCCGGCAGCGGAAGCTTTCTGGTTCCTGGTGTAGGGCCACCCCCCACATCCCTCCTCACCAGACCTGGGGTTCCCCCACCATGGTTTTAATCACAGAGGCACCCAGATCTTTGGAGCCAAGGAGATGACCTATTGAGTGAGACGACTGCCTGATTCACCTGACAGCTGCGTTTTCAGTAAGGTGACTCTACAATCAGAAACTTGCAAGCAGGAGCCGAAATCTCAGCAACCACATCTCCAGGGTTGGAGATCAGCTGGGAGGCAAAAATCCAAGGATGACTCAGAGAATGCATACTGTCTCGTTCTTGCTGTCCAGCATGCCAGGGCTTCTTCCATGAATTGGAAGGCGTACAGTATTAGCCAACCTGATACCTAAAGAGCAAGCCAGAATCATGGCCTTCAGACAGCAACACTGCAAGGTGATGGTGGACTGTACCACTATGGACATGATATTTGGTGGCATGAAAGACATGAAGGCACTGGTATATGAAATGTCAGTTCTTGATCCTGATGAGGATCTCTGTTCAGAGGTCACAGTATCCTGAAATTCCAGAAACTCTGCTGTATAAGGCTAAGGGTGGGGAAGAACCATTGCCCAAAGGCTTATTTTGGCTGCTGGTAGCTCAACAGATCCCAACAGAGAAATAAATATCTGGACTTTCAAAGGAGTGGGTGGAGTGCAGCTCTGCCTCCTCATGTGGTTACCATGCTGGACAACTTTCCCACCAGTTTACACCCCTATACAAAGAAAATAAGAAAACATTTTGGAAAATATATGAGGACACGTGAACAAATGTAGAGTCATAGTATATTCTAGAAAGGAAAGGCTTATGTGGAAGGGTATTACTTTCCCTGAAATTAACATACATAAATAAATTTTAATAAAAACCCAAATGGATTTCTGGGGGGTTCCTGAAAACCTGATTCCAAAGAGAAGAAAAATAAGTGGGTAAAAATAATAACAATTGATCAGGAAAAAGAAAGCATATTCCCCAACTCATTGTAGCATAGCTTTAATACCAAAATGCAGAGAAAGGTGTAACCAGAAAGAAAAATTACAAGTCAGTTTTATTCAATAGTACGAAGGATAATTGATCAACAGAAAAGAGTACCAAGCTCAGAAACAATTCCACACATATATGATTACTTGGTTTATGACTAAGTGCCATAGTTTAAATCTGGGCTGTCCCCCAAAGCCCATGTGATAAAGGCCTATGGTGCTATTGTGAAGTCTTAGAACCTTTAGGAGGTGGGGTCCAGTGGAAGGGAGCTATATAACTAGCTTGTGTCCTTGAAGGGGATATTGGGACCCCAGCCCCTCCCTTCCCCCTCTTTCTTTTGCTTTCCAGCCACCATGAGGTAAGCAGCTTCCTCCACCACACATTCTTGCCATGATGTACTGCCTTGCCACAGGCCCAAATGCAATGGGGCAACTTACCATGTTCTGAAACCTCTAAAACTGTGAGTCAAAATAAATCTTTCCTCTTTTTAGGCTGATTATCTCAGGCATTTTGTTATGGTAACACATAGCTGACATACAAAGATAGTACTGCAGGGGAGGGTAGAGAGCACCATTATATGATGTTGGTTTAATTTTCCACATGGAGTAGTTGTTATGGCTTGTGTGCAGATGTCCCTCCAAAGCCTCATGCGGTCATAGGTGGGGCTTTTTGGAGGTGATTGGATCTAGAGTGCATGATGTGTGTGATGCTGGGATCCAGGGTGTGTGATGACTAAATTAGTCCACCGAGTGGTTTGGCATAATCTGGGGGTGGATAATACTAAGACCCATTCTGGGTGTGGGTGCTACTCACCCTTGGGGCATGTAGCCTGGATAGAATATAAGGGACAGAAAGAAGGCGGCTGTTGTTACTTGGTGCTTGCTACTTCACTGCTGGTTGCCTTCTGCCTGCCCTGCTTTGCCATGGACTGTTTCTTCTCTGTGATGCCCCTTTGCCATGCCACTCTGCCTTGGAGTCAGCCAATTATGGGCTGAAACCTCTACAAACTGTAAGCTAGAATAAACCTTTCCTTCTTTAACTTTGGGTGTCAAGTATTTTGTCTCAACAACAAGAAAAGTAACTAAGAAAGTAGGTAAGGAACTATAGATTCCTCCTTTTTTCCATACATAAAAAAATTAAAGTTCTAGAACCAAATTTAGAAAACAAAACAATAAAAATTTTAAAAGTCAACATAACAGTCTTCATAATATAGTTTAGAAGGAGATTCTTAAATAGGGCAGAGAGACAATTAATCACAAAAGAGAGTGAAAAATTGTCTGCATTAAGAACCTTTTTCAGGCTGGGCATGTTGGTGCATGCCTATAATCCCAGCATTCCAGAGGCTGAGGCAAAAGGGTTGCTGTGAGTTTGAGGCCAGTGTGGGCTACAAAGTGAGTTCAAGGCCAGCCTGAACTGCACAGTGAAACCCTGTCTCAAAAAGACAAAAAACAGAAAACAAAAAAAGAACTTTTTTTCATCAAAAGACCTTAAGAGGGCCGGTGAGATGGCTCAGCGGCGTAAGCGCCTGCCTTGCAAGCGCGAGGGCCGGAGTTCGACTCCCGGAACCCACATAAGAAAAAGGGGCCGGTGATATCGCTCAGTGGCACGGGTGCCTGTTGGTGCGCGAGGTCCTGAGGTCGCCCCCCTGGTACCCACAAAAAAAAAAAAAAAAAAGACCTTAAGAGAGTGAAAAGACAAATTGCAAAGTGGGAAAATCATCTCTATCACACAATCAACAAAATTTTTCCATATTATACTATAAATTGATACAAATGAACAAGAAAAATACAAACAACCCAATCTACTAATGAAAATCAATAAACTACAAACATATCAATATTAGTAAATCTTAAAGGCATAAGGTTGAGCAAAAAATTCAAGACATGATAAAACAAACTGACTCTATGACTTCATTTACATAGAGGTCAAATATAAAAATAAACTACATTGTTTAAGGCTGAGTAATTAGGCAGTAAAGTTGTAAAGAAAACCCAGAAAGTGCCAGGTGTAGCGGCACATACCTGTAATTCCAGCAGTCTGGGAAACTGAGGCAGGAGGATCACAAGTTCAAGCCCAGGCTCGGCAACTTAGTGACTTAACAAGACATCATTTACAAAAGTAAAAAAAAAAAAAAAAAAGGGTTTGGGGATGTAGCTTGGTGTGAAAGCCCTGGGTTCAATTTCTAGTGCCACTGGAAGAAAGAAAGAAAGAGAGAGAGAGAGAAAGCAAAAGAAAGAAAGAAAGAAAGAAAGAAAGAAAGAAAGAAAGAAAGAAAGAAAGAAAGAAAGAAAGAGAAAGAAAGAAAGAAAAGAGATAGCAACTATCTCTAGGCACTTGAGGGTTATAAATGAAGGGGCACACTAGGGTCTTTTGGGATGTTAATAATTTTCTACTTCGACCCAGATGGGTTATATGAGTGTCTGTATTATAGCATCAAGTAGTATACTTCTATTCCATGAACTTTTCTGCATATTTTGCTCTCATAAAACAATTCTAATCTTTTCTTCATAGTTACTGATTCTTTGCCTAGTCAGATGCATTTACAGTGCCTAGCAGGGACTTAAGAGTTGTTACAGCAAGACTACAAAGAGAACAATTGCAGTAGTCCAGAATAGGCCACTGTGGCATAAAAATTATTTTGAACTGAAGGCATTTGAATTCCTGAAATCCTTTATCTGCCTAAAAAATCAAAGACTCCTATTGTTATAAATCATCTGCTGGGAGCACTTCTAATACTCTCATAGAGAAACTGGTATCACACCCAGACGCCATTACAAAACCGTTACAAAAATATATCTTCCATCTCGTCTCCTAAGGCCTATTTATCTTCCCAAAAAGTCATCTGTTTTTGTCTAAGTGCTCTTCCTCTTCCTCCTCTCTCTTGAAAAAGTCAAGAAGTACCCTCTGCCCCTCTCCATTCCCTATGAAGATGGTGTATAAACCCCAAATACTAACCCCCTCTTGGATTGATATTTCTTTGTAAATGCCCCAGTGTGTGTTCTCTTGCTAATGTCTTTTATGAGTTTAATTTGCAGGGCCCCAAATAACCTAAGAGGATAGAGGAAATGTTTTTCTCCCTGACACAACTCAGCCTTTAAATACATTTCCAAAGTAGGTTTCAAGAATATAAAAGCCTTGCTGAGACTGAGACGGCATTTGACCCCTTTTTCCTTCTAAGCCCTGGCCAGCGAGAACGGTAAAAAACACTAGAACTGAGAGGAGTGGAAAGACAAGGTGTTGGGACCTAACACTGAACAAAATTCTGGGTCTAGGGAGCTAAAAGATAGGCCTTCACGGGAGAGGTGAAAAGAGAAAGCATCTGAGTAGGCAATGAGACATCCCAGCAAACAATAAGAGGCCTGGGCTGTTATCAGGAAAGCTGTTATCAGTGCACCCTGCGAGGGCTGCCTGCTGACTAAATACAGTGCACCTCCCATCTCAGCGACGGGATTGGTACCCATCCACTGGGCCCACCAGAAATCCTCAGTCATCTCTGACTCTTCTTCTATGTCCAATCCTCCTGAGGCAGGAGATTATGGCACGGTAAAGTGGCTGGGCAAGTGGGTGTGACCTGTTAATCACAGAAATCCAGGACCCATGAGCAGAAAAACTGTTCCAAGCCCTGCACCTGGGATGAATCAAGCAGGCTTTCGGTAGGATGGCCTAGATCGGACATCAGCATGGGGGATATAAAAGACAGAAGCCATTAAACTTGTGGCCGCTGTGAGCCTTTTCACTGGTCCACTCTGCACTTTCCAGAGTGATTTCTTTCCCTGCCTTGAACTGGCCCACATTTCCTACCTTTAATAAATGTAAAACCTTGCTACATTTTGCTTGTTTTGACCAATTCTTTGTTCAGGACAAGAACCTAGAAAGAATCTCAGAAGGACCCCACAGCACCCCAGAACCCTGCTAACACCACCATATGTGAGTCTATCATTGAAGTAGAAAATAGCTTACTTACTTAGTTCATAAGGCAGCTAGCTAGAGGAAGGACCTGAGACAGAGTTGGGTTATCAGCTATACTGAAGAATGAACTTCCTCAGGCAACATAGAAAGCAGTCTATTCCCTACTAAGCTCCTGAGTTTTGAAAAATTTAAAATGCAGAATAACCAGTTTTTCTTTTTTTTCCTTGTAAATCTGTTTCCTTGAAACCCTACAAGCTGCAGAACTGAGTTAGAGAGCCTGAGTTCCAATTGGTTATTTTAAATCCACAGAGTCATCTACAATAGGTGGTCACTAACCAACTGAGCAGTTCTTGTGCTCTGCTTATCTACAAGTAGCTCTGGATCCAGGGGACAAGTGGCCACCCACTCAGGACCCTTCCTGAAAATTCAGCAGCTATTATTATTTCCAATAAAAATCCTCCTAACCTTATCCTTTGGTATGCAACTTTATTCCTCGACACTCAGTTCACACAGGAACATCATTAACACTAAGACCTCCCATTTTGCTTCCTAAATTGTTCCAATTCCCCCACTTGCTGCCATCTCCTTGCTGCTATTGTCATTGGCCACTCAGTTTCATAAGCTCAACGTGAGCTCTGAGATGGAGGGCCCTATTTGCCTCAAATTGCCATCTCATTGTGTACTGTGGGCAAGGGTCTTTTATAGTAAGGAACAGAGGGGAAGGGGAGCACAGAGAAATAATGCAAATCTCCACACTTGCCTTATCACTTGTCCCCTTTCTAGTGGAAAGGAAACGTCCCTTGACAGCATCTGCATATTCTGTTCATTCATCTGGATTGAGAAGAGATCGGGAGGCTGTTAATGCCCTGGGCCCCAGGAAGTCACTTGTCTTTAAAGGAGAAAAACCTACCCTAAGTCATAAAGTTGCACTTTGGAGTGCCGGTTACACTATTCCAATTCACTTGAACTATATCCCACAGCACTCACCACTTGTAGATTTGAATTGGTCCAATGCCGCCATATGTGATCTGATATGTCAGATCCCTTCCCACCCTACACTCTTTAAGATTAGGATTTTTACATGGTCAGTGAGATCCTGCTTGGTCTGGCCTCCAACTTCATTCTGAAGCACTCTCCTCCAATTTATGCTTTGGTCACAATGGCCTCCTTTCAGTTTCCTAGGCTTGCAATATTCTCTCCTGATGAAAGACCTTTACACATGATATTTATTCCTGTTTTTCTCTTCTCCACTCAGTTTCTCATTCTTCAGCTCTCCATTTGAATGTGACTTCTTCAAGGACGCTTTCTGTAACCTCTCTGACAAGATCAATGAATGCCCCTCCTCCATGCTTCACAGCACCTAAATAAATTAAACAAATTTGGGGATTATTAGGCTTACTAGGGGATAAATCTTAATATTTGGACTCTGCTAAAGCAGCATCTTCATTGGCTTTCCTTCCATGGCTGTTGTCTTATTTTCTAATACCTTGAATGTTAGCTTCCATCACAGCACTTACTTTTTTTTTTTTTTTTTACAGGGTTTCTCCCACTTGTGGCAGATGCTTTAGGACAGCTGTTTCATCTCAGTCTTCTTAGCACTTAGCACAGGGCCTTGTCCATAAATGTTTGGAATCACTTCTTATGCTTTTCCCTTAGTATTTATTTGCTTGACAAACTCTCTCTCTCTCTGTGTGTGTGTGTGTGTGTGTGTGTGTGTGTTGTTGGGGATAAAACCCAGGGCCTTGACCATGTTAGGTAAGTGCTCTACATCTGAGCTACAATCCCAGGCCAAACCTTCTCCACTTGATATAAAGGAGGCAGGGTAAAGCATAACAATGTACATACTCTTTCTAGTTTTTGGTTTTCTCATTTGAAAAGTAATGCCTTAAAAGGTTGTTGGGGGGCTAGTGAGATGGCTCAGCGGCATAAGCACCTGCCTTGCAAGCGCGAGGGCCTGAGTTCGACTCCCGGATCCCACATACAAAAAAGGGGCCGGCGATATCGCTCAGCGGCACGGGTGCCTGTTGGCCCCGAGGTCCTGAGGTCAACCCCCCCGGTACCCACAAAAAAAAAAAAAGGTTGTTGGGAAGATTAAGAGAGTTGATGTTTCTCCCCTACTGCTGGCCAGGTTAAATCTTGGCTTTTCCTAGAGTAATTCCCTTGGGAATTTTGTCTCAGGCTGTTTTTTGCATTCTCTAGTGTCTAGTTAGCTCCTCTTTGTATTCCTATCCTGTTTTTCATCCCTTTTACAGCAGAACTTGACAGCTCAATCAAAATTAGAGGACAACACATTAGCAAGTGTAAAAACCATTAATTTCTCTTAGGAAAGATCTTTTGAAGATAAGAGTATCAGTATAGCTGCAGGGGACTTTTAATACTTTGAAACTAGAAGGATGAAAAACAAAATGGTTATATTTCCACATCAAAACCCGTGAAATATTTTACCACACCTGCTACATTTGTAGAATGACCGACCCACACTACACACTAAATATTAGTTCTCTTCCCTTCATAAGTTCAAGTTTACAGAGCCCTAACTAAACATTTCAGCATCTAGGGCAAGCAACTTCAGTGAATCATCCGGAAGCTTCCAGCATAATAAATTATCTTTAACAACTGGATACGTTTAGTTTCTTTCTTTCTTTACTTGTTTGTGTTGTCAAAGTTTAAACATAACGTATTAAAACTATTATGCTCTTTGAAAACCATAGAAACTCTTTATAATATACATAACTAAAATAGAAAAAACATGAAAAATGTTTGCACATGAGGTAAAATGTCACAGGGGTTAAAATATGATGAAAATGTTCGCTAAAATTTCTCCAGCCTTCTCCATGTGACCGTGTGCACACTCCTTTTATTTCTGTCATTCAAGTATCATTATAGCCCCTGGGCCCATGTATCGGGGGTTTGGAGACTGGTCTTGAGTTTTAAGAAGGAAACACAGCTTTTGTTGTTACCCATGGTTTGAAATTCCCATACCTCACAAGAGGTAAGTGTCATCAGATGACCCTTTTTGACGTCCAGGGGCGACAGAAGCCTCGAGTACTCCTGGGGTCTAGGCAGCATTTTCCCACTGGCACCTTTGGGAACTGGCCTCTTCTAAGCTGTGGGATGTGAACTTGCTCTGCGCCGGCTGATGACAGGTGACCGGCGACTCTTCAGGTCGGACCCCTCCAGCCTCACCCCTCACTGCCCTTTGTTTTCTCCATCTTTCTCTTCTCACCGTGGCGGTCTGGGACCACTAAGGGCCAGTGTCAGTGTTTTCTTTCTCCAGAGAGACTTGGCAGAACAGGGTTTAAAAGACAAAGACGCAAAGAAAGACTAAGAACTGTATTGATAACAGTCGCAGTAAATGTCAGTACACCCTGCGACGTGACAAGCCGCACCCTCCACTATCCGCTGAGGCCACAGGCCGAGAGTCTGCGGCCCGCACACCGGGATCCCCGCCCCCAACGGCCGGACCGGCTTGGGTCACGTGACGGGGAGCGGCGCGCGCCGGTTGCGTCGCTGATTGGTTGGCGGAGAGAGCGCGGGGTTTTATGGGAAGGAATTGGCCGGGCCCAGCGCTCTGTAGGTGGCCGCTGCTGCCTGCATCTAAGGCGGGCTGAGCTGGCCGCCCAGGCCAGCAGGGTGGACGCCGGGGCCAGGCTGCGCCCGCTTCACACAGGTAGAGTGCTTAAGATGAAGGCAGTTGGGAGGGCTCATCGGAGAGGAGGCGCGCTGGGCTTTCCCCCGGGGAAATACTAACGCGCTCCGGGTTCCCCACTCCCTCTCGCGAGTACCCCCGCCCCATGCCCAGTGGCCTAAGAGCTCGGCGGCAGCGGCGGCGGCCAGTTAGGCACCCTCTGAGCTAGGCGCTGACCTACGGGCGCCGCCTCGTCCCCTTGGTTTCCCAACACAGTGGCAGTGGTGGCTCCGGAATGCTCGAGACCCTGTTCTGCCCAGCAAGGGCTGGTGTTTCCCAGCTCCGCCTTCGGAGATTCCTGGTAGAGACCGGCTTGAGCCTGGGCTCATGGCCCACCTGTGTTGAGAAGAGCCAGAAAGTCCTAAACTAGCACATCCCACGCTAAACTGTCTGCTCTGAGTGGCCCAGTACATCTCCTTTTTCTGCGAGTTGTGCGGAGGCCCCACGAGTTGGAAAGATAGGAAGGGACTGAAACTGTCAGTGTCATGCTGCTCAGCTCGCGTGTGGGCGTGGATTACGTGCAGGAGGAGAAGTAGCTCTACACCATTGTCCTTATTTATTTTGAGAGACGGCCGGTGTGGGGGTGGAGGGGAAGGGCGAAGATGGTAGGTGTAATAGGCTTGACAGAAGGAGAAGAGCAAATCTAAGCCATAAATAGGTTTCATTATTTAATGCTGTTTTTACGGATAGAGAGAGTTAGGAGTGGTGAACTCCGTTTTGCTGATGATATTCTTACAGTACCACGCAGGACCTGTGACTCGCAGTTTTCCATATTCTGCTTCTTAGCTTTTGGTTTGTGGTCCTTCGAGTCTACTATTTTCTCCTTACTCTGTGGCCTGAGTTTCACAGTTTGACAGAACTGATTCTATTCAACAGCAGTGTGCTGGATGTGAGGAAGTTTAGTTGCAGGCATGTTCAAGCTGGCAGGGAATGCTACTTACTCCCTTGTCCTCAACAGCTGCCATAGTGCCTTTTTAGGAGAACCAAGTTGATTTTAAGATTTTCTTAAACAAGAGTGGTGCTTTTAAACTTAGAATTTGAAGGTTTTCTGTGATTTGTTGAGATCGGTTTAGTAATGATGTTAGTAAATTTACACCGTGTGTGTATTATTAACTTGAAAGAGTATAAGAAAAGGAGGATATATGGCTGTCAAAAGGTACAATTTCATGTAGAAATTCTTCTAATTCTTCTAATCAACTAGTCATTTTTTGGGTATTATTTCAGAATTCAACTTTACTTACCATGAAAGGAAACACTTTATCACCATGTATTAAAAGTGCTTTTCATCTATTTTATTTTTGCGATAAATGTGATGTTTTGGGATATTTCAAAATTGCCTTTTCAATTAGGATATTTAGTAGTTAGAATTTTAGAACAAACCACTTTTAATCGTAAATTGTGTAGTACAATGTTATGGCAGGCGAGAGTTCTACCACTGAACCACCAATGCAGTACAGTGTTATAGAAATGCTGTTGAGGGTGACTAAATAGTTTAAGTTTGGAACTTGATACACATACAACTAAACTTCCCTTGCTATTTTCTCCAGAGGCCTACGTGGTTATTTGAGTGAAATGTATGCAAAATATTTTGCTTTATTTTTTTCACTCTAGAATAACTGAGTATACTTTTAGTAAAAATACAAACTAATTTTTTTTTAATTTTTAAATTGTGAAGTAGGTTCTTTCTTTACAAGAAGTTAGAAAAGTTTCATTTAAGTACCATGTGCATTTTCTATAA
The DNA here is from genome assembly GCA_028451465.1 of Erethizon dorsatum. Taxonomy (NCBI): domain Eukaryota; kingdom Metazoa; phylum Chordata; class Mammalia; order Rodentia; family Erethizontidae; genus Erethizon; species Erethizon dorsatum. The sequence goes on along the minus strand of CM051826.1, from coordinate 119,503,766 downwards.
TAGAAATAATAATGGCTACAGTTTATTAAATGCTTACTGTGTGTTGGTTACCGTGCCAAGTGATAATTTCAATTAATCCATAGAACTAGTTTTATGAAGTAAAGTTATTTTCATCTTTTTATGGACTGAGGCTTAAAGAGTTTAATTTGCCCAAGATCGTATACTAGCTAATATGTAGTTGAGTCATATTTTGAATCCAGATATATTTTACTCTATTGTTTCAATGTGATTTAAAGTCAGATGAAAAAAAACAAAAAACAAAAAACCTTTCTTAGGATTTTAAATTCTGACACCCAAACCTGAGTGTGATAGCAGTTAGAAAATGTACAAACAAAATGTTGGACGTTATTGTTCATTGAAAAACACATTTATATGTAGCGAGCTCTTAAGGTCATGTCAGGTCCCATTGTGATATCAGAGAGGAAAGAGGCTTGTGCATATTCATGGAAGATTCTTGGGGACAAGCCCCATGAGGTTGAGCCATTTGTCTACTCAAGGGCAAGCAGATTGATTTATGCTTCAAAAGGAAATGCCGGGGTTATTTGGTTTCCATGTATTTTCTAAGTACAGCATTTGAAAGAAAGCACAGATAGACTAGAAAATAGCAATGATCACAGCATTAAAAACAATGTGTATTTAGTAATTGTTATGTATAGGTGCTATGATAGTTTAGAAAGTACTGCTATTTAAGCCTTTAAACATTTAAGAAGATCTTTATTCCTCTTTTGCAAATGAAGAAGTTGAGTAAGAAAGAGGTTAAGTAATTTATTTGCCCATAGTTTCATAACAAGTGATGAGCCACTGGAATTGGAGTAAAGATGTTTGAATGGAAAGGAGAGACCAGTGGTTGAAAATAGAAATGTGAAATTAAATATTTTGGTATGCTTTCATGTCTGTTGAAAAGCACCTGTGTATTATAGTAAATTAGCTTCTTTAACAAATATCAAAATTTGATAGAAAAATTGCTGAAACAATGAAGGTTGACAGTTTCTTTGACTATGAATATGAAAGCATGGATGTGGCTTTTGATTAGTATCATCCTAATGTTGTTTTATTTTATTTTATTTTATTTTTAATTTTAACGTTTTTGGTACCAGGAATTGAACTCAGGACTTTGTGCTTGCCAGGCAGGCACTTGTGCTGCTGAGATACATTCCCAGCCCCTAATGTAGTTTTAGAGGACAAATTTAGAAGCATAATTCCCTATTTCAGAAACCTTGAAGACTAAGCCATAGTTTGTTTCATTAACACCAAAACAATTTTCCAAGCAAATATTAAGAATTGTTATTGTGATATTATGCATATATATATAAATTACACTAATTTTAAAAGTGATATGCAGTAAAATAAAAGCTGTACTTTCACAGTTCTGTTTCCTGCCAGAGCCATATGACTTTGCTGAATCATTTAGCTTCTCTTTAATGTAGATTTAAGTATTCATATTTAATCAGATAAAAGAATTGGGCTACATGCTATATTCATTGTACTGTCTTGTGTTTTGTAACTCACTTTCCACTTATGTAGTTTTGTTTGCCACTATTTGAGAATATTGGAGGAGCTTTCATATATTTTATATATAAATATTCCAGACTAATCTATATAAAGCAGCTTTCCTTTCTGATTTTGTGCTCTTGAGACTAACTGGTTGCTTTTTTAAAAAATCAAAACTAAAATGCTATGGTTGGCCTTGCTACATAATATCATTAGGGCATTAGCATATTACTTCACTGTAGCTTCAAGTTCTTCATTTATAAAGTGGAGGGATAGTAGTATCTACATGATAAAATTCATCTAAAGCATTTGTTTTAATGCCTGCTAAAGATGAATTGCTGCTTGAGTGTTTGACTGTTATTGTTGTCATTCATTTCAGATAGAAATTCATGGGCTGGGGACATATCTCAATGGTAGATAGAGTGTGAAGTCCTGGGTTCAGTTCCCAGCACCATTCAAAGGAAAAAAATTTAGTCTTAGGATGTGTTAGTTTTCTGTTAGTGACAAAATACCTGAGAAAGCCAATTTAAGGAAAGATAACTTGAGTCATTTGTAGGACAATGGATGCACCTCGAGACCGTAATGTTAAGTGAAATAAATTAGACAATAATCTTAAATATTCCATAGTTTCTCATACATGAGAAACCCAAATTATAAATAAAGAGGAAAATAAAAGATAGATAAGAGGAAGTAAAGAGATAGGTCTTTCTCAGATAAGAAGGGGATCAGGATATAGAAGGAGTGGGGAGGGAAGAGAGGGAAAAAGAATGAAAATGGGAGTTAAGATGTGTTATGTCTGGGCCGGTGAGATGGCTCAGCGGTTTAAGCGCCTGCCCAGCAAGCGCGAGGGCCCCAGTTCGACTCCCGGAACCCACATACGAAAAAGGGGCCGGTGATATCGCTCAGCGGCACGGGCGCCTGCTGGCGCACGAGGTCCTGAGGTCGACCCCCCGGTACCCACAAAAAAAAAAAAAAAAAAAAAAAAAAAAAGATGTGTTATGTCCATGTACCAACTATGCACAAGAAATGTAAACATTACATACTGCAGACTTACTAATAGAAAAGAAAAAAAGGGAGAGGAAAGAGTTATTTAGGCTCATGATTTCAGTTCATGGTTGACTAGTTCCATTGTCGTGGACCTAAGGTGAGACAGAACGAGGCAGAAGGCATGGTGGAGCAAAGCTGGAAAGTCTGGAAATCCTGAAGCAGAGAGCAAGGGAAAGAGCCAGAGAGGAAGGAGCCAGGGATAAGATATAGTGTCCCACGCATGCCCCCTTGACCTACTCCCTTCAGCTAGGCCCTACTTCCTAAGTTTTCTTATCTCCCAATAATGCCATCAAATGATCTCATCAATGGATTAATCTGCTGATGAAGTTAAAGGCCTCATGATCTGGTTACCTTCTGAAATCCCCACCTCTGAGCATATGAGACTTGTGGGGGGGCATTTTAGATCTGAATCATAACACAGGATATGATGGCTATAGATTTGATTAGAGGGGTATAATTTATAAACCAAAATACGTAGGTCTGTTGTATCAGTGGGATGATGTATAGTTTGAGAATATCAAGTGGTTCATCTGAATCTTTGCCTTTCCACCTTTCTTGTCAATTTTTAGCTTCATAAGAAGGTTTTGAGATTTCCTTAATGTCTTGACTCAGGAGTTTCTATTTTTGTTTATTCAGGTTCCAGGATTTCTCACAGCCACATTTTAGAAATTTGAATACTGAGCTAATATTGAAAGGTTAATACTATTTAGCTTGCAATTTAAATGTAGTTTGTAGCACTTATTATTACATGTACAAACTTCAGAGCTTTTCAGAATGGATTTATAGGTATTTTGGTCCTTAAAGATCACTTTGTAAGTCAGAGTATTTGTAATTAGACTCTTTGTTGCTTTTCTAACTAAGAAACTTTTAATAGCTATATCTGATGTGAATTCCAGTGTATAAACTGTTGCAGTTCTTACTTGGCACAGATATTGTTTTCTGATTATATTTATGGTTAAAAATGTGAGAAATACATCCTTAATAACTGTGCATTTGATTAAATGAAGTAATTTCACACATTTGCAAGTACATACTTGTAACTTGGTAAAATACATTAGTTTTAAGCTGTACTTTTACCATTCAACTAAAAAATAAAAATTTATGTAATTACTGAGTGGCAGATTGATTTTGCATAAAGTATTGCTGAGTCTATTATAAATAATTTGAGTCATGAAAAAACAAAAGTGGATATGTAGCTATCTGAAATGAAGGTCAACTAGCTTGAGGAACTTAGACAGAATTTCAGAAAGAAGTGTTTATTTGGTATGTTGAACAGTAATATTTACTAATAGGGCCAGAACTCCAAAGAAAGAGGGGTTTAAGGCCATGTTTCTTCTGTGCTACTGGGCAAGTCACTAAACCTCTTTACTTAGGGTTTTTTTTTTTTTTTTTTTTTTTTTTTTTTTTATCTGTAAGGTGGTAATACTAGAAAAAGCTATCTTGTGAGAAAGTGTTGCTGTTATTAATTCTAATTACAGAAAAAAATTAAGGCTCAGTATCATTAAATGATTTGCTCAAGGTTACAGGCAGCTTTGTAAACCTTATATCCTTATTCAGAATCTAATTGGTTTTCTATGATTACTTGTAAAGTGTTGCTATTCTGAACATTATAAAATACCCTTAATTTCAAATAACCAGTTTAGTTGAGAGTCAGCTGAATAATAGAAATAGTTTTATTTAGGTGTGTAGAAAGAAAGTAATATAATATCACTTTTGTTACAAGAATGCGGGGGACCTACTTTAAAGAACAGAAAATCACTAAGTCATTTGACTAGACTTCTAAAATGCCTTGTTATTTAAAAAGCGTTTCTAGCTGTATTTTTACCTTTAAATATGTTCTCCCTTTGAAGAAGGGGTTTTAAAAAGGTACCTTTGATTCCAATGACTATCTGAATTCAAATTATGTAAATGGCGGTCAAAGAAATTAATATCTTAAAGTATTTTTAGATAATATTGCAACATCTAAGTTTTGTAGTGGGTATGCTGTGTGTTTAACTTAAAATTTTAAAAAAATATTTGCTTTATTTCTAGTGTGACTTCCTTTGGACAACTGATGATATTTATCATTGTGCCAAGTTTTTACAAATAAAAGATGGGTGGATTATTTTCTCGATGGAGAGTAAGTTACTTTTCTTTACTGCTAGTTCATAAAGTGTTCATAAAGCTATTTGTAAAAGTCTTTGTGGTGTAGCCTTCAGTTGTAGTTTGATATTATCTATTTAATTTCTTTTAATTTTTTTTCATTTTTCTGTTCTGAATTACTTTTTTTATTTTGGACTTTATCTTAGCAGTTCTATAAGTACTTAATGTCTCTTTAAAAGAACTGTTTCACTTTGACTTAGGAATTATTTTTGTTTCCATATTTACATTTAAAAGTGGTTATCTTTCTTGTTTTCATCTCATAACTACCTAAATTTTGGACTTACTTTAAAGGTGGTTGAAATTAAGTATTCTATACCATCCTTACATTTTTTACATACTATATTTTTACTTAACGTTTGTTGCATGTATTTATTGAAATCACACTAAATATGCTTTTAAGAATTGTAGATTAGGGGCCGGTGAGATGGCTCAGTGGCGTAAGCGCCTGCCTTGCAAGCGCGAGGGCCCGAGTTCGACTCCCGGATCCCACATACGAAAAAAGGGGCCGGTGATATCGCTCAGCGGCACGGGCGCCGAGGTCCTGAGGTCGACCCCCCCCCCCGGTACCCACAAAAAAAAAAAAAAAAAAAAAAAAAAAAAAAGAATTGTAGATTAAACAAAATTAAAAATGTTTTTTACTTTATTGAATAAGGCTTAGAGGATGCATCTCAAATTTAGAGCTAGAAAATATAAATTATCTTCATAAATGTTCTGTAATGTTAAAGGAAATAACGTAGTCTAGGATAGATTGCTTATTTTTTGACTTATTACAATAGTAATGGAGCCTAGCAATACTTTCTACATAATTTAGTTTTTGAATATTGGTAGAAAATCCATGTTTTGACACCCTTGCCAGGCAGGGGCTTATGCCGCTGAGCTATCTCACCGGCCCCCGTGTGTATTTATTGCGTACAACATGATGCTTTGAAGTGTATATGTACTGTGTAATGATTAAATCTAGCTAATATGTACTTTACCTCATATGGTTATCATTTTTGTGGTGAGAATGCTTAATGTCTACACTTAGTATTTTTCAAGAATACAATAGCGCATCATTAGCTGTAGTCATCACGTTGTATACTAGTATCTTGAACTTATTCCTGTCATTTTGTGTTCTTTGATCTCCAATCCAACACCTCATCAGTGTCCTCCCCTAGGTTCCCTAGATTCTACTCTGTATTTCTGTAAAATCAACTCTTTTGATTCCACATGTAAATGAGATGACCCCCTTTCTTTAAAATCTATGGCAGTTCTGCCTGAGGATTATATTTATCTCTTCTTCCTTTGTCTTATTAAGTTGAACCATATGAAATTACCAGTATTCTGCTTTGACTTATAAAATGGCAATTTCATATGGTTCATCTTAATTTTAACAGCTTTTTAAGGAAACTACAATGAGTGGATATTTGTTACTCTTTTGGATTGTTGAGTTGGTAAATATTTTCACAAGTATTATTTGGCCATTTGGTTTATATTGCTAGGTGTTATAAAATCTTTGGCAAATAAACGGCCATAATGTATTATAATACTTTAGGAATTCACAATGAGGTAACTTACTGATTTTGACTTCTTGAGTCCTAAGTGAACTTTCAGCAATAGTGTTTCAGACCACCTTAGTTTGTGGATTTTTGAGTATGTGAATTATTTATTTGTTTGTTGTGGTGCTGAGGATGGAACCCAGAGCCTCAGGAAGGCCAGGCAAGCACTCTGCCACTGAGCCACTTCCCCAGACCATGAATTCTTTTCAATAATTGTAATCTAAGGAAATTTTTGTTGGAGGAAAGTTTGTTTCTCTGTATAATGGTATGTTCTGTTGAGGTTAAGAATAGCAAAAGTTGAGCTATCAGAGTTGAAATTTCTTCTAGGACTAAAAAGAAATTAAATAGCAAAAAGCTTTAAAAGTGTTATATAGTTTTGTTTGTATTTTTTTCACTTAAATAAATCTTAGTTATGAATAAATGAGAATACATATGGTTTGACAACATTTGAGAAAAAAGTAATTCTGAGTTAGGATTTTTCTTTTGATTGTATAACTAAAGTGTTCTAAGCTTGCAATAACAGGTTTTAATGCTGTTTCTAATTTCTATTTCTGTACCAGACAAAGCCTTCAACTGTAGAAGTTCTAGAAAGTATAGACAAGGTATGTTCTTTGGCTTGGAGGTGTTTTAATTCATTTTAGGTATTAGGTAAATATTATTTTAGTATACTAAATACCACTTTGGAGCCCAGATCTACTATGGAAATTTAGAGATGATATAAAATAAGCCTGTGATGTTTGTTACATGATGTCAAGAAAAAAAATCTTAAGTCTATCAGTGATTTAATAAATCCTGTATCAAGTGATAGGAACCCGTTAGAATGAAATTGTGTCTATAGCCTGGTGTAAATCAATGTTACAGATTGGTTAAAATAGATTATAATATATAATCTGCAGCAATTTTTATCAGCTTGCAAAATATTAATAGCTTTCTTTTTTTTTTTTTCATTATGAAAATGGTTATTCCCTAGGAGTACTGGGAATAATGAATAGATGAAAGAATCTAGTGTGGGCTAATGTTTTAATTTTTATTAAATTTTTTTTTTATTGCTAGATTTTTTAAAGGCCTAATATATGGAGAATCATTACTTGTTTGACTCAACAAATATTTATTGATGCCAGTTCTGTTCCTCTAGTGTTTGCCAGTTTGATACATTAAAAATAGTATTTAATTTTGCACTTTAAAAAGTGATTTGTCAGAATATTATAAATTTTGTAACATCATTTTTAGTTTTGCATGTTATGTTTTATTTTAAAATATTAGGATGTTTTATTTCATTGAATTTTAAGAATTCTTTCTAAATTGCCTTTTTAGCATGTTAAAAAATTTTTACTTTTTTTTAATGAACTTTGAGATTTAGTAATATGGAATAATTTTCTCTTAACAGGAAATTCAAGCATTGGAAGAATTTAGGGAAAAAAATCAGCGATTACAAAAATTATGGGTTGGAAGATTAATTCTTTATTCCTCGGTTCTCTACCTGTTTACGTGCTTAATTGTGTACTTGTGGTATCTTCCTGATGAATTTACTGCAAGACTTGCCATGACGCTCCCATTTTTTGCTTTTCCACTGATGTAAGTAATTGTTCTTTTTGTTTATCTTTCCTTTTTCTGACCAGATAGTTTTAACGTATTCAGCCTCATTTTAGTATGAAGTAGTAATGTCTCAGATTGAATAAATTTGGATTATTTTTGCAGTTTGAAATAGAAAAATTATTTTAAAGCTTTATTTATAATCCAGCATACCTGAGGAATATTAACTAGGGTTATTAGTAATAATGGTTCTATCTGGCAATATTCTGTGATTCTCTAATAAATAGCCATGATCCTCTAGAGGCTTTGGGCGAGGAACGGGGAGTAGTGATGACTAAGGGAGGGTTTATAAAACCAAAATAACAGCCTCTCGAATGACTGAATATATTCTATTCATCCCAACTCTCTTTTTTTAGTCATTGCTGTGGGGCTATTGACCCTTAAGTATTTTATAATATAGCACTTTATAGGAGGCACATCATTATTGAGAATTTTGGGAGTGAATTGAATAAAAAGTTTGTTCATTCAATCAACAAACACTTGTGGGTACCAATTGTGGAAACACTGGATTATAATGGTGCACAAAAATACAAATCTCTGACTATAAATCTTAGAAGGCATGTATTGTCATAAGTATGATGAATGTTATGAAAGAGAAGTTAAATACTACAGGAGCATTTAACAGGGGACTTAACCCAATGTGGCATGGGGATATAGGCCAAGAAAGAGCCTTGGTGTTAGTTTCCCTTGCTACCACAAATTGAGAAGCTTAGAGTAACACCCATTTATTAGTGTTCTGTAGGTCAAAAATGGAGGTGGCTTGACTGGGTCTTTGCTTAGACTCTCACAAGCCTAAGTCAAGGTATCAGCTGGTTTGTGGTCTTACCTAGACCCTCTAGGGGTAGAATATGCTTCCAGGTCCAGTCAGGTGGTTGGCCAGCTTATGTTGCATCTTTTTTAATATTTTGTCCTTAGCTGGGAGAAAGCTTTGCTGTTAAGAGCTCAAGTGATTATATTAGACCTACCAGGATAATCCAGGATAATCTCCCTATCTTAAAATTAACTAGGTAATAACCTTAACTATATCTGCAATAATTCTTTATAGCAGTATCTAAATTACCGTGTGACTATATAACCTAAGGATGGAAATATTTGGGATGGGAGAAAGGTATCGTTAGAATTTTGCTTACTTTTGATCCCTAGAGGAACTGATGTTTGAGTGTTAGACCTGAAGGATAAGTAGGAGTTCTAGGGTGGTGTGACTTGGTGAACTGAGTGTTTTAGGCCAAAGAGACAATGTACTTAACAGCCCTGAGGTAGGCAGGCAAGGTGTGCCTTTTAGAGCTTTCAATGATAAAAGCACCTTGCTGTGGCACGCGTGCTGTAGGTTTGGCACCACTGGGCTAAAGCATGGTAGGTTAAAGACTTGAAAGAAAAAACAAAATCTGGATTCTAGAGAAAAGGCGGGTGGTTAGCCAAATGATATTTCATGTGGGCCCTGTAGTTCATGAGGGCGTTAGGCTTTAAGATTGATGGGAATGATATTGCAGCCACTGAGGGTACTGCATGAAGAATAAATAAGAGGGAGTTAAAAGGTTATTAGTGGGGAGTTAAAAGGTTATTGTAGTTGATGAGAAAAATGGTGATGATTTGTACTTAAGTGATGAGATTAAAGAAAGGAGATGGATTGAATGAAATAGATGGATTGAAGAGATTTAGATGGGAGATATAAAATTAATATTAGATAGTTTATAGATGTTAATTGAAACTGTCATCTCTTAACTCATTAAATATGAGACATTTACAGTGTGTTAGGTGTTGGGGTAGACACTAGTGATGGAGAAAGTAGTAATAAAGAGTTTTGCTCTCATGGAGCTTATATTGTACTAGATTCGGAAAGACAAAAAATAACAAATAAAACAAAGAAATAGTAATTTAGAAAGAGGTAAGCGTGATGAAGAAAACAAACAAGGTGATTTGAAAGAAATAGACTATTTTAGGATGGTTCTGGAAGATCTCTTGAGGAAGTGGTATTTGAATTGAGAACTAAAGGATGAGGAAAAACCAGTTGGCAAAAGCTGGAATTTATAAAGATCTTAAGTCCAGGAGTTGAGGGAACAGAGATCAGAAAATGCAAAGGCTGTTACCAGAAGAGACTATGACTTATTTGTGGGGCAAAAAAAAGAGATGCATATTTGGAATGTGTGATGGAGAGGAAAAGTGATGTGAAGTAAGCATGCAGAATCAGGCAAGGCCTAGATCGTGGAGGGAGAGGGCTAGTGGTTTGAATTTCATTTTATGTGAAATGAAAAGCTGGTAGAGCAGAAGAATTTGATGAAATTTAAGTTAAGAAGCACATACATGCTATCATGTGGAGATTGGGTAAGGGGAACAAGAATAGAAATGGAATCTGTTATAGGAGTTTAATCTAAAGGCAAGGATAGATTGGACTACCTATTTAACACTGGAAGTGAACAGACGACTTGGAAATATTTTGAAGGAAAAATCGAGATGCTAAGAAAGGGGAAATAAAGGAAGAAATCAAAGGGGATACATTTTTGGTTTGAGATTTGGTGGAGATAGGAACTTCTTTGGGACTACTATAGTAAAAACATGTGTTTAGTCTTTAGTGTGGGGCATATTTTCAAATTGGAACTTCTGAAGTTCGTAAAATTTCAACTCTGTATGTATGGTTTTTTAAACAGACATTTGTATTTTCAAACATGGAAGCTGAAATTGAGTTTATGATTAATATTACACACCCCTTCCCCTTGCTTTTCTGAGCACTCAGGATTAAATTAGGGCCTCATACATGCTTGGCAGGTACTCTACCACTAAACTATACCACAACCCCTTCTGCTAGTTTATTTTTCTTCTTAAGAATCTTTGGAAGTTTTTTTTTTTTTTTTTTTTTTTTTTTTGTGGGTACCAGGGGTTCGACCTCAGGACCTCGCGCGCCAGCAGGCGCCCGTGCCGCTGAGCGATATCACCGGCCCCTTTTTCGTATGTGGGATCTGGGAGTCGAACTCGGGCCCTCGCGCTTGCAAGGCAGGCGCTTACGCCGCTGAGCCATCTCACCGGCCCATTTTTTTTTTTTTTTTTTTTTTTTAATGCCAGTTGTAGTGCATTTTATAATGCTGAGCCCCTTTCATTTGTATCCTTTCTATTTTTTCATAAGAGAGAAATAAATTTAAAAAGGGAATAAGTATGAGATATCTAGTTGATTAAAATCCCTTTAAGTATTTAAACTCCCTTTAACATGTATTTGTGTATAGAAATTGATTTTCTGGTTAATTTGTATCCAAGCCAGGCATGGTGATACACACCTGCAACTCCAGCATGCTGGGCAATAAGGCAGTAGTATCACAAGTTCAAGCCCAGCCTGGGCAATTTAACGAGACACTGTCTTAAAAAATAAAAAGGGCTGGGGACATAGATCAGTGTGAAGACCCTGGATTCAATCCCCAGTAACACACACACACGCATACACAGGAATTTAGATCTAGTTCCAGAAGTATATTTGATAGGCAGGTGTTCTATCACTTAGCTACAGTAGCCCTAATTGTTTTTGTTTTTTTTTTTAACAGTGCTGGGGATTTTATAGTGCTGGCTAGTTGTTTTTTTAAAATAGAAAACTTCATTTCTTTAAAAATATAGTTTATTTTAGTTAGACATTGCTGCTATTTTATTCTGAATATGAAGCTTTTTAAACCTGACTCTGTTTCTTTGACTGTCGTGCGTCATATGCATCTAGAATTTCTTGACTTTAAGCTTCAGAGCCATTTTTTACTTTGTCTCATTCACCTTTGTGACCTCATTCTCAACTGTTGTAGCTTCTATTTCAGAGAGCACTTCACTTTTAGAAGCATAGTCCAGTTATCCAACAAAGAATAGAATTGTCCTTCTGATTGATGATAATAAAAAAAAATGAAATAAAAAACAAGAGTGCGAAAGTGGAGTTTGTGTTAAATAGAAGACTTACCATAGGACGTTTTCTTTTGTGTGTAATATGATCCATGGCCCAAGCTTATTACTTAGGCCTGTACTTTTTCCCTTTGGGAACAGTTTTTTTTTTTTTTTTTTTTTTGTTGGTACCGGGGGTCGACCTCAGGACCTCGCGCGCCAGCAGGCGCCTGTGCCACTGAGCGATATCACCGGCCCCTTTTTCGTATGTGGGTTCCGGGAGTCGAACTCGGACCCTCGCGCTTGCCAGGCAGGCGCTTAAGTTGCTGAGCCATCTCACTGGCCCCTGGAAACAGTTTTGAGGTGGAGGCTAGAACTATTTAAATAGTGGAGGCAGAAGTAATAAAACATTGTTTTAATCTTCACAGTTTACATTGAGTATATGACTTAAAAAAAAAAAAAATCTATCCTGTATATGTGACAGCTTTCTCTGCATTCCCATTTCCCAAAATACTTTTACTAGTGAGGTAATGGATTAGAACTGAGCATGTTATATGGAATCTCTCCTATTCCCAAATTGTCCTTTATGGTAGAATATCAGTATTCCAACATAAGATACTTTGAGATTTTACTGTATCTTCTTGTTAGTATGTAATATGGAAGAACTTGGCATGATTCCATTGTTGTTTTCTATTTTTCAGGTTCAATTGTACATGTATATTTATCTGATCTTTTTCAACTCTAACTAAACTTAAATTGTGATCTAAATGCCAAATTTATTTCATAAGAGTCATTAAGGCTAGGTACAAAAGTGAGGAAAGATTTGAGTTACACTTGCAATTTTGTATTTCTGTATTATGCTGGCAGATATGCATTACTTCAGTAGATGGTTCATTTTCTTTCTTTCTTTCTTTTTTTTTTTTGAGATGGTTCATTGTCTAAGTGAACGATCGTTTAGTTTTATCTCAAACAATGACTTTTTCTTCTTAAGCAGTTCAGGGGATCAAACCCAGGGCCTTACTCACGCTAGGCAAGCATTGTACCACTGAGCTACATCCTTAGTACATTCTACCCTTAACTTTATAAGCAGTTTTACAGACTTTTATTCTTAAATAACTTATTTGTACAAATTACAACTTATAAGAAATTCTAACCTCTGTAATTTCAGAGATCACTTATCATAAAATGTTGATCTTTCCAGAAATTTAGCTATATTTTTCATTATTGTTTTGTTTTTTGTTTATTTATTTATTTGACTCTTAAGATGGAGTGTTGAGGGATGAAAGCCTTTAAGGATAGGGGTTTGATCTTCTATAATTTTAATGCTTCTTTCCCTCTTTCTCCAGCTAGCACATACTCTATATTTCCTCAGCCTAGATAGAAGGTTGGCATATATAATCTGTAGTCTTTTGATGAAAGTTGAACGTTTATTTCATAACACTGTAATAAGAATATAAAATACCTTTTAACTATAATTGTCTCTTATAGGAGAAAGTGTCTGTAAACATTTCTTGAGATTTAAGGAGAATTGTAACTGTTAATTTTAGTAGGTAAGAGAATCATTCTGCAAGCAATTCTTGCTTGATAGAATTTTGTACTTAAAGAATTATATAGTAAACATATCGTTTATAAATAGTAATAATTTTACTACCTTTTTGCTTGATTTTTTTGCAGGGGCTAATTGTGGTAGCTAATACATTCAGGGCAGTGATCAATTCTAGAGAAAATAGTGGACATTCTTGATGTGTCCCTTGAGAATGGTTCTAATAATTGGGGATTATCCTGACTTTTGAGTTGAGGCACATATATTTTATCATTTTAATTTTCTAGTTATTTATTCAGTTTTCTTTTTAATAAATAAAAATTGTTCAATTTTGTTAACTTTTTTCATCATTGATGGAGATAGCTGTATGATTTTTCATCTTACAGCTCTTGATATAATGGTGCTATGGTTTGAATATGTCCCCCCAAAAAACGTATGGTGGCATTTTAGTTCCCAGTGTAGTTAAGTAGGGCCTAATGAGAAGTGATTAGGCCATGCAGGTAATGGATGAATGCTGTTATTGTGGGAGTGGAATCATAAAAGGGGGAGTTTGGCCTCATTTTGTGCTTTCACTCACACTCTCTGCATGGGGTGATATGACAAGAAGGCTTTTGTCAGATGTTGGCACCTTGATATTGGATTTCCCAGACCTCAGGATTGTGAGAAATATCTTCCTATTATTCACAATTCACCCAGTCTCAGTTATTCTATTGCAGCGGCATAGACTCAGACAGAAAATTGGTACCAGGAATAGGATTGTTGCTGTTACAAATACCTGAAAATGTGGAACTTGCTTTGAAACTATTAATGCGTAGAAGTTGGAATGGTTTTGAAGTGAATGTTGGAAAAGGCCTGTATTGCCCGTAATGGAGTGTTAAGGGATATTCTGGTGAGGGCTCAGAAGAAAATACCTGTAGGGAAATTCCAAAACTTTTTAGAGATAACTTAAGTGGTTGTGATGAGAACGTTGGTGGAAACATGCTTGGTAAAAACAATTCTGATGAGGTCACAAATAGAAATGAGGAACAAGGTATGGAAACTGGAATAAAGGCCAGCCTTGTTACGAAATTGGCAAAGAACCTGGCTGACCTGTGTCCATGCCCTGGGGCTTTATGGAAGGCAGAATTTAAAGAGTGGTAAAAACTTGAGTATCCAGGTAAAGACAGGTGGATTATATTAAATATTGAATCATCCTTAAATTCCAGGAAAACATCTATCTTCAGGGTTGTGATCTTTTTATGCAAACATTTGAGAGCCTTTATTTTTTAATCCTTTGACACTATATAAATAGTAATGACATTATCTGTTTATAGACTTAGCAGAATTCTCTTTGAAACCTTTTGGGTTTGGTGCTTTTTATGTAGGGTAGATCTTAATTACTTATAAAATTCAATAGTAGTTCATCTTTTAGTTTATTTGGTCCCTTCCAAGTTTAGTTTTGTTAAAGTTATGTACATCTAATGTACAATTATGTAATTACTCATTCTACAGTTTTAAAATATTTTTGCATAATATAAGTAATAGTACAGTATTGCACTCTAGTTTTTTCATTTTGCAGATACTATGTACTTTAAAGAGGTTTGTCACAACTCTGTATTGAGCAAGTCTATTGTTGCCATTTTTCTGTCAGCTCAAATAATTAGTAGCATTTTTTAGCATGTGTTCTTTTAAATTAAGATATGTACATCTTTTAGATATAGTGTTGCACTTAATGGACTACAGTATAATGTAAATATAACTTTTATATGCACTGGGAAACCAAAACGTTTATGTGATTTGCTTTATTGTGATACCTGTTTTATTGCATTAGTCTGGAAAGAACCCTAATATCTCTGAGATATGTCAGTGGTTGTTATCTCATGATTTATAAAATTTTCTTTGTATCTTTGATTATTGCTTCCTTATTTTTTATTTTATCTGTATGTTCACTCTTTTATAATTGCTTTTATTAACTGTTTACATGTTTTTTTTTCTCCAAAGAATTAGCTGTGGAAAATTGCTGCTTTTTATTCTTACTTGTTTTCTTCTTGTCACTTAAATTGGATAACTTATTACGTTTATTTTCATTTCTCCTTATTTACTAGCATAGTACACTCAATGCACTGTATATATATTTGAGACTGTGACATTTCTTGAATACTGCTTTAGTTTTATTCACAGGTCTTGATATATACTGATTTACTTTAGGTGTTTTCTAGATACTATCTTTTTTTTTTTTGAGAGAGATGTTATAATCTAAAGGTTATTTCTAGGTGGCAAGTGTATGTGTTTGTTTTGTATCTTAGTTGCTCCTTCGGGATTTGTTGTATCGCTTTCAGAGAATATAATGTTTTTCTTTCAATTTTTGAGATTCTTTCTGATGTTATGCTGTTTGATCACTTTTTGTGTGTTTCATAAACACTTCGTGTGTTCTCTTTTTTTCAAGTACACAATATTATCATTGAGAACTGCCTATGTTATCTAGATTTTCTGTGACCCAAGAGCACAATGTATTTTCACTTTTCCCTATATTACTTTATGTTATGAAAGTTGATTCTTTGCTATTTGATATGTAGATGTTCCTGTTAATATCTTTTTTTTTTTTTTTTTTGTGGGTACCGGGGGGTCAACCTCAGGACCTCACGCGCCAGCAAGCGCCCGTGCTGCTGAGCGATATCACCGGCCCCTTTTTCATATGTGGGATTCGGGAGTTGAACTTGGGCCCTCGCGCTTGCTGGGCAGGTGCTTAAGCTGCTGAGCTATCTCACCGGCCCCCCTCTTAATATCTTCATTGTAAACACATCCTTTAAAAAACCATTAGTTTAAAAATAATTATAGATTTCATATAAAGTTGCAAAAACAAAATGTACAAGCAGGTTGCATGTATCCTTCAGCCTCCCCCAATGATAACATCCTGAATGACTACAGTAAAGTATCACAACCAGAACATTGATATTAGTTCAATCCATACTCTATTCAGATTTCATCACTTCTGCAGGCATTCATTCATATGTATTTCATATTTCTCTGCATTTATCATGTGTGTTGCTTTGTGTAACGACCCCGCAATTCAGATCCAAAACTGTCCCATCACCAGTAGGCTCCTTTTTACTACCTTTTTTATAGCCATGCCTACCCTCCTCTGTGTGCCCCATTTTTAAACCCCCCATCCATTAATCTATTTTTCATTTCTATAATTTTGGTATTGTTTCAAGAATGTTACAAAATGGAATCACATAGTGTATAATCTTTTGAAATTGGCTTTTTCACTCTCTCTGTATATATAATTTCTCCACTCATTGTATGTATGTTTCTTCTTCTTTGTCTTTGTCTTGTGTTGGAGATCAAACCATGGTCTTCTGCATGCTAGGCAAATTCCTTGTCACTGAGCTACATCTTCAGCCCCCTTTTCTTGTTTTTATTATTTTTGAGATGTGGTCTTACTGTGTTTCCTAGACTGGTCTCAACCTCTTGGGCTCAATTGATGCTTCTGAGTAGTGGACTACTCAGCCTTCCCAGTAGCTGGGACTAAGGTGTATGCCAGTGCCTTAGTATATTTTTGAGATCCCTCTAAGTTGTTCAGTGTGTCAGTAGTTTCTTGCTTTTTAGTGTGGAGTAGTATTCCATGGTATTAATGTCCGCAGTTCATTTATTCATTCACCTGTTGAAGGACATTTGTATTGTTTCTACCTTTTGGCAATTACCAGATAAGGCTGCGGTGAACATGTCTGTCTGTGTATGAACATGTTTTCATTTCTCTGACACATGCCCAAGAGTACAAATGCTAGGGCATAGTATGTACATGTTTAGTTTTCTAAGAAATTGCTAAACTTTTTCAGAGTACCATTTAACATTTCCACTGGGTAATGTGTGAGTGAGCTAATTCTCTGCATCTTTGCCAACATTTAATGTTACAACTTTTTTTTTTTTTTTCAATACCAAGGTTGAACTCAGGAATGTTGTACCACAAAGCTATATCCCCAGCCCTTTTTTTTTTTTTTTTTCCTTTTGAGACAGGATCTTACTAAGTTGATACGTTGTCCGGGCTGAGTTCAAACTTGAGATCCTCTTACCTCAGCCTCCCAAGCCTCTGGAATTACAGGTAGCTATCACTGGAATAACTGAGTCCAGCTATCACTCTTTTTTGTTTTGTTTTGTTTTTGTTTTTTGAGACAGGGTCTCTCTGTGCAGTTCAGGCTGGCCTTGAAATCACTATGTAGCCCAGGCTAGTCTTACACTCATAGCAGTCCTCCTGTTTCAACCTCCCTGGTGCTGGGATTACAGGCATGTACTGGCTATACCCAGCTCTATCACTATTTTTTTAAAATTTTGACTATTCTGATAGGTGTGTAGTGATATTATTGTGGTTTTAATTTTCATTTCTCTGATGGCTAATGATTTTTTTTATTTGCCATCTATCCTCTTCAGTGAATGTCTATTGTGCCTTCTGTCCAATTTTCTAATTGGATTATTTGTTTGTTTTTACAGTTAAATTTTGTGAGTTCTTTATACAGCCATCCCTTGACACTTTGGTAACTGTAGGGGATTGGTTATCTGCCAACTTTGCCCCAAACTAGTACACCACAATCTGCCGATGCTCAAGTTTCTTGAATAAAATGATGTAGTATCTGGATATAATCTATGTATGTCCTCCCATGTACTTTATATCATCTCTAGGTTAATTATAATATATTATGTTAACATGCTTTGTAAGTAGTTCTTATGTGGTATGTTTAGGGGAAAAAACAGGATTAAAATACATGTTCAGTATACATGTTTAGTATAAACACAAATTTTTTTCTCCCACATATGTTTAATCTGTGGTTGGTTGAATCAGCAGTTGTAGAATTTACAGGTACAGAGAGTTACCTGTATATACTATGTACAAGTTCTTTCTTGGGTATGTGGTTTGCAAATATGTTTTTCCAGTCTAGCTTGCCTTTCATTCTCTTAGTAGGGTCTTTTGCTGAACAAATATTTTTAATTTAGAGAAAAAACGTTTTTTGATACGGGGTGTTGCTGAGTTGCTCAGTCTGGGCTTGAATTTGTGATTTTCCTGCCTTAGCCTCCCAGAGTACTGGAATTTCAGGCATGTGCCACTGAACTCAGCTGAAGTGTTTGTAATTTTGATGAGATCCAGTTTTCAACTTTTCTTTTCATTGGTTATATTTTTCTTAAGTTGCAGAACCTCTTGTCTATGTGTAAGTCCTGATGTTTTTTTCTACTTTTTTTGTATGCCTTTAATTTTTTTGTTTGTTTTTTACATTTAGGTTTATAACCCATTTTGAATTAATTTAGGAATGTCATTCAGGTTGAGATTCTTTTTTTTTCTTTTTTTTTTTTGTGGGTACTGGGGGTCGACCTCAGGACCTCGCACGCCAGCAGGTACCCGTGCCGCTGAGCGATATCACCGGCCCCTTTTTCGTATGTGGGTACCGGGAGTCGAACTCGGGCCCTTGTGCTTGCCAGGCAGGCGCTTAAGCCGCTGAGCCATCTCACCGGCCTGAGATTCTTTTTTTTTTAAAAAACAAAATTCTTATAAATGCCCAGTTGTCCCAGCAGCATTTATTGGAAAGGAAGCATGAAGCATATCTTTTTAACTATATAAAGATCTTGTAGTATAAAGTTGTTTTAAAAAACACTTAGTATTAGAGGTCAGTTTACCTTATAGAGTCTGAACATTTTATTTTTTTAAACTCTAGGAAGTTTATATCACTTTACTAATACAAAAGAAGTTGGTCTAAGTTTTGAAACATAGGGTTTTTTTTTTAATTTTGATTTAAAAAATCCTGCAAAACTCATACCATGTAGTATGTTTACTTTGGGCCAGTTATTTGTAGGAGATTTGTGTGGGTTTAAAGAAATATCCTCCTACGTCTCAAGCTGACTGGAATTTTCCTTAAAGTCAAAAAATTTGAGTTTGTTTAGCTATTATCTTTCCCTAGCCAAAGAGGTTAGGCAACTACATTTTCACACAATACAAAACCCTTTTTTCTTGCCCTCTACCACAGAAACAGAATGTTCTTTGTAAATAGAACATTTCTGAATAATTTTTCTTCAATCTTTGTTTCCTTATTGGAACCAAACCAAGGAATTCTGTCTGTAGCTGTGTATCTTACTCTCCTTGTTACAAATATGGCTTTTAGGCATTATACTTGGAAAGGTTTACCTTGCTATGCATTCATGCAGTTTTCCTTTTCTGCTTCTATGCTTTGGAGTCCCTGTCTGATCTGCATTATGAGAGCCCTTCCACATATTTTGAAGATTGAATTTTAGTTCTATCTCAATTTTACCAGAAAAGGAGTTTGCATTTTTATTTTTGTTCTCCTTATTTGGATAAGTTCTAAAAGGGGAAGGGGGAAATGGGGATGACACCACTGTTCTTAAACTAGGAGTTAGTTAATAGAATCTCATTATATTCTGTTTGCTATATTTTATAAATTATATTTAATTTTTGAGAAAACAAAACCTTTGTTGGGGTAACTATAATGTAGGTTTCTAAAGTACTATTCTTTCTTAAATTTTATTTTAAAAATTCAAAATAATTTCATTTAATTTAGTCCTAAAGAATAAGAAATAACAGAATAACAAATTCTTTATGCAATAAATTGACACATAGAAAGGAGTATTGATAGCTCATTTTCCCCAGGAGTAATTCAGATAAAAATCAGAGAAAAGTTTATTGTTCACAAAGGGGGACTAGTTAAATTTTTTTTTTTTTGTGGGTACCAGGGGTCGACCTCAGGACCTCGCGCGCCAGCAGGCGCCCGTGCCGCTGAGTGATATCACCGGCCCCTTTTTCGTATGTGGGATCCGGGAGTCGAACTCGGGCCCTCGCGCTTGCCGGGCAGGCGCTTAAGCCGCTGAGCCATCTCACCGGCCCGTGGGACTAGTTAATTTTGAAGGGCGTATATTTCAATTCTTGTAGTTTTTGTGCTTTGAAAATTATACATGCTTTTAAAAAAAGTATCTGCTCATTTAAGACAGTTCACTGATATCCTACAGAATTCCAGTCACTATCTCTGCAGTTCCTCCTCTTTTAATCCATTTTCTTTCTCTGTACTCTTTTTCCAAATTTTCTTTCTCAGATTGGTATTATTTCAGTGGAATTGTCCTGGAGAAATAGTACAACAGTTCTTCCTTATCTGTGGTTTTGGTTACCTCTGGTCAACCAGTTTGAAAATATTAAATAGAAAATCTCAGAAGTAAACAATTCATAAGTTTTAAATTGCATGCTGATCTGAGTTGTGTGACAAAATCTCAGGCCATGCCACCCAGGCTGAGGGTCATCCCTTTGTCCAGCATATCCATGCTGTACATGGTACGAGCCTATTAGTCACTTAATAGCTTTTCTGGTTGTCAGAATGTTGAGGTATCACAGTCTGTATGTTCAGGTAACCCTTATGTTACTTAATAATGGCCTCAAAGTGCAAGAATAATGGCAAAAAGAGGCACCAGAGCATACAACATGAAAGGACAGACTACTGGTGCTCTGTGGCAATGCTGCAGGTCATATAGGAAAAAATCATAGTGTGTATAGGGTTTGTGGATCAGTGTTTTTAGGCATCCACTTGTGGATGTCTTGGAACATATCCCCTGTGAATAAGGAGGAACTCCTTCATGATGGGACCTTTATACTATTGTAGGCTCCTTGAGGGTTATGAGCACTGTGCTTAATTTCCTCCCTCCTTTTCTTTTTTCCCTAGCTAAGGGCAGTGTTTTTGTTAGTTTGGTTTTTTTTTTTTTAACCATTTAAGTAGTTGTACAAGTATCATGTAGGAATCTGTTGCCAGTTATTTGGTGTTTTCATATTGTAAAAATAGATCATCACAGTATAAAAAAATGTATGTTAGTTATCTATTACTATATAACAAATTGCCCCAGAACTTAATAGCTTAAAACAACAAATGTTTATTATGTTTCACAGTTCCTAGCTAGGTGGTTCTGTCTCAGAGTCTTTTATTCTTATATAAATTGTAGTTAATTTGTTGGCTAGGGCTATATAGTCTTTCCAAGGCTTAACTAAATTTGCACAATCACAGCAGATAGTCATTACAGAACCCTTTTCTTTTGTTATCCAGTCTTCTACTCACTGCTAGTCACTTTTCTTTTTGCCAGCACCAACACTTCCTCATTCTGTTCTCTTTCCTTGAGGTTTTTTTTTCATCAGGACATGTCTCTTAAGTCTATGTTTGGGCTCATTTTTCTTTGCATAAACCCAGGAATCATAAAAGCCAGTTGTTTTCCAGCTCCAAAATGGGTTCTGAATTCAAATAAAAAGATGACATCTGGTATAATTGTACACATTTTGGCTAAGTTTACTCGAATCTAATTTTAAGTGGATGCATACACAAACACATGCGAGACAGTTGTTAGTAGGCTTCAGTTCTTGGTTGGGTGTCTTCCAAAGACACAGGCCTTTCCATGGGTTTCCCTAACTGCCGTCATGTCATGACAGCTGGCTTCTCTCAGAGTGGATAAGCCAAGAGAGAGAAGGGAGTGGAAAAGGAGGCCTCAAATGGAAGCTTCAGTCTTTTATAATTTTATCTAAAAAGCAACATACTGTCACTTCTGTCATATATTCTTGGCCACAGAGACTAACATTGGTGAGAGAGTACTACACAGAGATCTGAGTAAGGAATCACTGGTGACCCCCTTGCACACTGACATCCTGAAAAAGCAACACTGTATTTCAAAGTGAAGAACTAATTTTCATACTTATATTCTCAATTGATATCCAGAAACAATGTATTTTTATTTAAAAGTATGAGCAGTATTTGTATATTCTGCAACATTTTATGGAGGAAGAAATATTTTGTTATATTTACTTTTGAGAGATAACCTTGACAACTTTGTGATTAGGATTATTTTTTGAGTTTCTTTTAATTCAATAGCATTTGAAGTCTTACTAATACATGACCTAAAGAATTATTTTCATAAACTGACAGTAAATAAGGACCAAAATGTACAATAGATATTGTGAAATGGGAAGAAATTGTTCAAAAGCAAAGAAGAACTAGGATAGGGGAAAGGGGAAAGAAAGGGAAAAGGAAAAAAAATGATTAAAAAAAAGGATAAAATGGAAACAAAGCTTTGTAAACAGGGAGGGGAAGATGGGTTGAAGGGAGGAGAGAGGAATGGGAAAAAAAGAGGAATCAAAATATATCATGTACGGGTACAAATTCCCTATGATATGATCATTATGTATATCTAAAATGTACCAATAAATTTAATGAAGAATTATTTGTTATTTTCATAACAATTTGAGAGGGAGATATTTAGATGAATTCTCTTGTTAAGTATTGATGTGAAAGTAAGGTTTGTTTTGTTTCTTCCCCCAGATAACTTATTTTATTGAATAGAGAAGAATCCCTCCAATGTTAAATAGTAGGGAAGGAGTAGCAACTTATATATTTGTATAATGATGTTACATTTGTAAAAGAAAAACGTGCTTCCCCTTCATGCGTGGAAGTAGATAAGAAACGTTTTTGGAGTTGATACTTAGGAGGTTTCTATAATAGTTCTTAATCTTTTAGAGGATTCATAGACTGCCCCCCCCTTGAAATTCATGAAAGCTATGGTTTCTCTAGAGAAATGTGCTCATGTATAACAAAGGCAGTTCTGCAATTCCAGGGACCCTCCAGAAAGTCCTCTTTTTAAAGCTCAGACTTCTGATATTCTCTGATGGAAAACAGTGTTTTTTTGTTTTCAATATATAAAGGGAAAAACAGTATGCCTAACTCTTACTGGAAATATGTAGTTATTTTCATGTTATATGGCTTCTAATTAACCTAGCCTAATGATGGTTTTTGTTTCTGAATTTTGCTTCCATTTTAGCATCTGGAGCATAAGAACAGTGCTTATTTTCTTCTTTTCCAAGAGAACGGAAAGAAATAGTAAGTTTAAGTTCCAAGTTTTTATAAATATATTTTAAAATATCTTAAGTGTGCTTGTTTATAAGGCAAATTGTGAAATGGTATATTGTAATGACAGTGTACTAAATATTGAAGTATTGTTCACTATGCCTGTAATAAAAAATGTAAAAGAAAAGGAAGTTTTGTTACTTATATACATCAACTATGTTACGTTTTATATGTGACCCAAGGTGATTCCTCTTTACTCAGTGTAGTCCAGGCAAGCCAGGAGTGTCCCACCCACAGGCTGCAGGTTGGAGATGTCTATAAAAACATAAGAAGGGTTATGATTGATTAAAAGTTATATTTATAATTTGCATTGTTTTCTGTCTTGTTAATTTTTTTTTTTTTTTTTTTTTTTTTTTGAGACAAGGTCTTGTGTAGTTCAGGCTGGCCTGGACTCACTATGTAGCCTAGGCTGGCCTCGAACTTGCTGTGATCCTCCTGCCTCAACCTTCTGAGTGCTGGGATTACAGGTGTGGGCCACCATGCCTGGCTGTTAATTTTTTTTTTTTTAACAGAAAACATTTTTTAAAAAATCAAGTTATTCTTATTTATTTATTTTTGCAGTGCTGGGGATAAATTCAGACAAGTTCTGTTGGATTAATCTTAGTAGAAAACATACTATACAGAATAAAATACAGCATACATATTTTGACTTATTCTATTGATTGTACCAGTCTCTTAAACCCCATAGACCCTTGGCTTTTGTTTCAGTTGAAATATGCAAATTATGACAAAGTTTGATTAGGTATTTATCCTATATATATGCACATTTTAAATAATTTTCAGATATTGAAAATATGTATTATAATTAACCAGAGATGTACGTATTTTATTTTAAATTAACTTTCTATGATTTTTTCTTGTTTTAATTATTCAATGTTCAAAAATAGACTAAATTGTATAAGTCCACATAAATCTATCACCCAGTCTAAACAGTTATTAACTCATAGTCAAATTTGTCTCATTTTTATCTTCATCTACTTCCTCACTGCCTGCATTATTTTGTATCCCAGATAAGTCTATCAACAACAGACCCTTTAAAAATATATAATATAATGCATTATCGTACTTAGAAAAGAATTCTTAATATAATATCAAATATCAAATATTAAGTTTCCAATTGTCTACTAAGTGTCATTTGCTTAAAAAATGATTCTTTGATTCAGGATTCAAATAAGGTTTGTACAAATATATGACTTTCAAACTGTCCTCCTCCCTCATGACCTCTCTCTAGCCACGGTAGGGTCTGTGGCGTAGCCCAGACAGCCCTGTCTTTGCACATACCCTTGACTCTTCTATCCCTTTTTTGCATCCTCGTATCTGACCAACCCTACCCTGTTTAAATATAACTATATGCATAATCCATGGCTGGTAAACACTATTTAAATACTTAAAAAAATTTTTTTTTTGTACAGGTAATTGAATTCAGGACCTCACACTTTCCAGGCAGGTGCTGTGCTGCTGAGCTATATCCCTGTCTAAACATTTAATCTTATCAGAGCAGCTAAACTTGTTAGAGAAAAATCATACAGCATACTGCCTGGACTTTTAAATCTGATTGCAAATATCAAATTTACATTCAGCTCTTGTATATATGTATTATAGTTATAGTCCTATTATAGTTCCCTAATACATTTACTCTTTTCTCTTTAAGAGCATTATTGATACTGTATATACCCTTTAATCATTAATACCTGTTTCCCCAGCAAAAACCAAACAACCACGTAAAAAAAATTACAAATAAACCAGTAAACCCCTACAAAATATACCTACTCTTAACTCATGGTCTTAATTGATACAGAAAATAGATGTAAATAGATGAGAGCTACCTTTGGTACAAATGTTTGATGTAGCTTTGAAGTATGATTTGTTTTTCATGGTCTTCTGGAAGATGCCTTGATCCCACCTATAGCTAATCTTCATTTCTGCTCTGGATTCTAGGTACTCTGATCATCTGAGGAACTTTCCTTTTGGAGTTATCTTCTCTTTGCATCTGTTCCTATTGGGTTATTCCAACTGTCATATAATCCTCCCCAGTACAACCATGGGAAGGGGGTAGTGAGCTGTGCTGACCTATTCCTTTTATGCTATACCCTATTTCTCTTTTTCAAAGTAAAATTTCCTAAAACTTTGTCTATAGTTGGTATCTCTTTCCCCTCTACTCATTTCTTTTCAATCTACTTTATTTAGGTTTTGTTTCTACCACTTTTTATTTGCAGTGGCTTATGTCAGGATCACTAATGATCTGTTTTGATGCATGCCTTGTTCAAGCCAGTTGTTCTCTTTTCTTAACCAATTTGATTTCTTAATAGTGTTTGAATTAATTCATTTATCCATTCTTCCTTGAAATGTTTGTATCATTAAGCCTCTTTGACAGCATTTCACTGTTTTAGTTTTATTTGTACCTCCTCTACTATAATTCTGCCCTTGGCTTTCTCTTTTTTTTTTGGCTCTTTTTTGGCTTTTTCTTTTTGATGATTTAGATTTGTGCTGTTCAACAGAACCTTCTATGATATAAAAATAATCTATATTTACTGTCCAGTATGGTATCTGCTAGTCATCTGTGGCTATGAGCACTTGAAATGTGGCTAATACAACTGAAGCACTGGATTCTAAATTTAATTTAGTTTACATTTAAATTGTCCTATGTGACTAATGGCCACGATATTGGATAATACATCTCTAGGCGGTATTATTCGCTCCCACAGGTTTAAATACAGTATCATGTTCTTGTTAATGACTCTCAAATCTAAGTCCCTGGTCCAGACTCTTCCCTTTAGCTACACATATGTATACCTAACTCCGTAATTGACATTTCCACTTGGGAGTCCAGTAAGTACCTCATACTAAAGATGGCCAAAACAGAATTATTCTTCGTTCTCCTTTTTATTCCTATTCCCCTGTATCTGCTCATCTCTATGTCTTCCCCATATCAGTAAATATGTATACTATACAACTAATTATTAATATATGTGTTCGACAGGGTTCTCTAGAGAAATGAAACTAATAGAAGACACCTATGTGTCTATCCATGTAGCATGTCTGTCTGTCTGTCTGTCTATCTGCAGTTAGCAAGTGGGCTACTCAGGAGAGCTAATGTTTTAGTTCCAATCTGATTCTGGGAACTAAGAGCACCAGTGATATAAGTTCTGGTGTGAAAGCTGGTAGGTTCAAGACCCAGGAAGAGATTAAGTTTCAGTTTGAGTCAAAAGACACAAAAAGATGGATATCCCAGCTCAAGGCAGTTAAACATGGAGAGATTTTTCTTACTTGCCGGAGGATCAGCCTTTTTGTTCTATTCAACTGAGTAGATGTGGGTTACTTATTAGGGAGGGCAGTCTGCTTTACTCAGTTTATCAGTTCAAATGTTATTCTCATCTCAGAACACCCTCAGAGATACATAGATTTGTATTTGACCAAATATCTGGATAAACTGTAGCCCAGTCAGATTATAAACATAAACAGAAATTATCACAAACATAAACATAAAATTATCATAAAACTAAAAATCTGGAAGTCGTTCTTTATTCTTTCATATTCATTTACTTATTCATGTATTCATATTATTCTTTTATATACAGAGTCTGCCAAAAATGTATATATCAGGAAAAGAAAAACTTGAGTAACTATTTTAATACTAAATTTATTGAGACATCATGAGATTAATACAAGTTACCTTTGGCCTCTACAATTATAAGAGGTGCTCAAAGTGGTGGCCATTAGCTTCCAGACATTTATTAGTATGGTGAACTGCTGAAGAGTGTATACAGTTTTTAGTGAACTCTGTATTTTACAAACCTTATTTGAATTACTTTGTATCACCTTTACCTTGAAATTGTCTTAAATCTGACCAATTCTCTCCTTATCTATTACTGTTCTAATTTGTCATTATCTTTTGCTTCCATTATTCCATTGTCTTTATTTATTTATTTATTTTTTTTGTGGGTACTGGGGGTCGACCTCAGGACCTCACATGCCAGCAGGCGCCTGTGCCACTGAGCGATATCACCGGCCCTTTTTTCATATATGGGTTCCGGGAGTCGAACTTGGGCCCTCGCGCTTGCTAGGCAGGCACTTACGCCGCTGAGCCATCTCACCGGCCCTCCATTGTCTTTTTTAAAAGTAGTCTATCTTTAAGGTACAAATCTTTTTTTTAAATTAAAAAAAATTTTTTTATTAATATGTGTTCATAGTACATGTTTATTCTTCGTGTAGAGTTGGTACATGTGTATAACATATCTTAATTCCTTTTATTGTCCCTCTTTCCCTCTTCTTCTCCCCTCCCTGATCTCTTGATCCCCTTCCCATTGGAGAAAGATGTATCTCCCTCCTTCCTATTATCTGTCTTTTATTTTGCTTTTTATTTATCCTTTGAGTTTCTTATATAAGAGAAGCCATGAGCTATTTAAGCTTATGTCTCTTGTTTTACTTAACATTGTGGTCTCAAGGTCCATCCATTTTCCTACAGATGACTCCTTTATCTTTCTTTATGGCAGAGTAGTACTCCTTTGAGTGTAAATTCCACATTTTCTTTATTCTGTTGATGGATGTATAGGCTGTGTCAAAGATTTAACTATTATGAATTGTGCTGCTATAAACATGGGTTTGCATGATTACTGTAATATGATGTCTTATTTCTTTTGCTTAAAGTTCTCTAATTGCTCCCTTTTGTAACCAGGATAAAATCTGAATTCTTATTCTTTTTGGTTTTATATCCTTTTTTCTGACTTAATCTTCCACTCTCCTTTTTTCATTTTTGTTTCAGCCACACTGGCCATTTTTTGTCCTGAGGTTCTCAGAAACTCACTTTCCTACTTTATAAAATGGGATCAGAAATGTTGGCTTTAATAGGATTGTTATTAATATTCAATCTAGCTGTATGCGAAAGTATGTAAAAATTGCAAAGTGTTATACAAATGTGAGCTTATTGTACTGATTCTTCTTTTTCAGTCTTTATTCTTGTATTTTTTTCTTACTTTAAATGAGTTAAGACCCAGCATAGTATTTGCTTGAAGTGGAAATAATAGGTATCTTTGGATTTCAGTAGGAAAGCTTTAATATTTTACTATGATATTTGCTCTGGTTTTAAAAAATGATAATTTTTAGCAACTTAAACAAATTAATCTTAGAGTTTTCAGTGAAATTTAATGACATAGTAGATGGAAAGAGGAAGTAGTTTAAAACAAATATGCTCTTTGACTTCCAGGAATAACAAAATAGTTAAAAGATATACTGTAAAAACTATTTCAAAAGGGTCCTCAGGAATTTATTAAGGAAATTACAATGTATGAATATTTTAAGTTATAAACAGTAAATCTGGATGTGGTGATTACATAAAAGGAGTTTTGTTTGTTTGTTTTTACTGCCCCCCCAGATTTTTTGTTTTTTTTTTTTTGCTTTAAAAATATATTTAAAGCAAATTTTTAAATTTGAAAATTTATTTTTATGTCTAAAATTTTACTAATACACTTAAATAGGTATTACATGTATATTTAAAATAGATTTTATAAAAGATTGTCTTCTAGCCGTATACATTTTAAAAGCATAAAGTCAGGTATATATGTTTTTAATCATGAAGTTATTACCATGTCCTTGCTTCTTGTTCTCTATTAGTTTTAGTTCAAATTGGACCCCATAGATTTAAGCCGGGGTTTGCAAATTCCAGCCTGTGAACCAGGTTCTACCCACCTCTGTGTTCAGCTTCTAAAAATGGTTTTTATTATTTTAAAATCATTGAAGTAATTGAAAAGAATCATAATATTTAGTTAAGTTCTTATGAAATTTAAATTTAAGTTCTTATTGGAACACAGTCCTGATACACATTTGTGTATTGTCTCTTAACTGCTTACATTCTATAATGGCAGAGTTCCATAGTTGTAATAAGACTGTGTGTGGTATTCTCATCACATCACACTGTTGGAGGACAAATCACATCTCATTTCAGACTATTCTACCACAAATCACAGTGATGCAGTTATAACTTGACAGCATTTTAAGTGCCATGTGTATTGTTTTATTGTGACAATTTTATTTTTATTATCAGTGCATAGTCATTATATAAAAACAAGAAAAGTAGACTTGGAATGTTGCACTTTTAGGACACAGTGGAACATGGATTATTTTGTTATCAAAATGCAAAGGCATTTAAGCTGTGCTAAAAGAATACAATATATATTGATGTTACTATACTAAATACTCATTGTGGTATTCCCAACTCACAGAAAAGTAATGGTCATAAAAGTAGAAAATTTAAACCGGGTGTGGTAGCACAGGTTTGTAATCCCAGCAATAGGGAGGCTGAGGCAGGGGGATCACCAAGAATTTGAGGCCAGCCTGGGGGTACATAGTGAGTTTAAGATCAGTCTCATATAGTGAGATCCTGTCTCAAAAAAAAGAAAAAGAAAAAAGGAAAAGAAAAGAAAATTTAAAATGGAATATCTCATCAGAATTTTTTCACAAAAATAAAAAGTGAAAATGGGGCTTCAGCCAAATTAAGAGTCTAAGTGGCTTGTTTGTGATGCAAGGAAAGCGATTTAGCAATGGTGAGTTAATTAAATTGTGTTGGATTACAGCAGCAGCAGAAATGTGTAGAGAAAATATATTTGTTTAAGATTAGTAGCCTTTCAGCAAGAACAATTGCTTGGAGAATTAAGAAAATTCAAAGCAGCGTAGTCAATTAAAAATGAGGCAAAAGATTTCATTTCATTCTTGATGAGTTAGCAGATATTACTGGTCTTGTTCACTTGTAATTCATTGAGGAGTCACCTGTGAGCTTGAAGTGTTTAGAGAATTGTTGTCTGTAAAACTTCTGTGTGGAACAACTTTTTTTTTTTTTTTGGTGGGTACCGGGGGTCGACCTCAGGACCCCGCGCGCCAGCAGGTGCCCGTGCCGCTGAGCGATATCACCGGCCCTTTTTTCGTATGTGGGTTCGGGAGTCGAACTCGGGCCCTCGCGCTTGCCAGGCAGGCGCATACGCCGCTGAGCCATCTCACCGGCCCCTGGAACAACTTTTAGGGGAGATTATTTTCAAAGAAATTCAGAAGACCGTAATTTAGTTAACCTGAAGTGGAATCTGGATGTGTTATAAATACTGGTTATATGAGACAGGAGGATCAGCAAGACTTTGAGGCCATCCCCTTGGCTATATAGTGGGTTCAAGACCAGCCTGAACTGCACAGTGAAACCCTGTCTCAAAAACACTAAACAAACAAACAAACAAACAAACACTGTTGTAAAAATATGTGTGAAGGAAAAAAAAGGCTTAACTGGAGACATTTGCAAAGCTCATGAAAGTGTAATGTGTCTAGGTTCTGTCTTTATTCATTGCGTTACTCAATAGCACATACATGGGATCGTCATTTTCATGTATTTTTGCAGCATCAGATGCATTATCTGAGCTCAAATTAAAGTTCTAGTGGTATTTTTCTGATCTTAATTTGAGTGTAAAGAAAGTTTTCATATTTCTAAAACTATTTAAATTGTATAATTGAGGATCTTCTAATCTTTGATTGGAAGTGATTAATTTGAAATATGATGTGTTGAAATGCACATATCAAAAGAAGAACTAGTAGACTTCTATAATACTTTCTAGAACAGACTTTTAGGGCCGGTGAGATGGCTCAGCGGCGTAAGCGCCTGCCTTGCAAGCGCGAGGGCCCGAGTTCGACTCCCGGATCCCACATATGAAAAAGGGGCCAGTGATATCGCTCAGCGGCACGGGCGCCTGCTGGTGCGCAAGGTCCTGAGGTCGACCCC
The DNA here is from genome assembly GCA_028451465.1 of Erethizon dorsatum. Lineage (NCBI taxonomy): Eukaryota > Metazoa > Chordata > Mammalia > Rodentia > Erethizontidae > Erethizon > Erethizon dorsatum. Next base: position 119,472,914 of record CM051826.1, on the reverse strand, counting down.
CCGGTACCCACCAAAAAAAAAAAAAAAAAAGTAGAACAGACTTTTATAAATGCTTTCTAAATGATGAATATGCTCATTAAAACCATAGGCTCATGAATATCAATATTCGGCAGTATCTATATGAAAAAACATTAAAAAAATTAAATTCATAAAATCTCATTACAGATCAACATTAAGAGATAAACTTTTTTTAAATTTTCAGACAGTGTCTTGCTATGCAGTTCAGATTGGCCTTGAACTCACTATGTAGCCCAGGCTGGCCTCAAACTTGCTGCAATCCTCCTGTCTCAGCCTCCTGAGTGCTGGGATTACAGGCATGTGCTACCACACCTGGCTCTAAGACTTAAACATTTGCAATCATTTATAATGATAGAGAATAGTAGCTTTGAACCTCAGTTATGTGAAAAGTTATTTCCTCTCCAATTCCAATTAATAGGTAGATCTATATTATAAAATGTTGAACTAAATGTTATTATATTTTAATGTTCTCAATAAAGTGTTTGTGGAAGTTTTTTTGTCTTCTTTAATGGACTCAAATTTACTTTTTGTCCCATAGAGCCTAAAATATACGTTATATGAATGTTTAAGAAAAAGTGCTGATATACGGATTAAAGGGTAGATGTTTGCCTTAGTCTTTAATTTAAAAAATTCTCTTTAAAGGTATCGGCAACTTTGTTTCTTCTTTAGTAATAAATATACGGGGACATGAAAAAGTACCTAATATTTTAGAAACAAAGTTATATGGTAAAATCATCTTTTTATGTGTTTCTTTCAATTTTTGTATGCATAGTATACTTCAAGTATTCAGGGTTTTGCTACTTAAGAGTTATAGTAAATAAGTAATAATATTATTTACATATTTAATTAAAAATTAAGAAGTTATTTAAATTCTTCTGATAAAATGTTTAAATCAAGTCATAATTCTTCTTTCTATACAGCCTACTATTCCTATCTGTACTACTTAAATGTTTCTAGAGAAAAACTGGAAACCTAAATAAATTTGTGAAGTAGACATAGACATTCTTTGTTTTTTTTTTTTTTTTTCTTTAATATGCGGGTACTGGGAGTCCAACTCAGGACCTTGCGCTTGCCAGGCAGGTGCTTATGCAACTGAACTATATCACCGGCCCGACATTGACATTCTTAAGTAATAGCCTTTGAAATAATTCTTTGTGTTCCATCGTGCCCTCCCAAATAAGCAGGCAAATCTTAGAGAGGTTATTAGTATTCCTTTCCAAGTTCCTCCTCCAGCATAATAATGAAGACATTTTTAGTGCTCAGTACCTGGAATGTTGACTAACATTATTAAATGTTTTCTATACTTCTTTTTCTTTTATAAACAAAGAAATAACATTTTTATTACCAATGTATAAAGAGAAATTTGGTATTAATTTTGTAAATTAATGTGCATGGAGTGTTCAGAAAGAAATACTAGAAATACTGGTTCTGAGAACATTTAATATGTATGTGGATACACATACGGTTTTAAATTCGAAAGATGTTTTATGCTATATGTCTTAGTTACTTAATCTTACTTGCTGAGACAAAATACCCAACACACAAAGTTAAAGGAGGAAAGGTTTATTTTGGCTTACAGTTTGTAGAGGTTTCAATTCATAGTTGACTGGCTCCAAGGCAGGGTGGCATGGCAGAGGGGCTTTGCAGAGGAGAAACAGTTCATAGCGGACAGAAGGCAGGAAGGCAGCAAGTGACAAAGTAGCAGCAGCAGCAGCAAGCGACAGGTGACCCAGCGACCTTCTTTTCCTTATAATCTATCCAAGCTACCCACCCTTTGGGCAAGTAGCACTCACAACCAGGGTGGGGCAGCCTTACTCCTAGTGTCGCACCATGTATCAATCCCAGCATCACATCCTTGATCCCAGCATCACATCCCCTAGATCACCCACCTCTGAAAAGCCCTACCTGTGAACACATGAGGTTTTGGGGGGACATTTAGATACAAGCCATAACACTACATAAAGTCCATTCATTTCTAAGTGGCTTGTCATATATAACATAGGCAAAAAATAAATATATATGGGTAATAAATAACTAGACATAGTGCACCTTCCTGTAATTATAGTACTCTGGGAGGCTAAGGCAGGAGAATTAGAAATTTGAGCCCTATCTGGGCAATTTAGTGACTTAGTGAGATCTGTCTCAAAAAAAAAAAAAAAAAAAACCAAAAAACAGCTGGGGGTGCAGCTCATTGCAAAGGCTCTGGGTTCAATCCCTTGCTGAGAAGGGAAGTAAAAAAGGAAAACGAAACATATAAATATAAATAAATATATATATGTATATACATATGTGTAAAAGATTGAGATAATTGTGTCGCTAAGCATTTTTAGAGAACTCCTGAAATGAGTTTTCTTAATATATATCATTTGGCACGATTCTTTTTCCTTAAATAAGTAACTAAATATCTGATTTAACTTTAATTTAAATCTTTGTTTTGTAGATGAAGCATTGGATGACTTAAAATCCCAGAAGAAAAAAATAGTAAGTTAACTTTTACTTAAAGTTAATTTATATAAACTAAGAACTGGATAATTAATATTTCTATGCTATAATTTAATGACTTCCCAAGTAACAAATGTGCTTATCTGGAGGCATGAAGGGCTAAAACAAACAACAAAAAAACCCAAAACAGAAACAAAGCCAGAATATATTTAAGTGATAATTTGAATTAATTGCTGGCAAATCCGAGTGTGAACAAGCCTGAGAATGAGAAGCTCTAGGTACGTCAATCAAGGGAGTGGAGACAATTTCATGGGTTTTACCAGTAGAACTCCGGAAAAAAAAAAAATGTGCTTTTAGATAGTATTTTAATGATAAATTAAATTATGAACATTTTTACTAGTTGATAATTATTGACAAGAAAAAGTAGTTTAGATGGACTTTTGAAAGTCTGAGAATCTGTGTCAGCTGGAATTAAATAAATCATATTGGAGAACTAAATGAGGCAAAGAGTAAAATGATGGGTGCCCAGATTGTTTATTAGATTGTTATTAGGTGTTATGGACCAAATATCTACATATGTCAGTTCTTAGGTTTTCTTGGTACCATAAGTTCAAGAGAGAGAATCAAGATTAGTTGTAAGAGACAAATTCAACATTAAAAGCTGAAACGGGTGGGGAAGAGAATTTTTTTCCTCACCATCTTCCACTTTTTACTAGTAACACTGATCCACATGGGTGTCTATATCAGGCCAGTTAAAGTCATCTTTTGTATGTGTTAGAAAGAGGTTCAAGAGTCAGAGGAAGGTGTTTAGACATTAATATATAATAGTGAGTTGGTTTTGGTGCTTGACTTGGTGGTCTTAATATTTTTAAAATATTATTTTTAAGGTATGAAAATAGTTGCTGATAATACTATTTGTTATATGGAAACTTATTAAATCAAGTTTAATTGGTTAAATGATCAGTGCATTTTTGTCTAGTATGTAATAAGTTGTGTTTGTCAGCTTTTCATCATTTTGACAAAATACCTGAGGTAATTTATAAGAAGGAAAGGTTTGGGTCGGTGAGATGGCTCAGCGGCATAAGCACCTGCCCGGCAAGCGCGAGGGTCCGAGTTCAATTCCCAGATCCCACATACGAAAAATGGGCCAGTGATATCGCTCAGCGGCATGGGCGCCTGCTGGCACGCAAGGTCCTGAGGTCAACCCCTGGTACCCACAAAAGAAAAAGAAGGAAAGGTTTACTTGGCTCATAGTTTGTCTGTGGTTGCTTAGCCCTGTTGCTTTGGGCCTGTGGTAACACAGCACATCATCATGGGAACTTGTGGTGGAGGAGGTCTCTTTATCTCATGGCAGCTGAGAGGCAAAGAGAAAGAGAGGAAGAAACTGTGGTTCCAGTACTTTCTTCAAGGGCATACTTCTAGTAACCTAACTTCTTTCTACTTGGCTCTACCTCTTGAAGGTTCCACTACCTGCATAAATTGGTAATCAAACTTTAATACTTCAGATCCAAAGTATAGAACAAATAATAATTATATATGGAACTAATGAAAATGATGAAGATTAGGATTAATGTTAAAAATTGTTCTATGAGTGGGTAATAAAAGACACTGGTCTTCAGTGCTTTAAGCACCTGAAAAGTAAAAGAACTTTTTTTTTTTTTTTTTTTTTTTTTTTTTTGTGGGTACCGGGGGGTCGACCTCAGGACCTCGCGCGCCAGCAGGCACCCGTGCCACTGAGCAATATCACCGGCCCCTTTTTTGTATGTGGGTTCCGGGAGTCGAACTCGGGCCCTCGCGCTTGCCGGGCAGGCGCTTAAGCCGCTGAGCCATCTCACCGGCCCCTATTCAATGTTTTTTGAGATATTTGTCAAAATTGCCTTGACCACTTTGATGTTTCTATATTAAAACAAAGAAGTATGTTCATTATATCTTATTTATTTTTGCCATTTTATATATTATGGAATAACCAGAAATTCAAGTGCAGAAATACTGATTGTATCTCTGATATAGGAGTTGTGATAGGTTGGTTGGTTGCTGATGAGACAAAAAGAAGTGCTGAGAGTAGTGATGAGAGCCAAACCCTGATAGTACCAAACTGAAAGGTGATGATTCAAACATTCCCTTCTTACCTGCGGTTTTGCTTTCTGTAGTTTGTTATGTAGTCGGCTGTGGTGCAGAAATAATGAAATGAGCCTGGTGTGGTGGTACATGCCTGTAGTCCCAGCTACTTGAGAGACTGAGACAGAAGGACTGCTTGAGCCCATGAGTTTGAGACCAGCCTGGGCAATATACTGAGTCCCCATCTCAAAACCAAAACCAAAAAATTTAATGAAAACTTCCAGAAATAACCAACTCATAAGTTTTAAGTTCATTTTTATTATAGTATGTTGTTATGATCTTTAAGTTTTATATTAGTTAATACTGTTATCTGTTATACCTAATTGTAGAATAATTATAGGTAATGGGTTTGGTACTTTCTGAAGTTTCAGATATTCACTGGGGGTCTTGGAATATATCTCTCATGGATAAAGGGGGATTACTGTAGAAAAAACAAGGAGGAAGACAAAACAAAACAAAACCACACAACAAACAAAATCCTAAGGGATGAGAAGCAGCACAACGTCAGTAATATCACATGACCAGAAAATGGAATCTTGAAGAATGTGTGATTGGCAAAAATATTGTAGAGTAACAGAGCAGACTTGAAAAATTCTGTGAAAGCCGCTCTCTACAGTATTCACTACTTCAGTTGCCCTTGAAGGAATTATTACATAAAAAATACTACATCTGACAGCAGTTGGGAAATTCAGTTCAGTGGTCCATAACTGTGTGTATCAGTATTACAGAATAGTTCAGTGTGGCATTTCTCTTGTGGTATAACTAAAGAAAAGTAACTTGGCTTTAATTTACTTTATTAATTAGAGAACATAGTTTTTATCTACTTGATTGTTATTGGTTATAATACTCTGACTGTTGGGAGCTAGTCCTTGGTTTTTATTGTTCAAGCTCTTAACAGAACAGCTTTGCTGGAGTTGCTTTACACTTTTGGAACAATAGGTGTTAAGGGTGAATTAGTAAACACATAGTGCTAATGATCATACTAGTAGTGAGAGGCAAAAGAAGGTTATTATTTTTGAGCAACAGCTAAATGTAATCAAAATGACTTTGTTTACTGATATTTAGGTTTAAATAATGGTTATCAATGTAGTTATCTATGTCTTACCCCTTCTTTTTTGTCAACAAAATTAATACAAGTTATATTTACTACTTGGTATTTTATTAAAGGCGATTTCCTTAGGGATTCATGTCTTTAATCTGAATAGGTTTGTAATGTAATTTGAAATTTGTAAAAGTGTAATTTGTAGTGATGAATATGAATTACCAGTTGGTTGAAAAGTTAAATTACTTAGAAAAATGAGTAGCATCTTGGTTTACATTTAAAGAGCTCAATGTAAATATTTACTTGTGAAAATAAAGCTAGGAATTAATCTTAAGTCATCTAGAAATTGCCAAGTTTGGACCTGTGTATTTTGCCACTTAACTATTTTGTGGTTCTTTAAATTTTTTTAAAGTTTTTAATCACTGAGTAATCTGTACAATAATAGATAATCCCTCTGCATCCACGGTTATTCTTTTAAACCAATTCAAAGTCAAGACTTATCAAAATGCAGGAGTCAAAATTACCTCTTTAAATGGCGTCATGAAAATGCTGTGCTTTTTTCTGGAATAGTGTTTCTATTTGGTAATTCCTGGCATTTCTCAGGAAATTTATGTTCTTCCAAATGCTAAGAAAAATCAGCTGAGAAATCGGGGACATGGGGAAAAATGTTGTAATTCTCTAAGAAATAAAATTCATTAATCAACTACAAGTGTTACTTGTTCAAAGGAATCTCTGTTAGTTGAAAGCAAGAGCAAGAAATGCCGACATGCTGAACTACAGGTTAATGTCCGCATTTCTGGGTACAGGACAGGAACATGTAGGAGAAGTGGCACAATCTAATCAGTATGGCTCTTCTGGCCATGTTGTAAGCATGCTTTTATGGCCTAGTCTCTTACTAATGGCAAGTCATTCTGGCAAATAAATGTTAATATGTTTACATATAGTATAATTTAAATAAATCTTATGAATGATATTCCATGACATAAGTTTTGGAAGCAAAAATAGGTCCGTAAATTAATTGGTAGTATCAGCATCTGTTTCTGTGTAGGGTTGTTAACTTCACTAGAAGTTTCAAATTATAGTTGTATATTGCCAAATAATATTTGCTGGTGTTTTCCAGTGTTTATTCACTATAGGTTACACATTAATTGAAGAAATGCAGGAAAAAAGCGTGTGGAATACTCTTAGAAATCAGAAAACGATAAAAAATCTGAATTAATAAAAGCACTATCAATTTCAACAAACCAAAATTAGAGTAAGCAGACAGGATTTTCATCATCATCATAATAGGAGTTTATGTGATAGAATGTTCTCTAGTACTCTGATTTGAAGATACTTTTGGATCCACTCTAATTTGACTGAAGTTAATGAAAAAATGGAAGAAAGCTTTCTGTATCTGGCATATTTTTATGAACTAAAGGTCAAGGATATTGGGTTGAGTAATTAATGCTTTGTGTGTTTTAAAATTTTCATTTTTTTATTAGTACATGTTTGTAGTACTTGATTACACTTATTGTGGAGTGTGGGTACATGTACATAGTACATTTTAATTCTTAATTCTTTTTAGAATGGTATTGTCACTATTAGATATGTATAGAATTATGTTTCACAGTTTAAAAGATTACTTTGACATTTATCTTACGCTAGGTGCCCCCCACTCCCTCCTGCATGCCTTTTGGTACTGGGGATTGAGTCCGGAGCATTTGCACTGAGCTACATCTTCAGCCCTTTAAAATTTTTTTTATTTTGAGAGAAGGCCTCACTAAATTGCTCAGTTGCTCAGGGTGGGCTCAAACTCGTGATCCTCCTGCATCAGTCTGCCAGAGTGCTGGGATTACAGGTGTGTGACACCACACTCAACTAGTGTTTTGTTCTTTTAATGTTTTCTATGATGAAATGACTAAATCAGATAGAAATTAATTTTACATGTTGTTGAATATAATCTTGTCATAGTAATTTTGATTTATAATAAATAGGTATTTTTATTCTTTTAATTAATGAATTACTTAGAGACGGGAGTCTTCTTATTTTTGCCCTGGCTAGCCTTGAACTCCTAGGCTCAAGGGGATACTCCTGTCTCAGCTTTCTGAATAGCTGGAACTACAGGCAGCTTTACCACATGCCCAATTATTTTATCTTTATTTTATTTATTTATTTATTTTTTTTGGTGGGTACCAGCGGTCGACCTCAGGACCTCGTGCACCAGCAGGCGCCCATGCCGCTGAGCAATATCACCGGCCCCTTTTTCGTATGTGGGTTCCGGGAGTCGAACTCGGGCCCTCGCGCTTGCCAGGCAGGCGCTTACGCCGATGAACCATCTCACCGGCCCTATTTTATCTTTTTAAATAAAAAGACCATGAAACTTTTAGTAAAACCTTATCACAGAAAGATTCACTATTTATAATATCACTCATTATGTTTAAAATACATTATGAAAAGTACAGGATAGTAACTAAATGATTTGAGGAATTCCCACAAATTCCAATTTTTAATTCCTGAATCTTTGGATTAATAGGTACGGTATTTAGAAATACTGTTTCAGATCCATTCTGAATAATTGAAGTATCACTGAAAATAATTTTGCGTCAGAGTTTTATTCATTGTTGTGGACTCTTTCTTTCTCCTACATCAGTTAAATTCTACAATGGTGCTATGAAGAAAGTATTACTATATTTTTCTTAAAAGAGGAGAAACTGAGGCTAACAAACTTGCTCAGTGTTTCTAAGAATAGAAATAAGCTTTGAACCCACATTTTTTCTGCCAGTGCTAGAGATTGAACTTCACCGAACTACATCCCCAGTCCATGAACCCCGATCTCTTCTGATTTCATATTTTCAAGTCCACGTTCTTTCCACCGATCCTCTATTTAAAACATACTATTCATTTAAAACATTATGTGGATAAATGTGTGAAGTAAGCTATTATGAGAATCTTTTTTATTATACATAACTGCAAAAGAAAACGAGCATGGATTTGTACCTTTTAGTACTTTTAAAAATGATTTTATGTAAGATAAATAAATAAAACATAGGAACACACACATGAATACTCACTGAACTATGTACCAGGAGTTGCAGTTATTGAAGTGGCATTTGGTTCTGAGGTGTGTGTGTTATTTTAAAGGTCACAATTGTATCTGCTCTTATTCAACTAAATAGTAGTTTTCATCTAGATCTGTGCTGTCTAAATCAGTAACCACTAGCACTATGTGACTATTTAAATTTACATTACTTAAAATGAAACAAAACTAGAAACTCAGTTTCTCAGACACACAAACAATATTTTAAAGTGTTTACTTATCATATATGTCTTAATGACTTCTACCATGGAAGTATAGACCATTTCCATTATTACGTAAAGTTCTGTTGCACAACACTGGTTTAGAACACCAAAAATCTAATTTGTAGACATCAGAGATGTAGTTCTTCGGTTTTCCATGTAGATTATGTTGATTTAGGGATATATTCTATTATACCCTCTCTCTACCTCCATTCCTAATTTTTTCCAAAATCTGAAATTACAAACATTTCTTTTTTATTAGACAATCCAACTTGCTTGTCTTGAGATTTTTTTTTTTTTTTTTTTTTTTTTTTTTTAATGTGGGTACTGGGAGTCGACCTCAGAACCTTGCGTTTGCCAGCAAGCGCTTGTGTCACTGAGTGATATCACCGGCCCTTTTTTCCTTTATGTGGGTACCGGGAGTCCAACTCAGGACCTCGCGCTTGCCAGGCAGGCGCTTATGCCACTGAGCCATATCACCGGCTCTTGTCTTGAGCATTTATCATAATTTTGAAATAATTAGGAAAACACTTTCGTTTCACTAAACTGATGTTACTAAATCATTCATTTAAGCCCTTAGCTTCTTAAATGTTGAATTGAGTGTTTAATGAGGAATCTATTAACCACTATTGTGGGGGCATATTTTTAGCTGTGTTTTAACTCAATAAATGTGCCCTGGGTTACATCTTAAAATAAGTGTCTTTTGGAATGAATATGACATTTAATGAATCTAAGTGGTTATTAGTGGTCACTGAGAAGGAAAAGGTCCTGCTCCAATTTTTCCGAAAGCATTTTATCTTATATATTAGGTATTTGTCATAACTATGACTGTCTTGTACTAAACTTCAATTTTTTCTGATATTGGGTCATAACTGCTAAAATCATACTTTATTGGTGATTATTTTAAAAATTAAACCCATGTATTAAGCTATGAAGTGACTTGAGTACATGGTAAATAGAATGCTATAATAATGAAGCGTTTTAATTACAGGCCTAGTGTGAGCCTAGAACTCAGTAAAATTTGTACTTACATTCTATGTTCAGTTTTTTCCTCTAATGTTGTTTAAATCTAAGTTAAAAAAAAAAAAACAAGGGCAGGGGTGGGGTTGCTGTGGGCTGGGGAGGGCTTTAGGTTTTAAAGTCATTTGAGCAAGTTCCGTGGCTGTTCTCCCAGTTAGTGAGTTTTCACTGTATTTGAAGCAAGCTAATTGCTTCTGCTAATAAATAATCTAAAATCGATGCTGACAGCACTTAATTGGCACAGAGATTTTATTTTGTAAAGCTCTTGGCTAACGACCTTCTTTAAATTAATAGCATTAAGTGCTATGAGGAAATAAATCTGAGGAATTGCCTGTCATTTGCTTGTCATGTCTAATAACTTCCAATAATGATGGCTGATAGATTTTTGCACATTCCATTATTGAAGTTGGTGCTTGTAATTATTCTCCTCATTATATGTAAACAATTAGCAATATTTGGTATTTCCTTGCAGTAAAGCTGTTAAATACAAGTAACATATTAGAGGTTAGAAGCCATTTTAAAATCTAGATTTTAATTATTTAACTGGAGGAGGTCTTTCATTCTGTCTGCATGTATTTTGTGCTGCCTTTAAGAAAAAAAAAAAAGCAGGAAGGAAGGATTTTGCTCCCTTTATTTTAAGACTGGTACTTGAGTACTTTTTGAATAAGACTTAGAAAAGTAAGTAGTGTGTATATGTTTTAAAATGTGACAACTTATGGAAATTTTTGTTTCTAGCTTGAAGAAGTCATGGAAAAAGAAACTTATAAGACAGCTAAATTAATTCTTGAAAGATTTGATCCAGATTCAAAGAAAGCAAAGGTAAGACTGGTATTACTGCCATTTTATTATGAACTGCTTATTGTGTTAGGCCACTGTAGTAACATTACTGTAATCAACAGGAGTTGGAGCCGCCATCTGCTGGAGCAGCTGTGACTCCAAGACCTGGACAAGGTAAATAACTTTGTAGAAACTGCTGCTGCTGTTGGGAAGATCCATATTTACCCAAGTGAGTTCCCGAGTGTGTTGGTGGTGTGTAAAAACTTTTTTAGAATGCTCTTTGTAATTTGAGATATCATTTAGGGTAGATGGCAATAATTTTATTTCATTTTAATTTTATGGGAATATGTTCATGTTAGGGTACTGAATATTTATTAAGATTGAATGTATAATTAAAAGGTGTAGTTAGCTTTAATTTTTTGAAATTTATGTAATTTTACCAGTATAAGATTGCTTCCCTTTCAAATAATAATAATAATAATAATAATAATAATAATAATAATAATAATAATGATATCTTGAATATCTTATGAAAATTCTTACATTTTATGATTTATTTTACTTCATCAGTCTTGCGGATCAAACCCAGTGTCTTGACGATGCTAGACAAACACTACAGCCAACTTGCATTGCAGCCCTATGATTTATTCTTGAGGAATATGATGAAGTTCTGTCAAACATGAAGTTCCTTCTCAACAATTTTATTTAAGAATACAATAATTTAGAAATGAGAAGAAAATAAAATTACTACTTACAAAATACTCTTTTTCAGGTTGTATTATCATGTTATTAGCCACCAATATTACATTATTCAATATTATGTAAGAGAAGTGGTTACATAAAATATTCTCAAGACCAACAGTATTGAAACCAATTTGTATTGGTTTTCATCTTTATTCTTTGGTCTAGATAGATATATAGATAATCAATATAATATATAAATATATAAAATATATATAAAATATATATGTATATAATATATACAATATGTAAAATACTTGGAGCAAAGAAAAATAGCCTTAATAAATGTTTTTAAAATGTGATATTTCGCAGAAAGCTATTGCTATTGCTTAAAAAAGTTTGTATTAAAAAATCAAACTTTTGTGATGCCCTTTACTAACATTCATAAGATCTTTCGTATTTAGGCAACATAAGTTGTTTCAAGAATTTAAACTTAGTTTTCTTTTCTTTTTTCTTTTTTTTTTTTTTTTAATGTGGGTACCGGGAGTTGAACTCAGGACCTCGCGCTTGCCAGGCAGACGCTTATGCCGCTGAGCCATATCACCTGCCCTAAACTTAGTTTTCTTAGAAACTTTTGAAACCCAAATAATATGAAACCCAGTGTCATATTGTAATTAAGAAAACCATTGCTGTCTCTCTGCTTTTGGATATTCTTTTAGGGAGGATCAACATTTAGTTATAATATGAATGAATCATTTATGTAAAAAAAATGTGTTGAATAACTTATGTGCAAACACCCTGGAGAATAAAGAGATAAATGTTTTTTGATCCCAAAAGCTTAAAACCTATTGTTTTTTGAAATTATTTCTTCTGCTATATATTGTTCTAGTATTTCTCACTCTTCTAGGTATACTGTAATTAAGTAGTGTTGAATTTTTTTCTTAACTTTAAAAAAATTCAAAATGGGGCCAGTGAGATGGCTCAGCGGCGTAAGTGGCTGTCTGGCAAGCGCAAGGGCCCGAGTTCGACTCCCAGAACCCACATACGAAAAAAGGGCCGGTGATATCGCTCAGCAGCACGGGCGCCTGCTGGTGCGTGAGGTCCTGAGTTCAACCCCTGGTACCCACAAAAAAAAAAAAATTCAAAATGATTTTTCTTTATTCTACTTTTAAAAAGTTATACTTCGGCTTTGTTTAATCTTGTTTATGTCTTTTAGTTTTTTAAATCATTTTTATAGTTGACGTAGTCATTGATTTTATGTTTAAGTTGTCAGCTTCTGTCAATTTGAATCTAAGTCTTTTCTTTGCTGAACCACTGTTCTCATGCTTGCTCTCTGTGTCTCTGTCTCTCTAATTTTGTATTTTGACTTTAGCCTGTTTTTGAACTTAACAGAAAGTGGAAAAGAAGTACTAAGTGTTGTACATATATACACCCTTGGCTCTTGAAAAGATCTGCTCTTCAAAATGAATCTAATCATTGTATCTTTTCTTTACTTTCTTTTTTTTTTTTTTTGTGGGTACTGGGGGTCGACCTCAGGACCTCGCGCGCCAGCAGGCGCCCGTGCCGCTGAGCGATATCACCGGCCCCTTTTTCATATGTGGGTTCCGGGAGTCGAACTCGGGCCCTCGCGCTTGCCAGGCAGGCGCTTACGCCGCTGAGCCATCTCACCCGCCCCCATCTTTTCTTTTCTTTTCTTTCTTTCTTTCTTTTTTTTTTTTTTTTTTTTTTTTTTTTGTCTTTTTGTCTCACTGTGCATTTGAGGCTGGCCTTGAACTCACTTTGTAGCCCAGGCTGGCCTTGAACTCGAATGTGCCACCACGCCCGGCTAATCATTGTATCTTTATTTTACTCGCTGTCTTGAATGATTGCTGAACCAGAACTGTGATTGATATGTAGTGGGGATCTTCCTTTTATTTTGCATTACTGAGTTGTTAATGATATATTCTATGCTTACATTGATTATAAATTTTGAGGATAATATTCTTTGATTTGCTTAGATTTTACACTAAAAAAGAATATCATAGTTACTAGACAACCTATCTATCCTTAATTCCCCCCTATGATAAATTTTATTTTATTTATTTATTTATTTATTTTTTTGTGGGTACCGGGGGGTCGACCTCAGGACCTCGTGCGCCAGCAGGCGCCCGTGCCGCTGAGCGATATCACCGGCCTTTTTCGTATGTGGGTTCCGGGAGTCGAACTCGGGCCCTCGCGCTTGCCAGGCAGGCGCTTAAGCCGCTGAACCATCTCACCGACCCTAAATTTTATTTTTTAGAATCGTTTTAGATTTTAAAATTACAAAAATAGTACAGAGCTCTTATTTATTTATTTATTTATTTATTTATTTATTTATTTTTGTGGGTACCGGGGGTTGAACTCAGGACCTCACGCGCCAGCAGGTGCCTGTGCCACTGAGCAATACCACTGGCCCTTTTTTCATATGTGGGTACCGGGAGTCGAGCTCAGGACATCGTGCTTGCCAGACAGGCGCTTATGCTGCTGAGCTATCTCACTGAACCTCTTATTTATTCTTATAACAAAGTTTCCCCTTTAACATTATATCAACAAAGTACATTTGTAGCAGTATGATACGTTATTATCTAAAGTTCATAGTTTATTTAAATTTCCTTAGTTTTTACCTGATATCCTTTTGCAGTTCCAGGTACCCATCTGCATACCACACTACATTCAGTTGTCCTGTCTTCAGCTGCTTTTGATTGATACTGTTTCACAGACTTTGTTTCTGATGACCTTGAAAGTTTTGCCCTGACTTTTTTTCTTTAATAGAGGATTTATCTTAATATTAGGGTTGCAATTGTATATGAAGAATTAAATAAACAGGTATTTGTATATTTACACATTTAATAGACTTATTTGCTACTTAGATATTCTAAGTAGTATTAGTATTGTAAGTAGTTTAGAATTCTATTTCTAAAGAAATAATAGATTAAAAGATATATTTTATTTCTTATTAGATTAAAAAGTAATAAAATATGGATTTAAATGAAAAATGGTATTTGCCATAGTGTAAATTCTGAATAGCTTCTGTGGGATAAAGAATTCTAGATAATGGGCCGGTGAGATGGCTCAGCGGCGTAAGCGCTTGCCTGGCAGGCGCGAGGGCCCGAGTTCGACTCCCGGTACCCACATACGAAAAAAGGGCCAGTGATATCGTTCAGCGGCATGGGCACCTGGTGGCGTGCGAGGTGCTGAGGTCGACCCCCGGAACCCACAAAAAAAACCCAAAAAACAAAAGCAAAGAATTCTAGATGCTTAGGGATGGTGAGAAATTCAATTTCTTTTCAATGTTTTAATAGGATACAGGACTTAATTTGTTTTTTGTGTGCTAATTTCTGATTTAGTCATTTCCAATAAATGTTTCATAAGTCTCTACTATCTTTTAGAGGCCGTGGGTAATAAAATAGACAAAAGCTTTCTTTCCCTCTGTTGGGAGGAGATAGACAATAAATTAGTTTTAGATAGAGGAAAGTAAAGGAGGCCTAGAATGAGGGCAGATTTAAGTTTTTATTTTTTTTTCTTGGTACTGAGGATTGAATCCAAAGCCTAGTGGGCTCTGTGCAAGTGCTTTCCCACTGACCGACATTCCCCGATCAGACTGAAGTTTTAAATAGAGTTATTGGTGAAGATCTCTTTGGCAAGGTAACATTTGATCAATAGGAAAAAAGTACAGGTGGGAGCCATGGAGGAGACCTCTAAGGGAAGAACATTCCAGACAGAAGAATCCGTAATTGCCCAGACTCAGAGTGATGAGCATGTCGAGTGCTCTAGAATTAGCGAGGCCAGTAGGCCTGGACTGGAGGGAGAGAGGGGGAGAGTGGTAGAAGAGGCAGCAGGGGAAGTAACAAGGGACCACAGCCTTGCAGACTGTGGAGCGTTGTAAGAACTTCAGTTTTCAATTAGGGTTTTTTTTTTTTAAATTTTGTTTTCTTTTGAACAGAGGATTGACACGATCAGTATCATGTCTTAAAGGAAGGTTAATATTTGAGAAGCTGCTGCAAAGGTGGAACAGTAAGACTTATTAGGAAGCTGTTGCAGTCATCTAGGCAAGCACTGGAGGTATCTTGAATCTTGGTTAGTAACATTGGAAGTGTTTTCTTTAAAAAACTTATTTAAAAATTTTAATATAATCTCTGCCCAATCCTCACTGCCACTAGCGTAAAGTGATTTAAGCATAATCTGCATGTGTTTTGAAGGTAGAACCCCCAAAATTTATTCGTGGATTAGACACAGAATCAGAGAAAGTGCTAAGGATGACCTGAAGGATTTTGGCTGGAGTAACTGGAAAGATGGAGTTGTTATTTAAAGAGATTATAGGCAAGAGGATTGTATTTTGGAGGGAGGCTGAGATGGGGTAGAAAAAAACTGGGTTTGATTTTGGGTATGTTTAAGATACCTGTTAAACATCTGACTAGAGCTTTTAAGAAAGCATTTGAATATGAGTCTGACCAAAAGGAATTATATGTGCTGGAGATATGTTTGGATGTTCTTAGTACTGTATGTGATAGTATTAAAACCATGATACTGGGGGCTGGAGTATAGCTAAATCCCTAGTATCTGAAAGAAAGAAAGAAAAAGATGGCAGAAGATTTTGAAACAATGAGAGACAACTTATTTGAGTAAAAGTGGAGAAATGGCCAGGCATGTGGTACACGCCTCTAATTCCAGCACTCAGGAGTATGAGGCAGGAAGACTGTTATGAGTTTGAGGAAGGTTTGGGTTACACTGCAAGACCCTGTCTCAAAAAAGAAAACAGGGGCCGGTGAGATGGCTCAGCAGCTTAAGCGCCTGCTCGGCAAGCGCGAGGGCCCGAGTTCGACTCCTGGAACCCACATACGAGAAAAGGGCCGGTGATATCGCTCAGTGGCATGGGCGCCTGCTGGCGCCTGCTGGCGTGCGAGGTCCTGATGTCGACCCCTGGTACCCACCAAAAAAAAAAAGAAAGTTTGAATGTAGAGTCTGCTTTTCATGACTATGCTGTTTTATCATTAAACTTTGTTTCCTTTTGTTTACTATAACATAGTCATTTATAAAAATCTCATTTTGATTCTGTTTGCTGCATTTTGTATATAAAACTAGTAGAGTCTTGGCCTCATACTTGGTGA
Organism: Erethizon dorsatum; assembly: GCA_028451465.1. Taxonomy (NCBI): domain Eukaryota; kingdom Metazoa; phylum Chordata; class Mammalia; order Rodentia; family Erethizontidae; genus Erethizon; species Erethizon dorsatum. The sequence goes on along the minus strand of CM051826.1, from coordinate 119,456,411 downwards.
GTAATTTTTGTTGAATACTTGATCGATCATTGATTATAATGTGAAGCCATCTTCTAGTCAAGAATTGATATTATGGATTACTCCATATGATATTTTGATCAATATACAATGTTTGTAACCGTAACTGTTTTTTGGAGGATTATATTTTACATTTAAATGTAGGAAATGCTGAATATAAACAGTGTGACTGCTTTGTTGAGTCCTAGCACTTCACAGTAATACAAAAAATGTGTGTCAAGTAGGTAAGAGTAGATAAAATCTTAGATATTTCTAATTTGAGACCATAGAATGTTTCATAGCATTTTACCAAATATAGATTTGGTACTGTGTCGCTAGCTGTTTAAAACTATTCATGATATAGTAATGCTTTATAACCTGCTTTTCCTTTGAAAATGATAAAACTACCTTTACTTCTGTTCATGACTCTTCTATAACATTTTTTCTCTTTGCCTATATTTAAATCTAGAATTATTAAGCTATGTATCTTTTATGGATTACTAGACATGATGTCCTCTGTCAACTGGTTATGGACCTCACCTTTTAGTAGCGTATGAGTAATATTAAAAGAGCATGTTAGTTAAATTTGATAGATTAAAAGCACATTTAAAGGCACAGTCTTAAATCTTTGTTCAAGAAGTAAATAGCTGTTTTCAGTATAGCCTAATATATATTAACTTTTATTTATGTAAATGAAAGGTAATTTTTGAGATATGCAGTACTTGAAAATTGTCTAAAAGTGACATATAGTATTTGAATGACTTATTTTTCAATTAACAGTTTAAATTATCAAATCTTAATATGGTTTTATTGATTCCTGTGTGTTTTGCACATATAATGGCTTTTATAACGTGTAACTGCCTAGTAAGTATTACTTGTGAGTAAGAACTAATTCGATAACCAGCTAATGTGTAAGAAATGTTAGGGTATGATTAGTTCAGGTAATATCTGATATTTTCTACATAAACTACATGGAAAATATCAGAATATAAACATGGTTCCACTTATATAATGATAATATGCTTGTGATTTTTTTTTTATTGTTGTAGCTTGTTAGAGACTGAATTAGAAAATTTGTTGGTCTCAGTAATTATAGGTAAAATAATTTGAAAAACCCTAGGAGGGTCTTGGGGTGTAGCTCAGTGATTCCCTAGCATGCACAAGGCCCCAGGTTCAATTCCCCCCTATAGTTGTACAAAATCACTGTCATCTGAAATAAGTTTTCAGTAAATGTGAGCAATCAATTAACACACGTTGTCTAATCCTCAAACAATTTTATGAGTTAAGATGTTAATTTTACAGATAAAGAAGCAGATTTCTCAAACCTATCTTAGGTCACATAACTAAAACTGGGATTCCAACCAGCCTTTCTACAAGGTCCAAGTCTTAACTAGTAGATGAGATTGTGGTAGACTAAGATACGACACTAGAGCGATACCTGCAACAACATTCTTATGAAAATCTGTCATATGGAATCGAAGTCTAAAGTGTTTTGCTTCAGGAAGTATGCGTTTTTACCATTAATGCTAATTTAAGCATCTTTAGTTTCAGCCACTAATTCAGAATTTGTGAAAATTTAATGATACATAAAATTAAAAAAAGTTGTAAGGGCTTTTTATTTGAGCTCTTACTGCTGACATTCAAGTAACATATTGATTGGAATAGGAAATGTTAGAATTTAATTTTATATTATTGAGTAGGGGTCGTGAAATATTATCTGTAAAGAGCCAGAGAGTAAATGGCTTTGAGAGCCATATGGTCTCTCTTGCCACTACTAAACTCTGTGAAAGCAGCCATAGACAATATGTAAACAAGAGAGCAGGACTGTTTTCCAATAAAACTACAGAAACAGAAGGAAGCCTGGATTTGGCACATTTGCTGACTCCTGTTAGAGAAAATCTTATACAGTAATTTCTGTAACTAAAAGCTAAGATTTGTTTGTGTGGAAACTGGAAGTTTTCCTTCGTCGAATGTATTGGCAAAAAAGAGATTTGCTAAAAAAGTAGCAATAGTACAAAGGAGAATAGGAGTAATATCTAAATAGTAAAGAATACCTTTTCAGCATTTCTATGACTAGAGTATTTCATAATTCTAGAATGTATATATCCACTTAAAATTATCACTTTTAATCTAGAAAAACAAATGTGATATTTGGAGTTTTCAATAATTCTGATCAGCGTTCTTTCCTTTATAATAAACAAGATTTAATGTAAAAAGGTATGATACATAATTGGGTGATTATTTTATTATATTGAATTTATTTTGATATTAGTAGATGAATCAAGATGTGTACATAAACATGTACAGTTCAATTTAGGTTCAGAAACTGAGTACTCTGTTTTCAGAGTTACATTTTATGGATTTCTTATTATAAGCAATTTTGACTGTACAGTGCCTTTCAATATCACAGAATTTTAATAAATGTCATTTATCATATTGGCTAATATATAATATTGGGTATAAAATCTAGTATGTTCATTCTTCTCAGAGATTCGTCAGAGAACGGCTGCTCAAAGAAACCTTTCTCCAACACCAGCAAGCTCTAGTCAGGGACCTCCTCAACAAGTTCCAGTATCTCCTGGACCACCAAAGGACTCTTCAGCCCCTGGTGGACCACCAGAAAGAACTGTTACTCCAGGCCTTCCATCAAACATGTTACTAAGACGTCTTGGATCCCCTGCTACTTCAGTTCCTGGAATGGGTAAACAGAGCACTTAATGTTATTTACAGTTTATATTGTTTTCTCTGGTTACCAATAAAACAGGCCATTTTCAGACAGTATGGAAATGGCATTTCATTTGGAAATAGCAGAGCGGTTATCTGATTAAGCAGGAGTTCCATATTCAATTAGCCATAACTCTTTACAGCTGGCACCTTGTGATACTGAAACCTATTTCTTGAGCTCATTTAACTGTTATGGCTTCTTTGTTTAAATGGCAATAAAACTGTAGTATTATTCTGTAGTCAACAGTATAACATATCTTTTCGTATTCAACTTTAGAATGGATTCAGACTTATATATAATAGGGATAAAAGAGAACACTTTTGGCAAATATTTATGTTCTTTACTAATTCCTCCACATACTTTTTTTTGCAGATACATTTTTAAATATGATAACTTATTTCAGAAAGAATATTCCTGCATTGTGATGCTCACTATTACTTTTGTTAATATAGAGTATAGATTTTTTTCTTTTTTCTAAGTCATAGAACCTTAGTATTTTCTGATTAATTCTTTATAAACTTCTATTAACATTACCTTTATATTTTATTTCTTGGATTCTCTTTCAGAGTGGTGTCTGTAGGAGATTTTCATTCTGGAATACACATTTAGCATGCTACTCTACGGTTTCTTTTGGAGTGCAAATGGAAATACATAGTGTTAGCATATCACATAATTTTATGTGAATTTCCATTTAGATGATTGAATGATAATAGTATTTATTTTAGGATACTTAATTCTAATTTAGATTACTTTTGTATTTCATGACTAATTATTAACATAAAAATATAGTGATTTTGAAGCTAGGTAGTCATTGACATAGGTAATGAGATCATTAATGTAATAAAATCAATAAAAAATCTGAATGTTATTTATGTTAGATTTTTTTTGCCTATTTTCCTTCAAAAAATGCAGCATAAAATTTTAGAAGACTAGAGAATTATTAATTTATAAGCAAATTAGGGAAAACTGACTACAAATGAAATGTTTACAAATCTTACAGCTTTTAGAATAACTTGGAAAATTGCTTTTAAGTTTGACATAGTGACATTACTATAAGACAGCCATATTTTAATGAAATTAGTTAAATTGATTGAAAACTACTCATCTTTCAGTTGTTTTCTAGTTAATTTGAGGTATTCATTTATAAATTACAGTCTTGGTTGTTAAAGAACTTATAATTATGTACATTGTGAATCTAGTTTTAAAAAATAAAAGTTCAGCAGCTTTTATATACTAATAAGAACTGTATTATACATGCAAGGCTACAGAAGGAACAATGGCCTAAATTTCAGGGGCATGTAAACACATGTTTTGCTAAAGTTTCTAATCAGTTGCTGTGTGAAAGACTGTTTATGTTGTACACTGGCAAAAATATGAATGAGTTGAATGACTTATTATAGTATGGATTAATAATTCATTTTTTCATTGTACCATATTTGTGGAAGAGAATCAATTTAATATGTATTACCACAGAGCTCCCATATGTTTGAAAATTAATAACCAGCAGGTACTTGATAATTTGCCAAGCTATGTAAAAATGACCACTGTTTCTACAATGATTGCTTTTGATGCTTGTGTTAATTATTGTTGTCCATAACAGCATGAATGTGAAGCTGTATCATTTTAAGTTATTATTATGCAGGGGTTGGTTTAATATACTTTTATAAAATCTATTCTTTTATATGTTACGTTTGCTTTGTGGACATGTTCACTTTAAATATGTAGAAGTAAAATAATATAGCAAAAGTTGTATTAAATGTTTTCAAAATCTAATTTGGGAGCTGGGAATGTAGCTCAATGTAGAATGTTTTTGTACAATGCCCTTGGTTTGTTTGTTTATTTATTTATTTTTTGAGACAGGGTCTCTCTATGTAGTTCAGACTGGCCTTGAACTCATTGTAGCCCAGGCTGGCTTTGAACTTGCAGTGATCCTACTACCTAAGCCAAGTGCTGGGATTATAGGCATGTGCCACCATTGCTGGCATTGCCTTTAGTTTAATCCATAGCACTGATTAAACCAAAAAATATCTAATTTGGCATCATTCTTGAAGTTGAAAACTTGATAATGAGAATTACAATAACAACCTTCATGCTTACTTTTCTATGATAATTGAACATGATTAGCACAAGTAACCAATTATCAATATTTTACATACTTGATTAGTAATATTAAGAACTTGTTCTAGAAACTAAATTTCCTTTTCTAATAGCAGTAATTTTGATATCAGTTACCTCCTTTTTAGATAGTGACAGTGTTTACAGTCATGTTTATTTATAGAGAACATCTATTTTCTTATTCCTTAAAGATATTAATATAGTATTGCTTCTTGAAAGCTAGGCTTGAGTACATTTGTGTAACAGGCATTTCGAAAACATTGTATTCTTGTATTGCAAGGCTTATTCCAACAGGGTCCTTTTGTGTTTCAGAATTTTCCTCATGTTAACCTCTATTACTACCCACCTTACCTCACCTTAATTAATGAATTATTAATCCTTGTTGTAATAAGTCATTCAACTCATTCATATTTTTGGCAGTGTTCATCCTGTCTTGTTTTCAAAGGCAAACATCATATTTTAATGTTGTTCTTAATTTCTTTGCAGTGCCTTCTATGTTGTCTCTCAATTCAGGTTATCTCCTTCCAAAAGTTTTCTTTCAGTTTTCTAAGGTCATAGAGTTATAATTTAGAAAGTATAACATTTGATTGTTTTTTTTTTTTTTTTTTTTTGTGGGTACCGGGGGGACGACCTCAGGACCTCGCGCGCCAACAGGCACCCGTGCCACTGAGCGATATCACCGGCCCTTTTTCGTATGTGGGTTCCGGGAGTCGAACTCCGGCCTTCGCGCTTGCAAGGCAGGCGCTTACGCCACTGAGCCATCTCACCGGCCCATTTGATTGTTTTTTAAAGGAGAAAAATAAAATTTATTATGTACACAGACATGGAAATCACAAAGTATATGACTCATTATTTTTAGATAATAAATCATTAAAATAGTTATTCTTATATTCCCCATTAGTCTTTTCTGGTATTACCTAAATTATTATGTGAATACAGTGTATCTCTTCATTTATTTAGGTCTTTCATTTCTCTCAGCAATGTTTTATAGTGTTAATAAGTTTCCCACATTTTTATCATATTTTGGTGCCTTTATAAATGATATTGTTTTATTAACTATTTATAATTGTTCATTGCTAGTATTTATAAAAACAGTAGATTTTGTATATTGAACTTAATGTCTTCTAATGTTCCTGAACTCACTTATTGGTTCTGTTTTTTGTTTTTGTTTTTTCTTGATTGGTGACATAGTATTTTCTACATAGCACAATGTCTGTAAATAAAGAAACTATTTTTTCTTTTCCAATCTGTCTTCCTTTTACTTATTTTTCTTACCCTATTATATTAGCTGTAACTTTCAGTACAATTTTAAATAGAAGTGATGAAAATAGATATCCTTTCTTTTTTTAGAAAATAGATATCCTGTCTTTTTTTTTTTTTTTTTTTTTTTTTAAACATGGGTACCAGGAGTCAAACTCAGGACCTTGCGCTTGCCAGCAGGCGCTTGTGCCGCTGGGCGATATCACCAGCCCTTTTTTTCCTTTATGTGGGTACCAGGAGTCGAACTCAGGACCTCACGCTTGCCAGGCAGGCGCTCACCGGCCCTAGATACCCTGTCTTGTCGTTGCTCTTAGGAGTAAAGCAGTTACTCTTTAGCAGGAAGTTAGCTTTGTGTTTGTTTTTAAATAAATACCCTTTATCAGGTTGAGGAAGAACCTTTCTAGTTAGCTGAAGGTTTCTATCAGTAATAGATGCTGGATTTTGTCAAATGATCTTTCTGCATCTATTGAAATATTCATATTGGAATTTGTTCATTTAGTGAATTATATTGACGGATTGTTAAATGTTAAACTACCTCGCTTTCCTGGAGTAGAACTCACTTGGTCACGATGTACTGTTTTATATATATTTACATATCAGCATTTGTATTTATAATCCCATTTGATTTGTTAGCATTTTGTTAAAAATGTTTATACCAATGCTCATTAGGGATATTGGCATGTAATTTTTATTTTATCCTAGGGATATTAGCATATATTTCTTTATTTCATTTATTCATTCATTTATTTGTAGTGCTAGGGTTAGAACTAAGGGCCTTGTGCATGTTAGGCAAGTACTGTACCACTAAACTACATCCTCAGCCCTATAATTTTCTTCTCGTGTCTTTGTCTGGTTTTAGTATCAGAGTAATACTGGCCTCTTAGCTCCTTTTCAATTTTCTGGACAAATTTGTATAGAATTGGTATGACTTCTTCCCCAAATGTCTGCTAGAATTTGCCAGTTGCAGCATCTGGGTCTGGAGTTATCTTTCTGGAAATGGTTTTATTTTCTCCTTAAACTAAAAAATATGATTTTTGTTTGTTTGTTTGGTTTTTGTTTTGTTTTGTTTTTTTTTGTGGGTACCAGGGGGTCGACCTCAGGACCTCGCGCGCCAGCAGGCGCCCATGCCGCTGAGCGATATCACCGGCCCCTTTTTCGTATGTGGGTTCCGGGAGTCGAACTCAGGCCCTTGCGTTTGCTGGGCAGGCGCTTAAGCCGCTGAGCCATCTCACCGGCCCTGTTTTTTGTTTTTTGAGACATGGTCTCACTATGTAGTGCAGGCTGGCCTTGAACTCACTGTGTAGCCCAGGATGGTCTCAAACTCAAGTGATCCTCCCGCCTCAGCCTCATGAGTGCTGGGGTTATAGGCCTGTGCCACCATGCCCAGCTTTTTTTGTTTGTGTTTTTGAAGTTCAATTTCTTTAATCAGAGAAAAACTATAGAATACCATTACATATGAATGTAAGAAGCAACAGTTATTGGCAAAATTTTAGTAAATGAAGTAATTATTATCTGTTTGAGCTCTGCTAGTATGGTAGTCTTTAATGGAATTGTTTCATCTAACTTGTAAAATTTATTGCTGTAAAGTTGTTCATAATATTACTTTGTTATCCTTTTAACATTTTTATAATCTGGAGTTATACTACTCTATTTCTGATATTAGAGTATTTGAATTTTTTTTTCCTGTATGGTGTAGCTAGAAATTCATCAATCTTATAGATTACCTAGAGAACCCAGCTTTTCTCTGTTATGTATTTTCTACTTTATTATTTTATTCATTTTACTACAGGTTTCATTTGTACTTCTTATTTTGGTTTCTGCCACTACCTGCACAGCCAGTGGGGTCCTGAGAGGGGGCAACAGGAGATTAAGAAAAAACTAGACACGTACTAAAAGGAAAGCTGGTACTGGGTGGGACCTGACCTTTCTAATGGAGAGGCAGCGACAACCCAATGCAGTCTGCGTCTCTATTTATACACAGTAAAAAGGGGAGCAGCACGTGATGGAGCCAAAAGTGCAAGGTCTCAGTGTTTTGCTGAGAACACTGAACATGAAACATTCTCAGAGGTATCCGTGCTGCAGTTAACAGGGAGGAACACCAAGGCCAGACACTTGCTGGACTGGCTTTGCTCTAGACTCAACAACTTGTTTACATGGCTTGCCTCTGGCTCAGCTGCTCCCCACAGGTTTCTTAAGGTAGAAATCATGGATTTTAGGATTGCCTTCTCTTCTGAAATAAATCCTTAGTGTTCTAAATTTTCTTCAGTACTTCTTTAGCTGTACGTGATAATTTTTGATTTTTTAAAAAAATTTTCATTCATTGAAAATACTTTCTAATTTTCCTTTGAATCATCAGTTATTTAGATGTATGTTATATTGCTCCAAATATTTGGTGATTTTTCAGATTTTTTTCTGTTGCTGATTTCTAACTTAATTCAATTGTAGTCAGAAAAAATACTTCATATTATTTTGAATCTTCTTAAATATATTGAGACTTGTTTTATGCCCCATAATGTCATGACTTGGATGTTTTCTGTTTGCTTGAAAAGAACATATATTTTGTACCTATTGGGTAAAGCTGGTATTAGGTTAATTAGATTAAGTTAGTAGTAGAGAGTCTTGTTCAAATCTTCCATATTGTTGCGGATTTTTTATCTACTTATTTTATCAGTAACTGAGAAGAATGTTGAAACTTTCAACTGTCATTTTGTATTTGTCTGTTTTTTATATTTTTATCAGTTTTTGTTTCATGTTTTTTAAAGCTCTTATGATAACCACGTATGCTTAGGATACTTCTTGATAAATTGACTCTTCTGTTACTGGGCTTTTCATTTGCTTTAAAATCCATTCCATCTTGCATTAATATAACTGCTATAGACTTATTTTGATTAGTTAATGTATTTTTTTTTCTGTCATTTTACCTTTAACCTGTTTGTTCCATGTCCTTGTTAGTGTGTGTGTGTCTATGTGTGTTTGTGTGTGTGTGTAGACAGCATGTATTGATTCCTGCTTTTTTAATCCATTCTGACAGTCTACTTTATTATGAGGTTATTTAGGTTATATACATTTACTCTAATGAGTTATATCTTTGGTTTTTAGTTTAAATATCCCACCTGATTTTCCCCCCAATTATGTCATCTGTTCTTTGTAATCAGTATTTTCTTCATTTTCTGCCATTTTCTGGATTATGATTATGATTATGTTTGTTTTTTGAGACAGAGTCTCACTATGTAGCTCATGCTGGCCTTGAACTCACTATATAGCCCAGGCTGGCCTCAAACTTACAGGGACCCTCCTGTCTCAGCTTCCTGAGTACTAGGATTACAAGTGTGCCCCACCACACCTGGCCTGGATTATCTATCTATATACATATCTATCTATACAAATATATATATATATAACAGCTACCTTATTAGCTGTAAGTCTTTTTTGTGTGTGTGTGGGTACCGGGGGTCGACCTCAGGACCTCACACGCCAGCAGGTGCCCGTGCCGCTGAGCGATGTCACCGGCCCTTTTTTCATATGTGGGATCCAGGAGTTGAACTCGGGCCGTCGTGCTTGCCAGGCAGGCGCTTACGCTGCTGAGCCATCTCACTGGCCTTGTAAGTTTTTTTGTATTATTTTAGTGCTTGTTTTGGGGTTTGCAGTATATATCTTTAATTTATGTCAGTTCCCCTTCAAATGATGATATAATTTCACATAATTTTAAGAATCTAACAATATACTGTGTCTTCTTTTCCTGACCCTTGTGCTATATTATTGCTGTGTATTTTACTTCTACATACATTATAAAACCCACAATAAAGTATTTTTTCCTTTATTTATTCAATTATCTTTTAAGAAATTCAAATAGTAAAAGTCTTCCATAGATAGCCATATGGTATCCATTTCAGATGCTTCTCATTTCTTTGTGTAGATCCAGCTGTCTGCTGTTACTCTCCTTCTGCTTGAAGGACTTCTTTTAACATTTCTTGTAGTGTAGTTCTTTTGGTAATGAATTCTTGCAGTTTTGAATGTATGGAAAAAGTCTTCATTTTGCCTTCATTTTAAAAGGCTGTTTACATTCAGAATTCTAGTTTGATACTTTTTTATTGGTACATTTTAGATATACATAATGATCACATTTATCATAGAGAATTTGTACCTGTACATGATATTACTTGATTCTTTTTTTTTCTCCATAGTTTGATACTTTTTTCCTCTCAGAACTTTAAAGATACTGTTTCATTGTCTTCTGGATTGCATTTTTTCTGTTGAAAAGTCTGCTGTCTTTCTTATCTCTATCTTTTTATGTATCTTTTAAGCAGTTTGATTATTTGTCTTTTGGTACAAAATTCTATTTCTTATGCTTGGGATTTGTTTGATGTTCTTTAATATTTGGGGTTGTAACTTCTATCAAATTTAGAAAAAAATTGTGTATGATTGGTGTATAATTTTCTTCTCCCATCTTCACTGTTTTCAATTTTACTTACACGTACATGCGCACACACACACACCTGTATCTCTATCTGGCTTTTTTTCCTTTAAAAATTTGGTAGCCCTTTTTATGTGTTTATGTGTGGTTTCTATTGTTACATGTCTTCAAGGTCTCCAGTGTTTTTTTCTGTAATGTCTAAATTGTTCACACCATCTGTGGATTTTTCATCCTAGACTTTGTAATGTTTATGTGTAGAAGTTCAGTTAGGATATTTTTCCATGTCTCTACTTAACATACTGAATCATTCGTCTAGATTCTCAGATATATGAAAAATAGACATAATAAGTGTTTCAACATGTTTGCCTACGAATTTAAGTATCTCTGTTATCTCTGAGCCAATTTTATTTAATTTTTATCCTTATGGATAGTATTTTACTGCTTACTCATGTGTCTAGTAATTTTTGATCTGATGCCAGACATTGTAAAATTTACCTTATTGGATAATTCTTTCATTCCGTTACAAAACCTTGCTCTATGTTTTACCCAGGGATCTGTGTGTTAGGAGATTTTTCACTCCATTTGGTGAAAATAGGCACTTTCTGGCCTTGTGTGAATACTATTTTCTTTCATCTGTTGTAGGTGGTTTTTCTGTTTTCAGGTAGTTCCTTTGTATGCATGCACTAATCAGTAGTCTACTGAATACTCTGGGAGACCCTCTGAAGATCCATGAGTAGTCTTTGTGCCTTCTCTCATCTTTGATATGTTTTTATGTGAACCTGAGGAACCTTGGCCTCCTTAGCACTGTCTTCTCAACCATTGGAGACTGCTGTATTCTGCCTCCTTGCACCACTGCCTAGGAACTCCCTGCAGGCAATAATCTGGGGCAATTGTAGGACATGTCTTGCTTTTCATCTCTAAGGAACATTGACCTAGTGCCTGATATCAAGTATCTTTGTCTGTTACTTCATATATTTTGCAGTTTTTTAGTTTTTTATGTAGGAAGGTAAACCTGATCCCTGTTATTCCATTATAGTCCAAAGTGGAAGTCCTGTAATTTATTGTTAAAGGCTTTTAGAGTGGGGTGTTTTAAAAATTAGTTTGCACAGAACCTAACATAGTTTTATCTCCTAATAAATGATGTTGGTGGTTTTGACGTAGCATATGTGTAAATACTTTTTTGTAGTGCAGTATTTTTAATGAGAATTTTAAATGTTCTACAGAGATTTATAAAAATTAATGTTTTGCTGTTGTTTAAATCTTTTAAAAACTCTAACAAGTATAGGTAGTTCTTGGTAATTCAATTAAGTTTTATATATGTCTTATACATATAAACTTGATGTGTATTTTTATTTAACAGGTCTTCATCCTCCAGGTCCACCCTTAGCAAGACCCATTCTTCCCCGAGAACGAGGTGCACTGGATAGAATTGTTGAATATTTAGTTGGTGATGGTCCACAGAACAGGTACTCTTTTGCTAGGGTGGTAGATGAAGGAAAATGAAAAAATTTGTCAGGATGTGTATGTGTATACACACTAGATGCTGCATAATTTTTTGGCTCCTACTTGCTGATTTTTAGAACATAATAAAATATTCATAGCTCTCTAAAATTGTACATATTTAGTTGTTTTTAGTAGGAGTTTGGACAAAGTCTAGTTAAAACTGAACTGGGAAAAATAATCTTAATTCTGCTGTAAGATTAATTTTAGGGAAATTGAATTATTTCATTGAAACTTTTAAATTTGAAGAGCAAAAAATAGCAAAAACCTGGTAAGTTGTAAGAAATGGAGTTTAATGTCAGTACAGGATGGTAACACATTTAATATGATGAGAACGATTTACATTTATTTAACACAGTTGTCAAAATACTTTTCCAGTTATTATCTTATTTGGCCCTTGCCATAACTCAAGGAAGCTAGGTGTGGTATGAGTAGAGCAATTATTATAGTATAGACTTTTAAAAAAATCAGCCAGGTATGATGACACACACCTGTAATCCCAGTACTTGGGAGGCTGAGGCAGGAGGATTGCTGTGAGTTCAGGGCCTGCCTGGGCTACATAGTGAGTTCAAGACCAGCCTGGACTATATAGCGAGGCCCTGTCTCAAAAAAGCAAACACACACGCACATACACACACACACACCCCATTGTATAGTAAAATGAATGTTTGACAACTTCACTAGTCAATATGATTTTTAAAGGGACTAGCTTTTTATGTTAATGTAGTAGATTGTGTGTTATTTCAAATAAAATTACTTTTGATCAAGCCATGCATTTGTTGAGTATAGGTACAAGAATAGAGAATGTGTATAAGTAAAAAATGAAGTGGAAGTCTAAATGTAACTGAGAAAATTACAGGAGCCATGATGTATAGAGAGTAACTGTTGGTCCAGATTACAAAAAATGCATTTTTTTACTACAAGATTTCTCAGAGGTTTTGTAATATTCATTGTGAATCTCTGTAGGAGTTCTATCTTTTCCAAATTCAGATGTGACCAACTATTTGGGAGCTATCATCCTTGGGAGTATACACTGGGAAATACTGAATTTTAAGTGTTATGTTGTCAAATATTTTTCTGCTAACCTAGTAAAGATATATTCAGCTGTTGCTTAGTTTTCTTTTTAATTTGACATATAAATTTTGTTTTTAAATGGTTGACTTTTTGGCTTTGGTTAACTTTTGCTTTAAGGAGTGTCGTTTATGATACACTAAGTAACATTTAATCTGTTAATGGCAAATTAAGTGTGATGGCTAAAATAGCCTTTTTTATGAGCTGTGTCTGCTTTTGTAATTGGTATGTTCATTTTTTCTTTTTTGTAGGTATGCCCTTATATGTCAACAGTGTTTTTCTCATAATGGCATGGCTTTGAAAGAAGAATTTGAATACATTGGTAAGAATTACTGGGCAGTTAGATTTAAATATTTTACTCTTAAATATTTCATTCTATGCCACTTGCCATATAATGCTATTTTGTTTTAGACACTGTCTCTGTACACATTGGCAAAGTATATTTAATACTCTAAGCAAAGCAGGGAAGACAACTCAGATTTCTTCTTCATATAATGAATAGCCTCTAGGGCAGTTGTCCTCAAACTCACTGTGCATCAGAATTACCTGAAGAGCTTTAAAAAAAATGAGGATATCCAGTAACCACCTACCAGGAGTCTGATTTAATGGATCTGGAGTGAAATCTAAATATCTCATTTTCTTTTTTTTTTTTTTGTGGGTACCGGGGGTCGACCTCAGGACCTCGCGTGCCAACAGGCACCCGTGCCGCTGAGCAATATCACCGGCCCCTTTTTCGTATGTGGGTTCCGGGAGTCGAACTCGGGCCCTCGCACTTGCTGGGCAGGCGTTTAAGCCGCTGAGCCATCTCACCGGCCCCTCATTTTCTTTTAAACTCATAGATGATTCTCACTTGTTGCCACTATTAAATACTCATGTGATAAATCATGCTGAATTTTTTTAGCAAATGAACAAGTTACTGGATTTTAGAATATCTAATGATTCTATTCTATTCTATTCTATTCTATACTATTCATTCATTCTATTCATTTTTCATCCATTCTATTCAAGTTCAATAATATATTTAAATTATTATTAATATCATTTTGCTATCAGTTAACCTGCTGTTTAACTTGTTATGCTATTTCTGCCTTAAAATTAGTGTTCTAATAATAATTAGGAAGTATGCCTTAAAATTAGCTTTGGTTAGAATACCAACCATAATATTATTAAAGTAACATACATTTCACAAGGTATAAGTTACTTTTGAAATGTTCTCGACTATTTGCAAAAGTAATCTTCTGAGTTACCTGTTTAGTCTTTGAACTTTGTTTGGTTTGTGATTTTGCTTATTTTTTAAATATTCTCTGCAGCTTTTCGATGTGCCTACTGTTTTTTCTTGAATCCTGCAAGAAAAACCAGACCTCAGGCTCCAAGACTTCCAGAGTTTAGTTTTGAGAAAAGGCAGGCAGTGGAAGGCTCAAGTTCAGTCGGTCCTTTGCCATCAGAAAATATGCTTTCATCAGAGAACCAGTTCAGTGAAGGTATGAATATGTCAGTTAAGGTTTTTGTCTCTTTATAATGTGTGTTGTTTGACAATATTAAAAGCATAATGCTTATAGATAATAGTGGATTAATTTATCATTTTGCAGCATGCATATGTCAGCTGTTGCTCTGATGGCCTCTTATGTGGTATGATATGTTTCTATTTTATTTTATCTTATTTTATTTTTTGCCTTTTGAGACCGGGTCTCACTGTGTAGTTCAGGCTGGCCTTGAAATCACCATTGTAGCCTAAGGTGGCCTTGCACTTGCAGTGATGCTCTTGCTTCAGTCTCCCGAGTAGTGGGATTATAGTCGTACACCACCACACCTGGAGATATGTTTCAATTTTAAAATGCCAGTTTTAGGGGTTGGGGATTTAGCTCATAGGGTTCAGTCCTCAGAACCAAAAAATTTTTTAAAAATGTAGATTATATTGTAATAAGCAGCATTTAGTACCAGTAGATAAACATGGTGTAAAGAGTTAGCTCTT
The DNA here is from genome assembly GCA_028451465.1 of Erethizon dorsatum. Classification (NCBI taxonomy): domain Eukaryota; kingdom Metazoa; phylum Chordata; class Mammalia; order Rodentia; family Erethizontidae; genus Erethizon; species Erethizon dorsatum. Next base: position 119,441,357 of record CM051826.1, on the reverse strand, counting down.
CTAAAAAACTGTTGGGAGCTTTGACTGGTAATATTTTCATGGAATCATTTTTAAATTTATCCAAGTAAAGCAGATTATTAAAAAACTGTAAGGACAAAGTATTTTGAACAGTTATGATTAACATTGATAAAACAGATACGTGTCTACTACTCAAATTGGTGAAAAATTTTTTTTGGTACCAGAAATCAAACTCAGAACCTTGCGCTTGCCAGGCAGGTGCTGTGCCACTGAGCTGTATCACCGGCCCTCAGATTGGTGAAAATTACCCAAAAGCAGGAAGCTTTGGAACGGGAAGGTCATCTTCGCATTTTTTGGATGACTACATAAATAAGACTGTGTTCTATTGAAATAGTTTATAGAGGTTGATGGGATTAATATTGTCTTTGATATAAAATCAAACTTATCTTACAGAAATAGAATTTGTCGGGCCGGTGAGATGGCTCAGCGGTTTAAGCGCCTGCCTTGCAAGCGCGAGGGCCCGAGTTCGACTCCCGGAACCCACATACAAAAAAGGGGCCGGTGATATCGCTCAGCGGCACGGGCGCCTGCTGGCGCGCGAGGTCCTGAGGTCGTCCCCCCGGTACCCACAAAAAAAAAAAAAAAAAAAAAAAAAAAGAAATAGAATTTGTCCTAACTTGTGTTTTAGAATTCACCTTGCCATTCTATTTTAGGAATTTTTGAGGAAGTTTCATAAAAAAGTAATTGAAAGGGTGAGATAGAAGATCTATTAATAGCCAGCTGTTTCTTGCTATTAATATTTGGTCAGGAGTTCTTCGTTAATCACTTCTAAATTATGAACATTGCTAAAATCATGACACAGGTCATGATATTTTGGTGCTGTATCTGGTGTAGAATGTATATTGGAAGTTTAGTTCACAGTTTATTTAGCAGTCAGTATTCATCCTTTTAATTTCTAGGGATTATCATTTACATATATTTCATTTCCTCTTAAAAGCATTAAGTATTGCAAAATTGGCTTTAATGAGAGGATTACATGAAGCAGTGAATTTTCAGATATCAGAAATTTAGTGTGAAAGCTGAAGTTCTTTTTAGACTTTGAAGAGTGAACCTAAAATATATTGAGCCAGGCTTGGCTTTGGGCTTACTAACAAACACCAAAATGAATTTGAATACGGATAGCTATGACAGAGGCCTGTATACTTCCGACGCTGAATGAATGCATTCGTCTTCTTCAAGTCTGCAACATCAACTCCAAACAGAGTCACATTTTCTTCTTATGCTTGTCGTGCTCTGAACTGCATGCTGTCACATGCAAACCATCTGCCTTGCCATTGCAGCCTCTTGGAACTGAAAATTAAAGGATTTCATACTGAAGATGCCTAGAGGACAAATTGACGTCTTTTCCATGAGTAACCTTGCTTCTGAAAGCTAAAGTGAATATTTGAAAGCCAATAGTTGGGATTAAAAAAGATTTTTTAAAAAAGGAAAAGAACAGAAAAAGCAGTCAACAAAGTAAAAAGTTTTATAACAGGTCCCATGCTTTATTTCTTCTGCTAAGGTCGAGATGGGTAGTTAGCAAACAACACCCAGCTGTACCTTTCCTTCTCATCTAATCTAGGAGGAGCAATACCCCAGATGGCTCATTTTCTGTCTGAACTCTCCAGAATGAAGTCTAACTGGCTCAGACTCAGCCCTAATAAGGTAATGTGAGTAGGTGAGACCAAATTTGAGGCAGGGTCTGATGAAACTGCAGCAACAGTTCCCTTCGGTTAGTCATTTCTAGGGTAGTAATGGTTTTCTTGCTTCTCTTTGGATTCACCCAAGTGGCCATGAGCATCTTTTTCTTCTTCGGCTTTCTAGAAGATGGAAACTTTTTTCAAAGTCTCCTGTCACCACCACCCTGTGATACAGTTATCAGTTCTAAGCTGGATTACTGTAGTAAACAAGTGGAAGTATTTCAGATGATGTCATCTCAATTGTCTACTCTGTGCCAACAGCCAATGTAGCTGGAAGCTTAGATTTCTGATTTCTTCAGTGATGTAGAAAATTGAGGACTGGGGGAAAAAAACCTTACTTTAAATTTCGTATTCTGAAATAGCTTCTTGATAGCAGCAGAAACTGTAGAGATTAGGTTACGAATTTACAGATGGACCCAAAAGGTAACTTTCTTCCATCTACACTTTCCTTTCAACAAATGTCAATAACCATTTATATGAATGATCTAGAATTAACAGAAGAAACTTTTTTCCACTCCACGATACAAGCCTTTATTTAAAGTTTTTTTGCCTGGATTGTGATATTAGAAGGTTTTGACTTAGAAAGAGGCACAAGGCTTTTAAATTTTCTGGAATACTCTTTAGAACAACATGTGGAATCTTGGAAAGTTTTCATCAAAGAGACCTACAAGAAATTTCTCCCATAAATTGTTCATTTGAAGTTATAATTTTTTTTTTTTCCTACAACTGTTATCCTGACACTTTGGTGACAGAGAAACACAGGAAATTAAGGATATGGATTATCTTTTCTATCTGAGAGCACACAAGATATAGTATGCAAAAAAATGAACTGCTTTTAGATTCCTGTTTCTTTTATGATTAAAGGAAGTCCAGTAATACTTGATTCTCGCTAAATACCATTAAAGTGGTTTATCAGTTTTGCCTTTAAAATAATACGTTTTCTAAAGTACCTGATACATAGCATTCTTGTTAATGTGGTAATCTTTTTCTACATTGTTAGTATACTATTAAAGTGATTTTTTTTTTGGCTACCATGTTATTAAAACGTTAATATTTTGTTTTCATTGTTCAGCTGTTTGTCTAGGTCTCATGTAATTATTCTAATAGAAAATAGCTTTTATACAACTGTAAATAATAAAACTCATGGTATCTAAACAAAACTGTCAAAAAATAGTAAAATTATATATGGTGAAAATTTCCTTGGTATTCTGATTTCTGGTGTTCCTTTCATTTACAAAATATATTTGCCATTAGGTTATATTGAGTGAGGGAAAATTCTTTTAGTATTTTTGTTGCGATGCTCTTTAAACTATGTGATAATGAACATTTTGTTGAATTTTGTGTATTTACCAGACCCAAAAAATTTATGCCTTTGTTTATATTTTATTATGTTCAGCTTTCTCAAGATATAAATTTGCCTGTGTTACGTGTTTGTTTTAAATATAGAGATCTTCTGGGCTTCTGACTACTTTGTCTAAAACACCTCCACCTAATACTTAGGTTTTAGCTCATTGCTTAATAATGAGGCAAATAATACTTAATTTGTTCACCAGTGGTAAATAATTAAATGGTATTCTGTGTTGAAAACTAGCTATTTTCTGAAAAGTGGTTATAATTTGAATTTTATTGAGTCATTGGGTTGAGTTGGAATGATATTCATGCCTTTGTTCCTTAAATATGTTAGCCTTTTTCCATAAAACAGGAAATTCTTATAAAAACTACCTTGTTTGAAACCTATGAAGTTGAGGACAAATTGTCAATTTTAATTTAATGGTGTTCTTTGTGTAAATTTGTAAGTCTTACACATATACTGAGCATCGATGATTAGGAAGGCCTTTTTTTTTAAGGGTACAAGGGATTCAACCCACAGCCATATACATGCTAGGCAACTACTCTATCATTGAGCTATATCTCTGGCCCTTTTTAAAATTTTATTTTGAGATAAGGCCTTGCTAAGTTAGCCAGGTTGCCCTGGAACTTGTGATTCTCCTGATTCAGCCTGGGATTACAGGCATATGCCACATTCCTGGCTAGGAAGGCAAAATTTTTATGTTAGCAAGGCAAAATAAATGAAGTTGTTTTGCTAGATAATTCTTTTCTTTTCTTAGAAAATTACTTTTTTAAGAGAGAGGGTTAAAAACCTAAAGGTAAGATGACATTCTTACTTTTTTTTTTTTTTTTTTTTTTTGTGGGTACCGGGGGTCGAACTCAGGACCTCGCGCTTGCCAGGCAGGCGCTTATGCCGCTGAGCTATCTCACCGGCCCTCTTACATGTTTTTTGCATGTGTGTGGTTTATAAGGGGAGGCAGTGGTATTCTTTATGCAGTTACACTCAGTTTTACGAATTTGAGTTGTCTGAGTTGAGATTTTGCCCAAACAACTAGTTGCTGATTTTTGCTATTTGGTAGAAAAAACTTTTCACTCAAGAATATTAATGTGGGGAAGGGCAGGAGTAGGGAAAGAAATTCCATTTTGTTTTCATTTTCATTTGTGTCCATTTTATCACATTGTAATATAGTGTTTTCTTCACATTATAGATGCCAAAGTTGATTAAAATTTTTTATACAGACAGAATTAGTTATTTTTGGTGGCCATATTTAGACCCCTAGTCTTCAACTGGGTCACAAGGCAAAAGTAGACCTTTTTATTTAGTGAGAACAGAAAGCCTGGTTTTCTTTTAGTATTTTGTGGAAAAATAGTGTCTGAAATGTATTTTATACCACCAAGCTATTTTCAACTACAACTTCTTAGGAAAAATATACTGTTTTTATTAGACTAGTCAAATGATTCTCTGCCATAGAAATAAGTTCTTTTGGAACAGGGCATTGTTGGTCTTATTATAAACCTCTAAGGTTTAGTTATGAAATTGATATACAGTTTTCTGTTCATCTTTTACACCTAGTTTGTTTATTTATTTATTTTACCTAGTTCATTTAGATCTTGTTTTTTCTTATAACATGGAATTGGCTTCTGAACATAAAATACCTATCTCATTTAGACCAACTGATGTTTGCATTATAGGCATGTCATATACCAATTTTTTTGTAGTGTTACTACTGTTGCCTTTCTGAAAATCAACCTAACAAAAGAAAATTAGTTATTAGTAGGCTGTTTGATTATATTCAAGACCTACTCATCATTTCACCATTTTTTTTTTAATATGCGGGTACCGGGAGTCGAACTCAGGACCTCGCACTTGCCAGGCAGGTGCTTATGCCGCTGAGCTATATCACTGGCGCACCATTTTTTTTTTCTATTAGTCTTCTATATATTCTCTGAAATACAATATTGACTGGAAACTTTGTCTACCATGTTTTCTAATGGTAGCACATGACACTTCTTTGAATTTATGTATTATAGACATTTTAAACTTTCAGTACTGTAGTTCCCTCTTTGTAATAACTTTTTTTTTTTTTTTTTTTTTGTGGGTACCGGGGGTCGACCTCAGGACCTCATGCGCCAGCAGGCACCCGTGCTGCTGAGCGATATCACCGGCCCTTTTTTCGTATGTGGGATCCGGGAGTCGAACTCGGGCCCTCGCGCTTGACAGGCAGGCGCGTACACCACTGAGCCATCTCACCGGCCCCAATAACTATTTTTTTTTATAAACTGAAAATTTTAAAATTGGCTTTGACTAAGTATTTGTTTCTGAAAATAGTAATATCACAAAATTTAATGTGATAAACCTTGAACTTTGATACCTCTCGCATTTTAGTATATATTGAAGCAATCTGTCAGACTATGACAAACTGTGATCCTCTGTTCACTTAAACATGTTTATTGGTGAGTTGCATCTGAGAGTCTGAGCTCTTTTTTATTTTTTTAATTGTGTGGCTTTATTGGTATGTTTCAGAAGCCTTACTGAACAGATTATAAAATTTTTGCCAAGCAAATATTGCTTTATGACCAGAGAATTGCGGAAAACAGTGATACTTAAAATTCTAACCTGGATAAATTCTGTGAGGGTAGAATTATAAATGGTTGGCATTTCCTAAGTTTTGCACAGATTTGACTTGCCTTTGTAGCAGAAATGATTTGTACATGTCTGTGGAATTTTATTGCCCTTTTGCTTTTCCTTTCTGCCATGGAACATTCATATAAAACTTGAGTGACCTACTGCTTTTCTTTTTTTTTTTTTTTTCTTTTTTTGTGGGTACCAGGGGTCGACCTCAGGACCTTGTGCCGCTGAGCGATATCACCAGCCCTTTTTTCGTATGTGGGTTCCGGGAGTCGAACTCAGGACCTTGCGCTTGCCAGGCAGGTGCTTATGCCTCTGAGCTGTCTAACCGGCCCCCTACTGCTTTTCTACCTTGATTTTTGTTAAGCTTCCAAGTGGTACAACAGTGTTGTTTTAAGCCCCATATTAAGATACAAGTATTTTTATGACATTTGTCACAAATACGGTTTATAATTATTCCTTCCTACTTTTTGTGATCATATGAAATTTTCATACAGTAAAATCTCATTAAGTTGTATGTCCCTGACTGGAATTTGGACTTTTCATTCTATATATAAAAAGGAGAAAGCTTGTTGTAATTAATTTGGTAAACTAGAGTCCAGAACATAATACTTTCAAAATATTTTTAAAGCTCTGGCATATAGTGTGTGAGAAATAGCTGATTTGTTTTTGTTAGAACTCATACAGTAAAACCATGAATTTCTAAGACTTCCATGTTAACATGAATATAATGTATAATTTCTTTGCCAAACTATTTTGCTTACGTTGCAAAAAAATGTTTACAGGGAATTTAACTAAAACTTTTTACTAGGTAGATTGATTTTTTGAATCAGTAACATTTGTAGTAGAATCTTCTATGAAGGTAGGAAAAATCTGCTTTTTTGTGTGTTTATTAGCTGGTGTGGTTTAACCATGTTTCTCTTAATAAGAATAGTAATTGCTGTTTATTACAACAACAAAAAGAAATACCTCAAAGCTGTATTTTTATCTTTGACTTGGAAATAGTGTGGCTGAAACCTGGTGTGCTTCTGTCATCTCCTGCTCCATCTTGTTCTTTAAACTTTAGAGAATTAAAGGCAGTTTACTGAATAAAATTGTTATTATTAAATTGTTATTAAAGAATTTAAATTTAATAATACTCAAAGAGAGTTAAAAGTAGATTTCCAGGTCAAGACTAAGAACCTTACTTGCCTTCCTTTCTTCGCCCTAGCATGCTAGGTATATAGCATATTCTGATTCAAAGGTTTAAATACCAAGGACTTGTCTTGCAGAGAGATAATGGGAGACTTGTCATGCCTTTGGAAAAAGTGAATTCTGGCTTCCCCAGTCCTTGAATAATAGAGATACATAAGGATAGGAAAGCACCACCTAAACACACATATATGTATGCATGCATGCACACACACAAAAGTACACATTGACATGTTGCTTGCAAGCAGGGGTGCTGGGATACAGTCCTTTGAGAAAATCTGACCTGGTAGTAAGTACAGTATGTGTGTGTGCTGTACTGTTGTCTTACAGCACATGATTCTGTTGGGATTTTGAATTTTGGACATTCAATTCACAAATGTATCTTTAGGAGCTTATTTTGTAAGGAAATACAAGTATGGTTATGGACTTACTGAAAAATTATTTTCTTTATACTAACTCATAAATGGTATGCTGTAGAGGATTCAGTACTTGCTTTAAAAAATTTGAATGGGCTGGGCGTGTAGCTCAGGGGTATAGCACCTGCCCTAGCATACATGAGGCTCTGGGTTTAAGCTTGAGTACTGGCAAAAAAAAGAGAAGACTTTAAGTATATCTAGAGCATTCTGCTGTTTCTTAGTTTGTGTGTGTATGCCCACATGCGTGTGAATGTTTATCTTTTACTTGCCTTATTTAGCAGTTTTACATTTGGATGGTCCTGAAGTCTTGAATCTCTGTCTTTTCAGAATCTTTAGAAGAACAAGATGTTCTTGATAATAGTACAGAGCAGACAGATGACAAAATATCAGCTACAGAGCAGACACACCAAGTGATTGAAAAAGCGTCTGGCTCAGGGGAACTAGAGGAAAAACAAGAAGAGACTGCAAATGAGGAAACCTCAAGAAATGAAGCCAAATCAACAGTTCCCAGAGTGGATTCTACTCCTGATCTTGAACTAAGTGGAGAATCTTTGATGACGAAGTAGTAAATCTGTCCACGTGCCTTCAACTGGATATTTGTTGTCTTGTTGATGTCAGTTTTTACTTTTTTGATGGTACTTTAAAAAAAATTTTTTTTTGCTCCTCTCAGTATATGCTTTATATCATTTAAATTCAGATCATCTAGCAGTTTCAGTATGTCAAAGTTATGTGTACTGGATGCTAAAATTATAAGCAAGTGGTATCAGTGAAGTAAAATCCTTTTGAACATACAAAGACCAACACTATTTAGACAGCTTTCAGCTATTTTATGTCCATTCTAAAAGTCAAAACAAAAAGAGCATTCTTGTTTTCTATACATAATATCTGTAAATATTTATTTTGACATAGGAAGGACTTCAGTTAGGAATAATTTCTCTAATAGTGTTTAGGAATGAAATGCAATACTTTGTTATTAAAAACAAAGTTTTAGGGCCGGTGAGATGGCTCAGCGGCATAAGCGCCTGCCTTGCAAGCGCAAGGGCCCGAGTTCGACTCCCGGATCCCACATACGAAAAAGGGGCCGGTGATATCGCTCAGTGGCACGGGTGCCTGTTGACGCACGAGGTCCTGAGGTCGACCCCCCGGTACCCACAAAAAAAAAAAAAAATAAAAAATAAATAAATAAATAAAAACAAAGTTTTAACTCTTGAGATATTTACCAGTGGGGAGTAAATGTCTACTTAGGTGTTTACATTAAATGAAATGAAAGTTGTAACTGTAACTACTAGACATTGGTAGGAACTCTGAATAAGAATGCAGTTCGACAGTCAAGTGCAGTGTTTCTTTTGATGTTTTTTATTTTGCAGCTGGGCCAAAGGCACATGATGTATATAATTAGTTTATGTTTACATATTAACATATAGGAAATATATGTGCACTTGACTGTACTTGAATTCTTAGTATTATTTATACTTGTTACATAATGATGATACACCAGTGAATTTTGTGCTCTGTGTGTATTTTATTAAGGAAATAAAGATAATCTGGTAGCGATTTTTTTTTTTTTGTTATATATCTAGACTTAAAACAGTGTCTTAGTGGATGACTTGGCTAACCGAAAAATCTTAGCAGGAAGAGCTTCACAGTATGATTAATCTATTTAGAGCAAATTATAATGCTTTTTATTCAGATAGCGGTACTAATGAGAGGTTAGATCTTTCAAAATCTGGAACTCCTCAGGCCATTTGTATTTTTTAACTTTGAGGAGACACATATGCTTTGTGAGACTAGACAGTTAATTGCTAGTAGTTTATTGGATTAAAGAAGTGTATGTAGGATCAAGTAGGAAAAAATTTTGACCCAGAATGATAATTCTTAGAGTTTATACAGTGTGGTTATCTGTTTATTTCCCTTCTCTAAAATAAAAAAAAAAAAAGGTATCAAGTTATGCCAAAGGGAAGAATATATAAGGAGAGTATCTGGCTAATGTTTTGGTGTACACAGTTTATTAAAAATTGGGTAAAACTTTTATTATTTAAAAATTCATTTTTGTGACTTGATATGTCATATCTGAGGGGTATTTCTAAAGAACCCAATCTGTTAATAGTCTTGAGGTACCTTTGTATAGTGGCCACAGTTTTTAAGCATATAGAACTGAACTTCAAATCCAGTTCTGTAATCTTGGACAAGTCACCTAGCCTTGCTGTAAATGTTTTCCGATTTGTAAAATGCAAAGAATAATGCCTATTTTTAGAAGTATTGGGGTCATCAAAAATAATATATATATTTGAAACTGCGCCTTTACTGATAATTAATGAATGTTAAGTAAATAGCATTTGTTATTATTGAATTCTTTTGAAATTTGGAAGGGGCTATAAATCTTTCTTCTGGCAGATAAGGAAATTAAAAGTAATATAAATATGCAATTCAACTGCTCAGAATGAAGCCAGTTTCCTCCATCAACCTCACCCCATATATGTATATAAATGCATTGATAAAAAAAAATAGGAAACTGAAACTCTGGAATATAATTATTTTTAAGAAGAATTTCACCAGTTTGTGTGTATGTGTGTGTGTTATTGGCCCATATACATTTTAGCAGCACCTTTCAGTCTTGTTATAAAACATGCAGATTCTGATATACATTGCTTGAAAACGAGTACCTCAGAGAAATATAATTGAATGATAGAACCAATCAGATATTATGCAAACTATCTTTAAAGAAATGTGGAAAAATTTAAAAACAGGCTTAGTACAATTAATGCAACAGATAATGTGCTTGTGATTGTGTGGCATCTTTTACAATAGAAAAGTTTATTCTGATATTATTGTAATAAATAATTAATGGTTGAAAGAATAGTAAAATGTCCAGTTTTTTATTAAGACTAGTATTAATGAGGAAAACTGAACTATTAAGTACTACTAGCCTGAGTGATCCCAATTTTCCTATTTATGACTACTCAACAGGTCATCATCTAAACTCTTTGCTGTGTGCCCTGAGTGTGATCTGCAAGCATGGTCTTTCTTTTCTCTCCCCTTTCCACCCCCATCTTTGTACTGTAGACACATGGGCCTCATCCTTTTGATTCTCTGGCCATGCTAGCTCTTTCCTGCCTGTCTGTTTCAGCTTAAATTTTCCCTCCTCAGAAAGATGCCCTCCTAAACTCCATATGTGATTCTGGCCTCTACTTATGGATTGTGTCATGTCACTCTATTTCTACTTACTGTCCTTACCACAGTTTTTAAGTGTTTTGTCTGCTCATTTACTGTCTTCACAGCATGAAGCCTATAATATGTAAGCAAGACTGTGTAATAATGTAAGCAAGGATCTTACTTTTACATCTGTATCTTGAGAGCCTTGTACAGTGCTTCACTTAATTGTATGAACAAATAACTTCATTGCTAAATCCAATGAAAAATTTCAATTATTATTTCATTGCTTGGCAGTTTGAATTTGTTGAGTGCTTCCTCTGAAATGAGGTTTTTTTCTTTTGGCTTTTGACATGTCGTACTTCTCTTCTCTTTCTGGCCTCTTGCTCTCAGTGTCCTTTGCAGACTTCTCCCCTGCACATCCTTTAAATATTGGTGCTCCCTAGGTTCTGCCTATTGTTGCTTCTTCATACTGTGTACTGTTTCTCTAAGAACTCTCCGCAATGCCTGTGGATTTAATTGTCATTAGTCTCTCTGAATGTCAAATCTCTAGCTTTGGTCTGTTTCCTTCACAGCTCTCACAACTGATATATTAAAAACAGTGAACACATATTCTTCAAACTTTCTGTGTTTTTCATCTACCAAATAGCACAGCTATTAAAACCGGAAACTAGAGTCTGTTCAGTCATCCCTTTTCTCCATATCCAAACTGTCCATTTCTATCTCCTAAACATCTTACATTTATAATCTCATTTCTCTATCCCACTCACACTGCATTAATAATGATAATAAACATTTGCATTATTCTGCCAGGCAACATGCTAACTGCTGGATATGTATTATTTTATTTGTTATTTGGCGGCAGTACTATGAAAATTCTTATCTGTGCATTAACAAAAACTGAGCTGTAGAGAGTATAAGCAACTTGCTCAAAATTGTGCACCTGGCGCATGGAAAATCAGGGAATTGAATATAGACAAATGACTTAAGATGCATCATTATTACTACTACTACGACTTAAGATGCATTATTATTACTACTACTACAACTATTGTTACTGTGTTTGGTGCTGGGGATCGAACCTGGGCCTCACACATAAGTACATACTCCACCTTTGAGCTACACCTCTACCCCCTAGAGCCCTTACTCTTAGTTACCATGCTACTGCCCTCTAATTCATGCCTCCACCATCATTGCAGATTGCCAGAGCTGCCTCTTAACTGCTTTCCCTGTCTATTCTGTGTACTGTAGCCTAAGTGAGTTTCCAAAAATGGGAAATGAATCACGCCAGATGATTGCTTAGACCCTTTGCGATTCCTCACTGTTCTTGGGGTAAGGTCCAAACTTACTTATATGGCCTAAAAAGCCCTGTGTAACTTTGCTCCTAGTGACCTCTGGCATCAGTTTTACAGCACAGCTTGTATCACTTCTCAATTACCCAGATTTACTGTAGCTCTTCTAATGTTTCCTGTATAGGGTGTGCAAAGATTTCCCTAATGTCTCAGCCTTCTCAAGCCCTTCCATTAGCTGAGGTGTTTTCCTAGTCATTGATACTGGGGCCACTGAAAACACATTTGAAAATTTTGCTGCTGCTGCTTAAGTTGTGTCAATTCTTCTTGAAATTGTTATTTTTCATCATGTACTCATTGTATGTATTCAGTACACATTCATTTGATATGGAGAATATATTAAATCAGGAGGCTGATAGCTTTGTGTATGTGTGAGTGTGCACATATTGAGAGATTCTGATTATATAATCTTTATTAAACATTGTGTGCTGAGTTGCAGAAATGCTAGATGATTAAGTCATAGGCATCCTGGGCATCTGAGCCAAGCTAGAACTCAGATCTCAACTCAATGCTTTGTTTCGAATTTATTAAATTTCTAAATATATTAATCTACTGACAAGTAAATATGCAAGTGTATAAATACGTAAAAGTATATTTGCTAAAAACAAATGAGAATAAAAATTTAAATTAGCATAGAATTAATACTTTATTGTAAAAATCCATGAACTATTAAATTGTCTAAATCTAATTTTTTCCTCAAAAATTACTCCATATTTTCTGCTTCAATACTATTTTAAGACACCTTTTTAAAAATTGTTGAATTGGGGCCGGTGAGATGGCTCAGCGGCTTAAGCGCCTGCCTGGCAAGCGCGAGGGCCCGAGTTCGACTCCCGGATCCCACATACGAAAAAGGGGCCGGTGATATCGCTCAGCGGCACGGGCGCCTGCTGGCGCGCGAGGTCCTGAGGTCGACCCCCCGGTACCCACAAAAAAAAAAAAAAAAAAAAAAAAAAATTGTTGAATTGATTGGATAGAAGGTGTCCCCCGAAATTGCTGTTGATCCGTGTGCCTTTTCATGATACTTTGATTCCATTTAATTTTCCATTCTTTCTGCTGCAGAGCTCCTGTTGATGGTATGTATACTATTGGTGGACTTAGAAGAAAATACTATCAAGTTGTGTCTAATTGTATAGTTCCATGTCATTTGATGCTTTTAAAAATACAAATTTCCTGCATAACATCCTTTGTCAAGTAATTATACCTTCTATTTTTTCTTTGGCATTAAAATTGGTAGAAATTTGAAGTACTCTGGGAAGATTAAAAAAAATTCTCAAAAATCTCCCTCATAAATTAGATTTTTAAATTCTTAGTTCAGGATTCTTTGAGAACAGGCCAAATTTTAAGCTGCCAAAGACTTTTACCAGATCTCTGTCACTTGATTTAGGAAAATTGGGAAAAATAATTTATTTTGATGGAAATAAATATTTCTTTGTCTGATTTTGAACAGTGAAGAAAGAGAATTGAGTGAGCATTTTTTGGTTACCTACTCTTGGCCAGTCAGGCACTGTGCTATATGTGCAATCACATACATTCTCTTAGAGCTCTCCCAGCGATCAGGAGATCTCTGATCGGGCAGAGGTTATTTTCCAATGAGATAGATAGATAGATAGATAGATAGATAGATAGATAGATAGATAGATAGATAAGTTTGAACCTAGGATCTTTTAAATTCTTGCTCTTTCCATTACCTATGAGCATTCTACTTCTTAGGTAGGTGAAAAAAGTCTTTGTGGTTTTTCATGTTTCTGTGATAACTTCAGGGTAAGTTATGTTACTTCAGGGTAGATTTTTTGTTTTGTTTTGTTTTGTTTCTTAATCTCACACTTGTCAGACTATCCACACACCCTCTGTTGGAATGGCTTCATAATGTTATGAAGGCAGGGCCATATCTCTTTTTGTTCATCATTATATCCTTGCTATCTAGTATACAGAAGAAACAATGTTACCGGTAGCATGTGCATATGTAAAGCACACAGAATAGGAAATATTGGTGTAACTGAAAATTTTATAGTTTGGAGAATTTTTAAAATCTCAAAATTTTTCAGTTATTGAGTAGGGGAAACCTAAATAACTTTTTCCTAGCAAATCTTTAAAAATACCAGTTTACTTAACAGCAGACTCTTTAGGCAGTTTGCATGGAAGTGCTTCAGAATTTTAATCACCTTTCCAGCCTATTTCCAACTTCCTTGCCCTTATACTTTGGTCACAGATGAGTATTTTGTATTTCTGAGCGATATGCACTGCTTTTTATGATGCTATTCTTGCTGGCTGCTCTGTAATCTAAGTGATGTATTATTTAGTTTTCCTAAACAGTTATCTGCTTTTTTTGTTCCCCTTGTACTTTACACACTATATGTAACTGAGCGTCTCCAGACCTCATGTTTTTGTTGTGTCTGCTTCCTTCATTTCCCTATGAACACTGAAGATAGGCCATGTTTCTCAATTTCTATTTTATTCCTCTTGATCTCCTTAAACAAAACAGCACTAAAGGAAACCAAAACCTGCCATGATGCATGCTACATGCATAATTTAAGTAGATTCATACAAGTAAGTGATGGACTTTGTCAATACCGGTGTTTGGTGTGCTACTTCTACCTGAAACCCTACAAATAACAGAATTAGGAGTGAGACTAGCTCAAACACAGAACGGTGGGCACATTGATGGGGGACCATTCATTCCTTTCTGGGCTCTCAGTATCTTATGTAGGAGACACTCAACATGAATGGGCTGAGCTGGAGATGAGCCAAGCACATGTGCCAGGGTGGGGTGTCAGTGTAGGAGCTCATCCCACAATTGGATGAGCCCAGTATTTGGGTAGCATTTTTAAATTGCATATAAAATGATTTGGGTTTAACAAACTCCCAAAAATCTCTACCTACCCACTTCTGTATTTTGCTTACCATGTCTTTCTTGCTTACCTTGTCTTTCTATAAATAGCCATATGTATCATATATATGCATATGTATATATGAATGTACACACACACGGTACTGTGGACTGAACCCAGACACATGCACATACTAGGCAAGTGCTCTACCACTAAGCTACCTCCCCGCCTGTATTAATCATTTTTTGTCACTGGGACAAAATACCTAACACTTACATTTTAAAGAGGAGTTTATTTTGGTTCATGGTTTCAGAGAGTTCAGTCCATGTTTAGCCAACTCCAGTGCAGAAACCACATGGTGGAACTCCAGACAAAGAAAACCTGCTTATATCATAGGAGCCAGGAAGCAGAAGGGAGGAGCTGTGTGAGAATATACCCTGCCAAGTCATTGCCTGACCCCAGTGACTCACCTCCATCCAGGCCCCACCTTCAAATGTGAGACTTTTGGGGGGATGTTTTAGATTTACCTCATAACACCACCACTATATTGATTTTTATTCACTTATCTCATTTCTAATGCATTTGATGTTATGTCCTTAATTAGGAATTCTCTTGCTTAAATTACTGCTTTTTTGACATCTGATGGGGCCTGGATACACATACACACATGCACACAATACAATTTTAAAATATTTCCTCTTTGAATATATAGACAATAATTCAGATTTTAAAGTTGAGCACATGCCTTAAAATGTAAATGGTACCTGGTAAATAGAATGTGTATTTCATGAACTATATTTATTTATTTATTTATTTATTTATTTTGTGGGTACCAGGGGTCGACCTCAGGACCTCGCGCGCAGCAGGCGCCCGTGCCGCTGAGCAATATCACTGGCCCCTTTTTCGTATGTGGGATCCAGGAGTCGAACTCGGGCCCTAGCGCTTGCCGGGCAGGCGCTTACGCCACTGAGCCATCTCACCAGCCCTTCATGAACTATAAACTATTCATTTTTTCTAAAAATGAAGCCAGCTACTGATGTCTTACTATCTATAGCAAAAGTTCTAAAGGCTTTGCCTAACAGGAATTGAAAAAAAATTTTTTTTTTAAATTACAGTGGTTTGCTTTGTAAAATAAACTTTTCCTTAGCATCAAAAAAGAAATATATTTGGAGTGAACTTGTATTCTCGGTTATGTGTTCACATAGCCAAAGAATATATGAATCTTCAAAATGGGTTGTTGTGGATTTTATAAGATCTAAAGTGAGTACAAATTGAAAATGGCTGTGGTTAAGACATTTTGGGTGGATGTTTCTTCTTATCCCTTTTTAGGACTCTCTTTCTTTTGGTTTATGAAGACCTACACTCTTTTGCTTCATATGACGTTTATCTCTTCAGTAACACAAATCCTGTAGTTTGGCCTGATGAAATTAAATTTTATTTCAAAATAATGTCCTACTCAGAAAGAATGGGCATTTTCTTTTTCTTGCTGTCTTCCCTCTCTACTCTCCTCATACCCTAACCAAAAAAGGAGAGAGCAGTAGTTTAGGTTTTAGTAGATTCTGATAAGGCCAATTTATCTCCTCCACCAAAAAATTGTAAGCAGTTGTTCGAATCCAGCATGACTGTCCGGCACTACTTTTAGGTCAAGATGGCACAGGACTACTAAATTGTGTATCTGCCCAGTAGTGCTGTGTATTTAGATTTGGAAGGAAAGAGCAGGAAGCAGATGACTCTTGCCTTCTAGGACAGAAGCTGAATTTCACACTCTGCATTCCAGCTGAGTAGCAAGAGGTATGGTGGCTGACACTTCTATTTTTAACGGTACCTTCAATGGATATGTAAACAGTTCAATTTGTGCACTGTAGGTTTATTGTCGCTAAAGAGTGATTTATGTCCTTATTTCTGCATTATTGTCCCGATACTGCCCTTTATCATAGGGTCTGTGCTATTTAACTTTTTAGATCTTTGTCTTCATTAGTACAGCAATTTTCGTTTATAATCATTGTACTGGACCTCATTGATAAGCTAAGACACTATGAGATTCATAGTGCCGACACCTAACCTTACCACTGACTTCTTGACCCTTCTGCTTCCGAAACATGCGTTCATTTTTTTAAAAACCCAAGGTAGAGCTCTATTTTTCACACACATTGTGGGCAGTTTAAAGGTTGGTCAGAATCAAATATTGTGCTTTCAAATTTGATAATGTATGAGTACAGAAGGATGACCTTTCATACATAGTCATACATCAATGTGACATAAGCAGCAAATGCAGCAATTACCTTTACTACATTGAAATGGTACTTTAGTTTTCATCTTCAGTGCAATTATTGCAAAAACAAAAATGAAAAAATGCATTTAAGTTCTAGTTATGAGATTTGTAAAGTTAAGTGTCTTTGGAAATAGTCCCAATTTATATATTTTTAATGAGTTTAGTGTTTATAAGATCCAGTTGTTCACTAACAATGTTAATTATTGCTGCAATATTAGATAGATTAATGTAAAGCTACTATGTGTTTATGAATAGCTTATTTTTCAAGAGGATTAAACATTGTTTCAATACAAAAGAGTTTTCCCCTATGTGTTTTAAATTATATTAATATATGTGCCCTGCCTAGTGGTCATTTAAAGAAATATTTAGTGATGACAAGGACCTTTATGGAGGGGCAACACACAGGTGCATATAGCTTCTGCCACTGTACAGGATTGTTGCCCCACTGTGCTCCTTTAATCATTCATTTCTTCTTTAATGAATGCCTTCTATGTGCCAGGCACTAAGATATAAAGTGAATGAGACAGGGACCCTACTCCCAGGGAGTTCATAGTAGTTGTGTTTAGTTTAATAGTTCACTGCACTCTTGGGAAGTCTCAAGATGAAACCAAGATAAGAACATCACTTAGTAAGTGTTAAGTGAGATGTGTATTGGGTTTAAAGCCGGGAGACCAGGTTTGCATTTTAGCTCTGTACTTCGCAGCAGTATGACCTTGTGGGGGAAGTTAAATAACATCTTTCTTTGAAGGCTCTCTTTCCTTGACTATAAAAAATATGTAGTGCACAGAACTGCTATGAAAAGCAAGAGGGAATATCTAGATCAAGTACAGCCCAGAATGGTGAAGTTCCTTTTCTACTTGCAATTCTCCTTTTCTCTCTTTCTCTGCAACTCAGTTTGCCAGTTTATTATTTTGCTATAATTTTTCTTTTGCTTGTATAGAGGTTGGTAACAGGGATTCAAGAAACCCAATGTCCTCTAGAAATTTTCTGGAGTTTTGTATGTGTGTTTGCACATTTCTTCAGGAAGAGAATAGATAGCTCTCACCTAATTTTCCAAGAGAACCACGAGTCAAGGAGGAATGTAATGGTGTTCTTCTAGAAGAATAGCTAGTTATAAGGCATTACTATAAAAAAAATTACCCTTCAGGCATTAAAGAATGTTTCAAGGTGTCCTCATGGAAGAAGCCACACTACCAGGTATGCAAGAGGCCATGCCACACTAGTGGTAAAATCATTATAAAAATATAATGACTGTTTTTGGGAGCTTTATCAATGATCCCTTTTAGATGTGAGGCTAGCTTAAAAGTTGTCATATTTGTGAAAAAGAATATTGAGAATAAGATGGAAGCATTGTAAAGAATCATAAGGCATCACACTGGATTTGATATTATAAATATTGTATTTTTATCCCCAGGTTGTTCTTTAATTGTCCCAGGTCTCTCCATCCCAGGAAAGTCCTGCTTATTCAATGAGGTCATAAAATTAGTTTGTATCACCAGTGTCTGCAGGTTTTTCTCTCTTCTTTTTTTAATATTAGCAAACTAAATCGCAATGATAAGAGAATAAATGAAAAGCCTTTTTATTGCATGCTATCATTGTGATGCTGTTTCAGGTTGTCTTTTAGTCATTTTCCCTTTTGGTCTTTAAGCCTTGTAAATTAATATGTATACAGCTATATTCTGTGTGAGATCATGCTTGCTTCCTGTAACCTGCGTCACATGAACTTTCATCACCAAAGTTGAGAGGCAGTTACTGGCCACTTGGTACCATCTGAAGCTATGTAGATGTCTGCCATTGGGAAGAGAATGTAACTCTTAAACTTCACTTTTTTATAGACATGAGCAGCTGTCAAATGGTAATAAGTTTTCTCCTCATAGACAGGCTGAGGGCTTAGATGCCTGCTCTCTTCCCTTCCCCTAATATCTCTTTAATTTCGCCCTCAGAATGTATTTTGAGTTGGAGTTTGTATGCTTGCCCTGTAGGTCAAAACCAGTTGCATTGTGAAAATGAAGTTCATAGAATTATTTATTGTAGTGGAAAGAAATAGGCAATCAAAATGTTCAGAAATTGATAGGTGTTTAATGCATTTAAAACATTCTTGAAGTTTAAAAATATAATGTAAGAAATGCTCATGATTTAATATTAAAAGTGGTTATAATTTCAAAGTACATAACCTGATCTTATATGTGAGGATACATATGTGTATCTGTATGTATATTTTTGTACATACATATAAAGAACTGGAAAGAAATACATTATATTTCAGTTGTAGGTTTGGTATTATTTTTTTCCTTACCTTTTCTCCTGTATTTTCTAAATTGACTATCAATAGTTACTATCTACTATTTATCAGTTTCTTTCTTACTGACTTTAAATTTAATATTTTTAATAAAAATTATAGACTACAACAAATCACTCTGTTACAGAAAAATTTCTAAATTCAAATTAATAATTCAGTTTCTAGTTCAGAACATTTTCATATGTATAGATCTTTTAGAAAGAGTTTTTTTGTTTGTTTGTTTTTTTATGTGGGTACCGGGAGTTGACCTCAGGGCCTCGTGCTTGCCAGCAAGCACTTGTGCCACTAAGCGATATCACCGCCCCCCTTTTTTTTGCTTATGTGGGTTTCCGGAGTTGAACTCAGGATCTCGCACTTGCCAGGCAGGCGCTTATGCTGCTGAGCTATCTCACCAGCCCTAGAAAGAGTTGACTTCAGCTTTAAAAGAAAGAGATTATGTAAGTCTGAGGAGGAAAAAAAACATGTTTTTCTGAGCAATGGAAGTATAAAGACCTCTGTTACCTTAGAAATAGAGAAGAGGAATGAATGCTTTATGAATGATTTGAATTAAGAATTAGGAAGAGATCTGAGAAACTCAAATCATTTTTTCTTCCAGCAATTTAAGGCTTAAATAAAGCACTCTCCGATTGCACAGCATTATGAAAGCCCCTGCACATTTACATATTTTCTCCACTTCCTTTTATATGCATATATATAGACATACACAGCTCATTAATTCCTTTAATTAAGAGAAATGAATCAAAGCTGTTGTCTTCTAATAAGTACTTGCTTTGTCATACTCAATATGACACCATAATCTCTAATCTTCTAAAAATATGTTTCTTTGGAAATCTCTCAACAGAATTGAGACTGCTTCTTATGGATGTGAAATAATTTCTGACATCTAGCTTCCTATGTAAACTTAGAAGTGATCACAACATAGTATGTAGTAATGCATGCTAATTCAGTTTGGTCTAGAATTGTGACAGATAGCAATTAAAAGCAAAATATGATTCAAACTTCATAAACTGAGAATTTGTAATCCAGGTAAGAATGAATTTCACTATTTAGATTGTAATTCAGGTAGATTTCTAGTATATCTAAGGTTTTATATAAATATTTATCTTGTAGGTAGTTATTTTAACTGTCTAATTATGTATAGCAGGCCACTCTGATGTGCTGGTTTCCTGTGGGAGGAACCATAATTGACTGAAAGCTATTTAATATGTACCCAGCTCACTGTAAGACCTTTGATATACACAGTGTCATTTGGTCCTTAGAATGACTCTTTGAAATAGATGATTTCATCTCCACCTTATTGTTAAGGAAACTGAAGTTCAAAATTCAGTAACTCATCTAAGTTTACTCAGCAAGCAGCAAACCCAGAATTTGAACTTAGGCTGATCTGATTATCAGGCCCACAATTATTTTACTCTATGACACATCTTCAATCTTTAAACATTTGTTAAAGTTGGTTTTTTAACCAATAGCTTCTCTTTATGTATTTTAAAGTTATTAAAATGCTGTGTGATGATGGGCTGGTGAGATGGCTCAGCGGCATAAGCGCCTGCCTGGCAAGTACGAGGTCCTGAGTTCGACTCCTGGAACCCACATACGAAAAAAGGGCCGGTGATATCGCTCAGCGGCATGGGCGCCTGCTGGCACGCGAGGTCCTGAGGTCGACACCCCCCATACCCACACACAGAAAAAAAATTCTGTGTGATGACTCATAATGGTATTCTTATCAATATTTTGAAGAATAAAGAATATCCTGAGGAATCACTTCAGTAAGACAACCATCTCTTAGGCTGACCTGACTTAGTAGAGCACTACTGGAGATACTGCTATTATTTAAGAACCTGAAAAAGAGTATATCATATTGCTTGCTGGTTTCTCCTCCATTTAGTAAGAACTTTGCAATCTTCCCCCTTCTGCCATTGACTCTGACTCTTCTGTAATACTGTGTGGAGTGAAATTTATTTGTAACTATAGCATAAAAGAACTATAAGTTATTTTGTGCATAAATTGCATCTAAAACCAACATCTTAATAGTTTGATTCTGTGTCATTTTAAAAATGTCTCTCTAATAAGATTTTTCCTGAAAGCATTGAGAAAATCTAATATTTATTTATCAAAATGTCTGTTCTGAGTTCCCATTAAATGCTGGTTTGGTTTATGCAAAGGATGCAGACTTCTTCCTTAACTAAATGTTTGCTGAGGGACTATTTTTTCTTAGGTGCTTTCAACTCTCTGTTTAGAGCAATGTTTGGCAAATAGCCAAGCAGGTTTGTTGAATTGAGTTGTTTTTTGGCAGGATACTGTGCTCTGACATCAGATTCTCACCCTCTCTGAGATTTGGGATTCTTGACCGGAAAGAATAAATCTTAGTTTTGGATTTCCTTGTGCCTCTAGGTCTTTACTGGGGCATAGAAGCCAAGGATGGAAGGGTATGGACAACTGCTACCCATAGTTCTTGCCCTCTTGAGCTTTACCTTCAGGCAAAGCCATTGATGACTAGGTGCCTTTCTCTGCTTAAGCCCCAGTCCCATGAAGGACCTGTGGAAGATGCTGTGTGTGGCCCTTCTCCTCTTCCTCTCATGTCCTTCCTCTGTGATCATCCTATGCTCACCTAGCACCTTCATCCCCAGTACTTTGCATGTCCTGTCACGTCTGGGATGAGTATCTACATTTCCCTTAGTACTTTATGGCTTTTCCATGTGATTTTCATGATTTCTATTTATTATATGTGGCTTCTGAACTATGATGGTTCTATTCACAAAGAGCATGCTTTCTATAAACACATATTTCTGTCCAACAATTTGCCAGATATTAGACAAGGCAGATAAGGGTTCAGCACAGTGAGATGCAGGCCCTAGCATGAACATGAGGAGAGTGATGAGGAGATGAGCTGTTCTTCTTCTTTTTTTTTTTTTTTTTGTGGGTACCGGGGGTCGACCTCAGGACCTCGCATGCCAGCAGGCGCCCGTGCCGCTGAGCGATATCACCGGCCCTTTTTTCGTATGTGGGTTCCGGGAGTTGAACTTGGGCCCTCGCGCTTGCAAGGCAGGCGCTTATGCCACTGAGCCATCTCACCGGCCTGAGATGAGCTGTTCTATTGCTTCCAACCCCTTCAGCAGTCCCTGGCATGCCCAGGAGCAGTCTGGGGCCATCTTCATCGATCTCCTCAGGGTATGGCAACTTTCCCTGCAGGCTAGGGGAGCTCTAGTATTCCTGCTGAGCTCCAGAGAGCCCCCAGATTCCATGAGTCTTCCTGTTCTTTTTCAAACATTTGACTTAGTTTTTAATGTGGATGTGTACTAACCTTAAAGGACACACACAAATATATTTTATAACAGATTTTAATACCTGGAGACTACTAATTTGTGCTTTTACTGATGGATATATTACATAATACATAAATGTTATGAATTAGAATTTGAAATAATTTTATTTGCAACCTACATGATGGGAGTTTCTATAGGCAACATTTATTCTCACTCCATGCTGTCCGGATATGGGCTCAGCTTTTCTTTCAGATCCAACCCTTTTTCATCTGGGTTGTTGAAGCAAGCACTCATCTGCTTTCCTCATAGTATATTTGCAAGAGTGGCCAGAATGGCTCTATTCATGATGTGGGACGATTACATTACATTCGAAAGCCCTCCCATAGTCCCCCATCTTATTTAGTGTAAATCCTGCCATCGCAATGGCCTACTAGGTCCTACACTATTCTCCCCTCCTGCTTGCTGCTCCTGTCTCCCGTGTCTCTTTGGCCTCATTGGCCCCTTTGCTGTTATTCCTCCAATATGCTAGGCACAGTCCTGTCACAGAGCCTTTTCTCTTGATGGTCCCTCTGCCTTAATCATATCTACTTGTCTTGACCCCTAACCCTAGGTCTTATTCAGATATCAACTTTCTTTTCCTGACCTGATCGTACCCTCTTTAAAATACTTCTTCTGTTCTCCTTTCCTGCTTTTTCCCTCCATTAAAACTAACTTCTCTATTATCACCAGCATTCAGTAGCCATCTTATTACTAACAAACTATGTTTTACTTATTTTGTTTATTGTATCTCCCACACTCCAGTAGAAACTAAAACCCATATTGTCAGAAATTTCTGAGTGTTTTTATTCCCTGTTGTATTCCAGTACTTGGAAGATAGTAGGTTAGTAATAAATATTTGAATTATCTAGAAATAATTTATGAGCCCCTAAGCATTAATAAGTAGATGGGATTTTTTCTAGGATTTCTACAGGGGAGATGGGCAATATGGTTTATGTACAGGGGAAATTCTTTTTCTTCTTACACCTTTCCTGAGAATTGCAATAAAACTATTTTGATGTATGAGTCGCTCTTCTTAGTGCTTTGGATATCACTATAAACAGATCCTTTTTAGGTCAGTACAACATTTAATAAAGCTTTATTAAAAGTAAAGTGATTACGTTCATAAGACTCTGAGTAAAATATGCAAAGTCAAATGGATTTTAGGGAAAATATTCATAAAAATTATTTAAAATAATACTTCTGAGGGGCCCGTGAGATGGCTCAGTGGCATAAGCGCTTGCCTGGTAAGTGCGAGGTCCTGAGTTCGACTCCCGGAACCCACATATGAAAAAATGGGCCAGTGATATTGCTCAGCGGCACAGGCGCCTGCTGGCGCACGAGGTCCTGAGGTCGACCCCTGGTACCCAGAAAAAAAAAAAGTACTTCTGAATGAAATGACACATGTAACCCTGAATTAGTAACTGAACACAACTTCCCTATTTTTCCCTGGGCTCCAGTCACCAACCATCTCTACCACCATCCCATCAATGAGACAAAGAAAAACTCACTGTCCAAATGGTGGATTGTCCAGTCCTTTTATTTCTTCCTAATCATTTTTCTGCTTCTAGACTTTTGGCCATTTCTCTGCTTGTTAATTGTTTCCCTCTGAGTAACAACATAATCAGATGAAATTATGGTAGTCAATATTACACTTTTGGTGAAAGGGTTGGGTGGGGAGAAAAGAACAGTTATTTACTGAGAGGAAATTTGGAGGCCAAATGGATTTATAGCTCCATGTATTTCATTAGCATACATAATTGATAGCAATGCTAATGCATTAAAATGATTATTCTTTAAAGCTCAGTTTGCATTATCAGCTCACATGTATTTCATTAACATACATAAGCAAGAGCTAATATATGTGTAATAACAAATGAACTTTACTAGCCATTTTGTAAAGTTAGTGAGTGGGTGTTTACAAGACTGATCTACTAGTACATGTAAACACCTCTGTATGCTACAGTGACATTTTTAAGTAATTGAAAGCTCAGTAGGAAAATTGTGTACAGCCTTAAGACTACTTTCAGTTAAAAGGTTATACCTTTTAATAGCTGAATAAGCTGCCCTCTCAGATATATTTCAGAGAAGAGAATTTATTATACAAGGTATAATCACATTGGGTTTGCAAGGTAAATAACCTCATTAAGAATGGAATATAAAGGAGATACAGTGCTATTCAAATAGGGCAAAAAGGGGCCAACAAGGTGAAACAAAAGGCAGTTGTGGAAGTTAACCACTGCTTTTATTTTTTATTTCATATTTTGTGGTGAGTAAAATGGATTATAAAGGCTAGCTGCTTAAAATGAAGAAAAGCTTAAGAAAGAGGCCTGAACAAATCTATTGTTTTGTTGAAAAGCAATAGAACAGAACATAGCCCTTTGACCATGCATTAATTGAAAAATCCCCAAAGGTGGAAAATGTCCACTATTGGAAATGTATGTTTAAAGGGCTGCAAATGAAGAGATCCTCTCCTGGATCTATAAACTCCCATAGACCTTGAGCATATGTTACCTGAAGACACGAGGATTCCTAATAGATAACGTGATTAACTGTCCTTTTGTTTGACTGAGCCTTCTTATGCTGGAATTTCAAAATGCTGCTCTCTGTGGAGATTTCTTTTTCTACTTGAGGCAATAGGCAATAATCTCCTACCAGTTGCATTTATTGTTCTCCACTTCTGTAACATCTACAATTATGCTTTTTTCCTATCATTTTAGAAGTTAAATTGCTTTGGAGCCTCAAGAATTAAATACAACTGGCTGGTGAGATGGCTCAGCGGCTTAAGCGCCTGCCCGGCAAGCGCGAGGGCCCCAGTTCGACTCCTGGAACCCACATACAAAAAAGGGCCGGTGATATCGCTCAGCGGCACGGGCGCCTGCTGGCGCGCGAGGTCCTGAGGTCGACCCCCCGGTACCCACAAAAAAAAAAAAAAAAAAAAGAATTATATACAACTAAAATGGAAGAGCTAGCAGGATGTTGAAAGTTACTTGGTTCAGGATTCTGCCTTTAGATTGTTAAGGGACCAATGCATACAGGGCATTCAGATATCTTCTGTTTTTCAAAAATGCCATATCTACATTTGGACAGCAACTTTTCCAGTTGCGTTTCTATGATATGATTAGCTCTTATTCAATTGGTAAATAGGGGCCAGTATAATTCAGAAGTCATATGTTGGTTGTTCATGATTTCTCTTGGTCATTATTGCTTTGCATCACAGGTATAGCAAACTATAGAAGAACACAGAATTAAGAACCTACAACTAAACTAAATCAAGAAAAAGATCATGCCATGAGGAGCTTGGCTATGTACTTTGTCTCAGAAGTGCTTATTGTGTTTCTCTCTCATCTTTGTATATTTTGGTCATCTCCACAATCAGCAGCCCCAGTTCTTCGTTTTATTCATTCCATCAAGCTTTTTCTCTCACTTTTTTTTTGTGGTATTAATCTTTTTAAGGTAAAAATTCCCCTATTTTATGGTATATTATAAATCAAAAATTTTTGACAGGAGAATGTTTTTGTTAGGTTTATTTTTGTTGCTGTTTTTGTTACAAAGTTGCCTAAATTCTGACTGATTTGCTTCTAACACTATTTTTCCTCTAAGTCCTGTGATTTTGTACAATGCAAGTATTTTTGTAATACATATCTCTTTTGTAGTAGAAGAGCCTGCATCTCATTTTTTTTGCTGAATGTAAATATGACTTTTATAATAGCCATATTCAGGACTTCTAGGAAACCAAAATAAGATTGGCAAGGAATCATCTATAAAGGACATAATGGGAAGACATTATCAGAGAAATTCAAGAATTGTTGAAATTTTTGTATGTTCATTAGTGTCAGGCAAAAATTTTATATGTTCACTCTTGAAGACATAGGTGTAGGCAAGGACTTTCTAAACAACCCCAATGACACAGGAAATAATACTGAGAATCAACAAATGGATACCATATCAAACTAAAGTGCTTCTGCACAGCAAAGGATACAACCAAGAGTGAAGAAACAGCCTACAGAATGGGAAAAAAATTTGCCAGCTCTTCACTGGACAGAGGACTAACATCTAGAATGATAAAGAACTCAAAAAAATTAGACCCAATCAGTGACCCAATCTAAAAAGACCCAATTAAAAAAATGAATAGATACTTCTCAGAAGAAGTACAAATGGCCAGCAAACATATGAGAAAATGTTCAACATTGCTGGCCATTAGAGAAATGAAATTAAAACTACACTGA
The DNA here is from genome assembly GCA_028451465.1 of Erethizon dorsatum. NCBI lineage: Eukaryota > Metazoa > Chordata > Mammalia > Rodentia > Erethizontidae > Erethizon > Erethizon dorsatum. Next base: position 119,414,669 of record CM051826.1, on the reverse strand, counting down.
GATACCATCTTACCCCAGAAAGAATGGCTATCATCAAAAAAGCAAGTAGCAATAAATGTTGGCGAGGACATGGGGAAAAAGGAACTCTTCTATACTGTAGGTGGGAATGTAAACTAGTACTACCACTATGAAAATCAGTGTGGAAATTCCTCAAAAAATTAAAAACAGAAACTCCATTTGACCCAGCTATCCCCCTTCTAGGCATCTTCCCAAATGAGTTAAAGTCATCATATTACAGGGATACATACATACCCATGAAGTGCAATTTATAATAGCAAGCAGCCATGATTTATGATAGTAAGATCTTGGAAGCAACATATATGTCCATCAACAGATGAACGGATAAAGAAAATATGTTATTTATACACAATGAAGTACTACTCTGCCACAAAGAAAGATAAATGTGGCATTCATAGGCAAATGGATGCATCTTGATAACATAATGTTAAGTGAAATAAGCCAGACACACAAGCTTAAGTACTGGATGGTTTCTCATATTCTGCCAAAAAATGTATACACACTTCAGCAGTTCACCATACTAATAAATATCTGGAAGCTAATAGCCACCACTTTGGGCACCTCTTGTAATTATAAAGGCCAAAGGTAACTTGTATTAATCTCATGATGTCTCAATACATTTAGTTTTAAAATATTTATTCAAGATTTTCTTTTCCTGATGTATACATTTTTTGGCTCTCTCCATATATAGTATATTATATGTATGATAAATGGGAAGTAAGAAGAAATTCAAACAATCCTTCAAATTATCTATTCTGCCATTTCAAAAATATTTTAAGATAAATGCTAATTTGTTTCATTTATTAAAACAAGGTCAGAAGTTTCAGATCCTGTGTGTCTTTGTGCAATGCTCTTATTTCTCAGGCTTCTCCCATCTCCAGTGATGGGGACATATAAAGTATTGCCTAGGTGTATAATGGTAAATTTTATGAACTTTCTTACAAACATTAGAGATAATTTTTAGACATACTGAAGCTAACATACTAAAGACACACTGAAGCCCCTTTCTAAGTCTTTGACAGTTATATAAGAATTCTGAATTTTCAGTTGTATTTTATTTCCTGCCATGCCACCCACCCCCAACACTCAAGACTCTCTTTCTGTCCTCTGACCATATTTCATGGCTAACTGGATGAAGCAGTTATATAGATATATCATCTCATGGGCAGTATTTCAATTCAATAAGCAAATAGTATATCGAAACTCTCCAACAAGTAAGAAACTCTGAAGATGAGCAACTCTGTTAGTTCTCTCTCGAATCAGAGATTAGCGTACTACTAGAGATGTTCTAGAGGCAGTGTGTCTATTTTTCCCCCAATACTGGCAATGAACGCAGGCAATTTGCATGGACCATCCTCCCCAGCCATTTTTTTATTTTTAATTTTTGAGACATGGTCTCCCTAAGCCACTAAGTTGCCCAGCTGGGCTCAAACTTGTGATCCTCTTCTCTCAGCCTCCCAGAGTGGTAGAATCACAGGTGTGTGACACCACATCTGGCTATGGGCCATGTCTTAACCCAAGATAACAACTAGAATGGAAGAGGACTCAAGTAGTCCCAAACCTGATAATTTTACTCGATGACTCATTTTGTATGACATCTGGGAAGAAGACAAGGAAGGTAGGGGACTAATAGGCATCTATACCTCAGAAGGTATTTTATTTCCTAACTTGTATCATCCAGGATGATAAGTTTAATGACAGATATACGTTGTAGGTGTATACATGTGTGCATGTGTTCCAACTCCTCCAGAAAAGACCATGAAATCTTAAGTGATCTCAGCTAAATTTCTCTATGTTACAAACCAACAAAGCCAGTATGGAATAGTGAAATTCCCATGAAATTGAGTTGATCCTCAAATTATTGCTTAAATGATAGGACAGTAGAAACTTAAGAGCATATTAGTGCTAATGGGAATTGCTCAGTTAATGTTGTTTGGGCCAGTTGAGAAGAGCACTGAGCATGCTACAAAAAAGCCATTATGCTCATCTTTTCATAGATGCATGATTTGTTTTATTCTAAAAACATTTGAGGTTTAAAGTTTTTATACCATGCTTTATGAATAGAAGTGTAATGAGGTCGAAAACCAAAATAGTACTTACTACTGTGCATAGAAATAGAAAAAGAAGCTTTAGCTGAATGTTGCCCATTTGAATACCTTTTTCTAAAAATCCAATTTAATTTTTTATCTCTTATCTCATTAACCCTAAGATTTAGAAAATTGAATGCTGCTTGAATAAGAGTGACAATGCAAAATATTTTAAAAGGGTTTAGTTTTGCATCAATCTTCTCTAAAGCATTTTTAAAATTAAATGCTCTTATAAAACTATTTTTCAATATGTATGTGATTTGTTCCTAAGGTTGAATCCACCTGTCTTAAACGTATACTGAGCTTTTATTTATGCTTTGAAAATATAGCAGATAAAAAGCATAAGTGTTTCTGATATTATGTTTTGTCATCTCCAGCTAAGAAAATTGAAATCCTGAGAAACAATTTTCTGAAGAAATGAAATTGTATGCCCTCCTGAACCCTTTGGGGAAAATAGCCTCTCTGTTTGCTCAGAATATGAGACGGCGAAACAGTGCAAGTAAAACAGACAGCCATGCCAGGCATGTGACATTTCTATTTGTAGTGTTTGAAATGATGTTTTAAAAAGAATTTCTGGGATGTTTATTTATTTATTTATTTATTTATTTATTTAAGAAATAACTGGTAAAATAACATTTGTACAACCTTGCTGATGTAAAATTTTTCCAATCAGATGTATTTATCTTCTGGGATACTTGGGAGAGATTGCTTTGAAATCTTTGTATTGGATAACGTCACAGAGAACATGTAAAGAGGCAATTTTGGAAATGCTCCATAGTGGTAACATTTCTGAAAATATTAAGGATGCCTACCAATGTCTTTATCTCTTGGAATCAGAATGTCCACAGTGGGCTCCTTGGTCTCAAGAGGTTTCATAGGGTGAGTGAAAGAATCCCCAAAGAGGAAGAAAACTTTTTAAAAGATAAAAAGTAAGAAAAGAGTGTCTATGTTTTAACTGATATGTTTTTCAAAGAGAAAATAATCACAATTAAAGAATCTGTATATTGTCACTCGCATCCCTAAGTTAATATATGACTTGGTTGGGGGCTACACGATAGTCCCGATACTTCCATAGTGTTGGGATCGAAAGTGAAGCTTCTGAAAAATTAAGACTTGATTTTTTTTACAGGTTAACATAATATATACAAGCACTTTTGGCAGCATAACTTTTGCTGTTACTGTAAGATCTTGGACTTAGGGAGAAGAGGTTTTCCTTGTCCTTGTTTATAAATCTGGTTAGATGAGTCATATAAATAAGATTTGAAAATCTTACTTTGCAGGTAAACTATATTATAAAATTATAACAGTACATAACTAAGCAAAACTACCTGTCAAGGGCAGTTTATAAATAATGAAAGAAAAATCTATCTCCATATTTACATTCAAATATTATTTTTGATACCTAATTTTTCCTAAACTTGATTACTCACCTTAGTCAACGACTTTGGCTCCAAATGTTTTGACTCATTCCAAAAGTCTAGATTTGTTTCCAGTGATGAAAATCTGGTACCATTAAGAAAATTCAGAGGAATAAGTGGTTAACCTGTGAAGGCCATCCTCAAATAGAGTTCCGGTGTTACTCTGAGAAATGGCAGCCTCATAAGACTAAGTACACTGATGGCTTTAACGGGGAAAAACACACATTTGAGTTTTAGACTTTTTCATTTAAAAATCAGTTGTTTTACCATGGAGTCATAGTTTGTGTACCATTTCGACCTAGAATACATCTCTTCCGGATTCTTTGAGAACTCTGGAAACTGCTGTGGACCTGCCTTGGTTTATAACACATAGAATCGCCAAGCCCTAAAAGTTCTGGGGTCAGAGAAAAGGGATGGGTGGATGAAGCTGAACCTTTTGGCAATATTGACTTGTCAGTTGCAGATCGCTACTTTCAGGGAAGGGTTCTCTGATCAAACTCTCTTCACCGTGTGTGAAAGTGTGTGTAAGTGTGTGTGTGTGCATAGGCATGTGTATGTCCATAGTGCTGTTTTTTATACATGCTATTTAACATAGTGATATAGAACCCCTTGTTTGCACGCAGTAAAGGTTTCTGAAGTGTTTTTCATGTGTATGAATCCTTTATACTTGTGTTTGTCAGAACCTTTTTGACTCCAAATGGCAGAATTCCAACTAGCTTAAGAAAGAGGAAAATATTTTGAAAGAGGGAAGTATTTCTAGGCATGTGCTAGACTTTAGGGACAACAGAATCTGGCTATTCTAATGCCCTCAGAACTGCTTTTTCCACCTTTTAACTGTATTTCTCTCTGCCTGTATTTCAACTAGTTTTACTACTCGTGGTTGTACAGCAACATCCTCTGCATCGTGGAGAACACACGGGCAAAGACGGCAAGCCTACTATGTCACAACACCAGCCACAAGATTCAGCAGTTGTCGTCCTGAGTCCCGTGTTGCTGGAGCTCAGACAGGCACACCTCTAGATCCATTAGCTGTCGCCAGGGAACTCATGAGAGAACATGGTCGTCTCTACTGGGGTCACATGGTCAATAAGAATGGGGTTAGGCAGAGAAGTTCTCAAGAGATGAAAGGTTTTGAACAGAATAAAAAAATTGGTAGCAGTCCTTCATGATTTCCATCCGGAAGTGTAAATGCCCCAGGAATAGGATCAGTAGTGGTGCAAGTACAATGTTCTGAATGCTCAGTACATGTTTGAGACTGCCTTCCACACAACCTTTAGGGTTTGAAATCATGCTTGAAACTATAAAATTGGTAGGATCAAATCTACATTTCTTTGACCTATAAATTATCTGTGGCAAAACTGTAGTTAGTGACGTGGGCTCTAGAGTCAGTTTTCCTGAGCTGAGAGCTACCTTCTGGTTGCGTGACCTTGGGTAATTTACTTAATCCCTGTGCCTCAGTTCCCTCATCTGTTAGATGGAGAAATTACGTACCTAAAAGGGAAGTCTGAGGATTCAATGCAGATCCAATACAGTATCTGTACCTGGCAAAATTTAAAAGCTTAATAAATGTTATCTGTTATTACTGTTCTCATTGTTATGCAACTAAAAAGCATCTACAACAAATGTGCCTATATATCTTTCCAAATGTGGCTGGCCCTTCTCCTACTCTGTCAGCCTGCAAAGCTTTCTGCCTCGGATCCAGCTTTGCTGCTTTGCTTGCTTGAAGCATCCTAAAAGCAGAAAGCATTATCTGTTGGGTAGTTGATGCCGCTCTCCCCAAGTACTGTGAGAAATAGGAGCGTGTGGGCCAGGTCTGAGTCATTTCTATACTTTAAGAATTTAGCAGACAAGAGAAAACCATGTTTTGATGGGATGGATAACAACATGTACGCTTCAGTTTTGTCTTTTTGGTATTGCCTCTACCGTGCTACCTGGGATGCTTTCCTTTAATCCTTGTTTTATGGAGTCCTTGTAATCTTTCAAAGCCCAGTTCAATTATTATATTTCTGGTTAGGCATTCCCTGAATACTCAGTCAAATCCTGCAATCGTGGTGCACTGTCCGCCCACCCCAAACTCAAACTGTATGGCACTGTCTTATATCATAGCTATTATTTTACCTCAAAATAGAGGTTTTCTCCTTTCAGTTACATAAAGAAATCTTATGTAGTCAAATTAATGCACATCTTTGCTTGTATGTATGGAGAGTACAGGTAACTAACCCTGGGTTTAAAATTACCAGCTGAATGTATTTTTAAGCTAGCTAGCTCTGTGCCCTATAATAAGCAGAGGCCTTTATTTCTTAAATTCTTATGCCTAATTTTAAATTTTGTTATATTCTTTTTTTTTATTTTAAAGAGAAAAAAATCGAACAAAAATTCCAAACAACTTAATAAGAGGGTAACGATGGTTAATATATTGTGTATTGTTATCTTTAAATTAGTTACTCAGGGTACAAGATATTGGCATTCAATTGTCCAAACAATATTAGCACAAACCTCTCTCTTCAATGAACTAAGAGAAATTAGTAGTGTATCTATCTTAACTATCTCATATATATATATATATGATAAAAAGATATATAAATATCTTTTACTACTCGTGGTTGTACAGCAACATCCTCTGCATCGTGGAGAACACACGGGCAAAGATGGCAAGCCTACTATGTCACAACCCCAGATTCTGTTGTCTGTTTGTCTGTTTTAAAATAATGTGTTTTTAATACTTCAGGGGTTACATCAAAACTATCGAATTTTAAAAGGTGTAGGGGGATAGCTCTGTAAGCGCTGCTGAGATTTTTTAGGGTGATATATTCGCTAAATCACTAAGATGCACAGGCTGGCCTTGAACTCATGATCATTCTGCCTTAGCCTTCCAAAGTACCAAGATTATAGGCATGCACCCCCACACTTGGCTAAAACAAAAGATATATATATATCTTTTTTTCCCTTCTTTTCTCCATTCCCCCATCCCAGTTTCATTTTCCTTTTGAACAGTTTCTTCCTATTTTACAATATCTATTGTACATTTTGGATTTTTTTTTTTGTGTGTGGATACCGGGGGGGTCGACCTCAGGACCTCACGCGCCAGCAGGCGCCCGTGCCGCTGAGCGATATCACCGGCCCCTTTTTTCGTATGTGGGATCCGGGAGTCGAACTCAGGCCCTTGCGCTTGCCAGGCAGGCGTTTACGCCGCTGAGCCATCTCACCGGCCCCACATTTTGGATCTTATTTACTCTTTCAGCTTCTCACACTAGGGAGACAATACGATAAAACTTGTTATATTCTTGGTGAAGAATTTATTGAAGAATTTATCTTATAATAATATGAATTGAAAATTCTGATTCCTGATTCTCTTAAATTTTAACTCGGATTGTTAAGCATACAGAAATCAAACAATATATTGAGAAGTCAAAATAAAATTTTCCAAAAGGAAGAAATAAATGTGATTTACAGTATTTCCTAGTAGATGTCAGAGATCAGATTAAAAAAATGGTGAGCAGTCTATGGAAAAAGGCCAACTTTGGAACTGTGAATTATAATGGAGGATAGCCAATGTTCCAGGTGCCCTTAATTATGAAGAATAGAATTTCCAATCCCAAGTTATATAAAAGTGCTTGCTTATCTGCATTATTGATGGCTCAGGTAGTCATTTTTTTTTCCAATAGGAGGCATCATATTTCTTAGAGATGGAAATTTGGAATTAATTCTAGTTCCATCTCTAGAGTTGCTTGTCTATAAAAGCAAAGGCAATGTTCCCTGTCTTGAGGAGGATCCAAAGTCATAGGATGTGGGGACACATCCTTGGAAGCCACAATGTCTTTTACTTTTTTTTTTTATGTGGGTACCGGGAGTCGAACTCAGGACCTCACGCTTGCCGGGCAGGCGCTTATGCTGCTGAGCTATCTCACCGGCCCTACAATGTCTTTTAAAAACACCAAGTTTTTGTTTAAGTGTTAGCAAGATTTTATTTTCCCATCACACAAGTAGTAAGCACTCATCATAGGATATTTTATCTAAGTGTTTTAAAATAATGTGTTTTTAATACTTCAGGGGTTACATCAAAACTATCGAATTTTAAAAGGTGTAGGGGGATAGCTCTGTAAGCGCTGCTGAGATTTTTTAGGGTGATATATTCGCTAAATCACTAAGATGCACAGGCTGGCCTTGAACTCACGATAATTCTGCCTTAGCCTTCCAAAGTACCAAGATTATAGGCATGCACCCCCACACTCGGCTAAAACAAAATACTTTAAACCCCCCTTTTTTTTTTGTCTGTTGGCTGGCTTCTGAATTGATCACCATGATTAGGTTTTCAAAAGTCTAACAGAATAGGCTACATTTAAAAATGCAGGCACTATTTCTTTTTGGTGTTTCAGTATCATATAACCTGGTTGGCTGATGTTTTATCCCAGTGATCTGATGGACATCTAGCACTGATACATCCATCTGATTGTATGCTTTTCTCATTCTAGTTCCTTCCCCACTCACTTCTCCCTTCCACCCTCTCCAGTTTCCTAGCACTTCAGCTCCGCCTGGAGACTCAAGGTTTCACCCTCCTCACAGAATCTGTCCTCTTCCTTTCCTCTCTTACAACCACCTTGCTTCTTCCTCTTCCCAAACAAGTATCTGAAAAAGAAGTGTACTCCTGCATCCTCCACTTTAACCCTAGAGTGGCTTCTGTCTCTATTGTTTACTACAATTACTTTTGCAGAAGTCACCAACGGCTGTCAAATTCCTGGTTAATGGTCCTTCTCTGCTGTCCTATTCCACTAAGCACTACTGACCCTCCTCCCTCTGATCCATTTGCAACTTGTTTGAGATCCTCATTTAAGGTCATTTCTGGTTCTGCCATCTTTTCTCAATCTCCTGA
>CM051826.1:116128776-116371276 GCA_028451465.1 Erethizon dorsatum | reverse complement strand
TGGGCGTGGGGCAGATAGAATATTCATCCCCCAGGACAGAGCCCTTTGAGAGAACTCATTTCTGTCTTTCCAGGGTGGGGCTTTAAGACTTAAAGAGCTAGTCTTAACTAGAGCATTTTTTTTGGCTGAGTAAATATTAAACTTAAATTCAGCTATGCTTTTGCTTAGCAAGTCACAGCTTGAGGCTTTGCCTTCCATGTGTCCTCCCAAGCTCTCTGTGGGAAAAAGAGGTAGGGAAAGAAGGTAAGGAGAAACTGTGGTCTAGGGAACAGCGTGACCCAAGGAGCGCTGGCGAGGCAGACATGAGTCAACTTGTGCAGTGGACCTGTCACAAAGCCCAAACACACAGTTACTCCTTCCAGGGCTCACACAGTGATCGGTGGCACTGTTCCTTCTGCTAGGCATTAACCAGACCTTCCAGGAAGGCTACATTAAACAAAGCAAGAGTTTTCGCATGTTCTACAAAACCAGATGCAAGGCCATCACAAAGAAAGGTCTCTATAGTTTAGTATGAAGATGGGGATGTCATTAAACATTATTCAATTTTCTTCTTTTTAACTAGAATGCTGCCCACAGGATCAGAGTGAAACGTGCTACACCTGGGTACCAACCCAGCCCATCCCCGAGCGCACAGGAAGCTGTCAGACTTTCTGGTGACTTGACTTTTCTTTACGAGTTGTATTTGTGGACATGTGCTTAAATATCATGTTAAGAACTGGTAGGCCAGGCGTGGTAGTGCATGCCTGTAGTCCCAGCACTTGGGAGGCTGAGGCAGGAGTATTGCCATGAGTTAATGGCCAGCCTGGACTACATAGTGAGTTCCAGGCCACCCTGAGCTACACAGAAAGACTCCATCTCAAAAAAAAAAAAAAAAAAAAAAAAGAACCAGGGACTGCTGGGCATGGTAGTACGTGTCTGTGATCCCAGCTACTCAGGAGGAAGCAATAGGAGGATTTCAAGTTTAAGGCCAGTTCAAGCAACTCTGTAAGATCCTGTTTTAAAATAAAAAAAGGAACTTCTCAGAAAGTGATATAATGTTCCTGGGCCGCATCCCCAGCAATACACGCACGCACACACATGCACGGACGCACGCACAGAATAGGGCCCTCTGGGGAAGTGAGGGCAGGATGGGCTCACTAGCTACTTCACTGGAGCTACCATAACTATTGGAGCTGTTACACGAACTGGTTGGGTCTTTAAGAAAAGCCAAACCCACAGGCTCTGTTCGTTAAGGAGATTGATGCCCACAGTGCTTGGCAGAGAGTGGGCCATTTGCCCAGTGACCATCTACTCTTCTGGGAACCTGACCTTGACTTTAGTGAACTACCTCCTCCCCTTGGTCAGGGCCATCCATCAGGATGTCTTGTCCATCCCAGCCAAGACAGGGTCTCTGACCCAAGGGAGACCATCTAGTAATATGAGTCTTGAACAAAGTGATGAAGGACTGTTGCAGTTGATTCCTTCTGGTAAAAGAGCACCCATCAGTTCTGCTGCTTAAAACACACCTTCCTGGGCCAGTGAGATGGCTCAGCGGCATAAACGCCTGCCTGACAAGCACGAGGTCCTGAGTTCTACTCTCGGCACCCACATAAAAACATACCTTCCCAACTTACGCTCAAACTTTGGAATTTCTGCCCAAGTCCAATTCTTCAACTTTCCTTTTAAGTGTATAAGTTACTCCGTAGTCATCACGTTCGTGCCTTTTCTGTTTAAGTTAGTCAGAATTTGTTTTTGTTACTTGGCAGGTAAGAATCATAACTGATATCCCATATAAATATGCATAGGTTATATTTCTTCATTCATTTCCATCTGTCTCAGTACATGAAGTCCATCCACCGGATGTGGTTTGAGGACTAAAGGGAGGGGAGGGGAATGGGGAAAAAAGGAAGAATCAAGGGCCTGTGACATTGCTCAGCGGCACAAGCGCCTGATGGCAAGTGCGAGGTCCTGGGGTCGACTCCCAGTACCCACAATAAAAAAAAAAAAAAAAAAAAAAAAAGAAGAAGAAGAATCAAGATACATTATGTACAGGTACAAATTCCCTACAATGAATGTGATCATTATGTATATCAAAAGTGTGCCAATGAACTTAATTTTTAAAAATGCAGACCTGAAGAATAGACAAGTATAGGAAATGACCAGCCAAACAGAGACTGGTGCCAACCAGTTCAATCAGGTTGCTTTCCAGTTGACAAGAGGGCAGGAGTTTTGTCTAGGAAAAAAGAGGGAAGCCACTGAGGTATTTAGGGCCCTCAGGGGAATTGAGCGAGGTGGATAAGGTCCTGATAAAGCTGCAGACAGCACTGCTGCCTGGAGGGGGTTTTAGGAAGAGAAAGACGTCAAGAAAGGATGGTCCCAGGTAAATGCTTCTTCCTCCTGCTTCTTCTTCTGGGCCCCTGGGTCCCAGCTGCCAGAAATCAGGTAACTGCTGTCACGGTAAGAGTGTGGCTTCACTGTAGGCTACACATTTTTGGGGGGACTTGAATGGTCACTTTCATATCCTTTCCACGGCTACACGTTTTTGCAGTATCTATAGGTACTAACACATTTTCTGGACCCATCATTTTCTAAATGTTCCATGCTTCTGAACCTCCAGTCAGTACTTCCAATATCACTAGCCTACCCAGGAGTCTTAGCTTTCTGTACAGTATTTGTCTGTTGTCTGCCTAAATATTAATGTGAACTACTTATATACTGATATCCCTTGAATGCATGGATTACCCATGCCCTGGCCAAATCTGATTGTGGAACAAGTTGGATAAATCTCAAATTATGGTAGTTAGTAGATATTTTAACCTACATAAACACTCTGATTATCAGTGATGTCCAGGAAGTAAAGAAAGCTATGAGATTAGTTGTCATACCTGAAAAAAATACAGTGGTACCTCAGTTCACGAACACTTTTGTTTGCAAACAATTTGGTTCACAAACAGGAGCATTTGGCCATATTTTGTTTTTGTTTGTGAACTCTGCATTGGGTGATGAACATGAGCATGGTTATCGTTTCCAGAACCATGGAAGGAATTAAGTTCATAAACCAAGGTACCACTGTACTTAAAACCGTGGTTACCAAGAGATTTCGGGGCCCTTTAAATTTAAATTAACATAGATTCATGCTTACAAATCACTGGAGGCTGCAGCTGTGGTTTTTGCTTAGTCTTAGAACATTGCTAATAGTCTTAATGGGTCAATTTATGAGCTTTTTGAAGAAACAGCTTCACAGACGAGACAATACAGATGGCTCTGTCACAGTCCTTACTCATCAGTCACTCATATGAAGATGGAAAAAAAGAGTTAGGATCAGACCTGTCCTAGATTGTCGTATGGGACGATCTTCCTAGCATAGCCCTAGGCCATGTCACCTGGGGGTAAAGAGAACAGAAATTCCATCTCTGAGTCACTTACTGCAACATCTTGGGTAACTAAGCCACCCAGGGCTTTACTTACTTGAGGGATAAGGTGCGAGTAAGGAGATAAAAATGCCAAAGGCGTCTATAATTTGGAGGGATGAAGACTAGATTAGTGATGATATCTGTAAAGAATTATAAGAAGCCACCAAAAAAATCCTCTTTTTGGCAAGAACATTCATAACCAGAAATGTAAATAAGTTTTACTCCAGGTGCCCTTTCTTCCTAAAATCTTCTCTTTAGACACAATTGAGACTTTGCCTGAAAGAATGACAATTGGGATTTTAATAACTACATATTACCAGGTCAAAGACACATGTCCCCGCATCTTACCATCCCTGAAATCTGGATGTGTCTTATAATTCTTATTTTCACATTGCTGAACTAGGGATGTATCTACAATTTATGGCATCTTAAATTTAGTGATATGGTGGCATTTCTTTTTTTACATACCCCGATAGGTCTATAGAGAATTCCCTCCACCTTCATAAAATTGGCTTGCAGAAGGGATCGTGATGACTGTGAAGGAATCGGAGTCCTGAAATTTTGCAAAAGGTTGACACAAGATAGCAGTGCCCCCAACTCAGGAAGACAGACCTGCATCAAGGGTGGCTTGGTCAGTGCTCCAATGGGAGGACACGCAGGATTCTATGAGACCACCCTGCTCAGATGTGGGGGAGGGGAGGGCGGTCAGGAAGACTTCTGAAAGAAAGTGATGCCAGCTGAGACTGAGAGAAAGGGCTGGTGTTATCTAGAGCACTTCTGCTCAAAGTGTCTGCAGTCTATTTGTTACCAGTCTGTTTTAAGGTATGTACAGAAAATTAGAGTCAGAGTTTTGAAACTTTGGAAACATTCTATACACACACAATAAATGAGTAATTTTATGTCTCTGTTGTATCTAATAACACAAAATTGGGAAAGCACTTTATATATCTGTTTCCACAGTTTCATTTTTCCCTGGTAGTTAATTTTATTGTATTTCACAAAAATAATGCTCAGGAATAGATTGTAAATGTTTTAAAAACAAAACTGACTTCACCTCAGATCTTTTGGAAAACACTGAGCTAGAGGCAGTGAAGGCTTAAGAGAGATCAGCTGTATTGGTGTGGTCCTGGGCCTGAGGGAGATGGAAGGACAGGGAGAGAGCGAGGAGGAGGTGAAGAGGGTGGGGGAGGGGAGGAGGAAGGGGAGGGACAGGCTCAGTGTCAGCCATTTTTATACAGTCTCCCAAGGGAGAGAGAATAGGCTCCAAAATGTTTCAAATGGATTATCTCTGACAGTGGTTTTTCAAGGGACTTTTGCCTCCTTCATTCACTGCCATGAATCCTTCAGCCCACTGAGGCAGAGACCCTTCAGTCCTTGGCTCCCGACACCTAGAGCTCGAAGAAACTCTGGCTTCTGCACTGCCGAAGGCTGGGTCTTCAGCATTTCCTTACATTCTCTGAGTTCTTTCAGCCCTTTTGGATAAATAATCTTTGGTTCAAGTTAGTAGAGTTGGTTTCTTTGCTTGCAATGTGACAATGTTGTCTGTTAAACGTGAATGTAGTGTCTTTGCGAACAGAAAGCCTCTGGAGTTGGCTGAACCACTGTGGACTGGTGAAAAGCATGGCTTCCAGAGTCAGAATGCAAGGCTCAAATCCAGCCACTCACCAGCTGTGTGGTTTAGGCAGATTTCTTACGCTGTCTATGTCTGTCTCCCCCTCATAAGGAGAGAGTGAAAAAAGCACCTGTCAGGCGGAGCTACTGTGAAGATTACGTGAGATAACCTACATGAAGTGCACTACACACTTCCAGTGTTGCCCAAGCACCTGCTATTCTGGCTGTTTTGTGGGCAGAGCCCTGGACCAGTACATAAGGCAGCTCTGGCACAGCCATGGGAGTTCACAGGGGGCCAGGACTCCAGCAGTCGAGATTCATGGGCTGGCTCTGTCTCTACTTCCCTTCAGATTTGTTTGCTTTATGGACCCTGACTTCTGGCTATGCTTCAGATTCACATGCTGAAAGAAAAGGCCTCTGATTGGTTCAGCTAGTTTCCATGATTCCCCTTAATTGGGTAAACTATTGACTGGCCAGACTATCGGTTGACAGACCCTGGGGTGGGCCTCTCCTAATCCAATCAGCTCTCGTGTGCATCCCACAAGGCTCCACCTTGGGTTCCCTCCCCACTCACCTAACAGGACTTGACAGGAAGCTAGAACAGTTCCAGGTCACAGAAGGTGTTGTGTTCCCATTGCAGTGCTATCAGCCTCCAGGAAATCACCCACTTTCTTCTGGTTCCATGATACTGCCCAGAACTGCCAGAGGAAGCCAACCGATGGTGCTGTGGAAGGTCAGATTCCAAGAGTGTCTTCTGCAAACCCTCACAGAACACAAGGACAGCAGAGCTTCTTCTCTACCTTCTCTTGCTGGCACAGCTGCAGGCACATGTGTCATGGCAGAAACTTTTCAAAAACTCACACAGAGAATGAGTTTTCATGTAGAAAAAAGTGCTTAAAGGGAGTTTTTATTTTCCCCATTTGCTTAATTTGGTCAGCTTAATATACAGAAAATTGGGTGATTTTATGAGTGTGGAGAAGACGAGTTCAGGAATTCTGAGTGATTGTATCTGGACTTTGTTCCTACAGCTGCAAATGTTGACATCTGCTATTTGTCATACTGTAAGTGAAGCAGGCATATAGCAGCACCTGCCTGGTGGAATTCTTTCCACTTTGTGACATCTGGAGCTGGGTTGTGCTGACACCACATAAATTCCATCTGTCTGGAACGCTCTTCCCCTGCAAGGAATGCTTACAAGGAATAAAGACCAAGAAGCCAGGGCCGGTGAGATGGCTCAGGGGCATAAGCGCCTGCCTTGCAAGCGCGAGGGCCCGAGTTCGACTCCCGGATCCCACATACGAAAAAGGGGCCGGTGATATCGCTCAGCGGCCCGGGCGCCTGCTGGCGCGCGAGGTCCTGAGGTCGAACCCCTGGTACCCACAAAAAAAAAAAAAAAAAAAAAGAAGCCATATAAATGTGGGCTCCAGCTTCTGTTATCTAGGAATAGGAAAGAGAGTGAGCAAAACAGTGCACCACAGACAAGGCCCCTTAGAACGGATATATCAGGAGGTAAAACTACTACCTGGATAATGGACTGAAGGCTTAGTCCATCAGCTGCTAAGAACATGACCTCCACACCGTGGTTGTCAGGTAATAGGCTGCATGATGATGTCTCTACTGATCAACAATTTAGGTGTTGATAATGACAAGCCCCATCCTTGATTCAGGGATAATCTTTCCATTTTATTTAGTTTCTGTGTGGAAGTGAGGAGCTATGGAGGTGCAGGGAGAAATGCGTGTGCTTTCCGGACAGCGTCTGGAGAAGAGACGGGCAGTTTGAACTGGGAAAAGGTTTGGGGAAAGTGCACAGTGGTTTGCTGAAGCCACAAGGGTGAGGGCCATGTTGAAGTCGTGGGGCACCCAGGTGACAGCATATGCCACCTTCCCATTTCCTAGAAGGAAAAAAGCCAGAACAGAAATGGTGCATACAATCAGCTCTGCAAATTATAAAAATGTATGCTCAGTCCTGTTTTTTTCAGTAACAATGTAAAGATCATAAAGGACAGGAAATAAAATCAGACAAACCATGTGCTCTTTCAATTTCCCAAATCTCTTAGACATACTATGTCCACACTTGCATCTGTTCTTCTGGAACCCTTTAGGATAGTCCAGTCACACCCATCTCTGCCATGATCAAGCTGCGATCCCCCTTACATCTTTCTCTTTCTTTTATATGTACTGTTTTTCTCCAGAAATGCTTTATCTTCCCCTTTCCATCTGGCAAACTCCTACTCATCCCCTGAAGCCTCAGCTCAAGTACCCTGTAGTTTGTTTCTCTGGGCATCTCTTCTGATGGTCCATTTCATATCTCCATGACAAGACCTTTCTTTCATTGTTTGAATGTGGCTGATACTGTTAGCTGTCTCCTATGATCCATTCTCCCTTTCTCCATATACAAGTAGAATGGCAGTTAAACATCTGGCCACCCAGCTGGAGACCAACTTTCCCAGTCCACCCATGACCCAGCTTGTTGCTGTGTGTCCCCTGTGGAGCATGTGAGCAGATATGGTTTGTGCTCCTTTGTGCACTGTCCCTTTTCTGGGAACTGGAGCACTTGTTTACCAGGAGCCAGCTTAGATCTTTGTATCAGTGAGCTCTTGCTAGGTGACAAACCACCCCCAGTGCAAGCTGAGAGCCATGCTCATTTGTTCTCTCAGATTGTTGGCTAGGTGGCTGTACGTCCACTATGGGTCTGGAAGGTCTGACTTTCTGCTAGGGTTGAGCTCCAGTAGGTTCTACAAGGTCTGTCATGCGGTGCAGGCTGAGGGGCAGCAGCTACATAGAGAGGCTCTGATTTGGTGGGGGGGTTGCTCAGGAGGGAAGCCCAACACACCAGCCCACACCGAGCTTCTGCCTGAGCCATACCTGCCAACGTTTTGCCCTTGGCCACAGCATAGTTCCACATTCAAGGGGAAGAGCAAAATACACTTCTCACAGAGGCTTGGCAGAAGAAGTCAATATTTATGAGCAATAACTAAATCTACCTCAAGCATGCAGACACGGTTAAGGCCTGGGGGGAAGCGGGTCGGTGCAAAAGGCACTTGGATTCCTTGCTGATTGTGGAAGGCAGGTACCCCGCTTACCCACTCTCCCTGTTGTGCAAGACAACTGAGTCTTTCACTTTAAGCCACAGAAATGTTGAGTGTTTGTTAAAGCTGCTCAGACTTCTACCCTGGCTAATGTAACACTCTTTCCACTAGAATATTTATTTATGCTTTCTCTAGCTTATGTCTTTCCCTATTAGAAGTTTCCTGAAATAAACAATTATGTCTTAACTTTTGAATCTCTAGCCCCTACCACAGGATCTACCATAGAGCAAGTATTCAGTGAATGTTTCCTACACAGCTAGATGACTTTCCTATATTCCCTTTACTCTCACCTGGAAGATAAATGTTTAAAAAGTATTGCTGGAGCACAGTTTTGGAAAGAACAAAGGCACGTGATAGGTGCTAGATGCTCTCATCAAACTGTGTTGATGATGCTCAGAAATGTCATTCCTCCCAGGGAAAGTGGCTTTAGGAGGACATTCATTCACATGGCCATTGCACAATTATTTAAGTGGTACCTACCATGTGCCAGGCCCAACCTAGGCAAAGAGGACAGACCAGTGAACAAAAGAGACCAAACTCCCTGTCCTTGAGAGCTCATAGTCTATGGAAGAAAGAGGGAGATGATAAACAGATAAGTGAAGGATAAAGCAGAGTGGAGGGAGGTCTCAGGGAGTTGGGAGGAATGGAACTGTTTATGAAGGTGACGTCTGAACGAAGACCCACGACAGCCATGGAGCAATAGCTGTCGAGAGGGAGCTTCCGAGTAGAGCAAATGTCAAGTATAAGCACCCTGGGGTGGGAGCCTCCCTGACAGATTCAAAGAACAGCAAGGGTGCCAGTGTGGCCAGAGCAGGGCACACAGCCAGAGAGGAGAAGAAAATGCCCTTGGATGTTGGATTTGCCAAAGAAGGCAGCAAAACCCAGACCAAGTCTGACCATCTGGGGGTCCTTACAGCTCGGTCAGCCAATGAGTGTTCAAGGCACAGGTTGCCTGGCTCTCTGCGGTTGTGAAATCCACACTATGGAAATGGGGCATTGCGTTCTTGTGAATGATGAATGCACTGCTTAGCAATCAGCTGCTCAAAGCTCAAGCTCATTTATATCCTTAGGTTCGTGGGTTCATGTTCCAGCTCCGAGAGTGACTTGAGGAGATCAACGTCAATACCCACTCAACATCAGGTTCAACCCCATTCTTCAGGCCTGGTTCTCAGGAGCTGCATGACAGCTTCTTCCCATTGTGAGGAGGCAGGTGGCACTGAGCGGAAGACCCTGGGACCGTCAGGAATATGGCGCCCTGCCTCTCTGTGAGTCCATATCAGCCACACGTGTCCTCACTTAGTATGAAGCCCATGTGCTTCTCTGCCCTACCCTTGTTCCTACCCCATTCCTTTTCCTTTTCAAAGAAAAGCCATAGCTGTATTTCAATTACTGCTTTTTTGGTGGCGAGGTGGATTGTGGATCAGGACAGAAAAAGTTTTAAACAGAATGAAAAAATATCAAGACCTTCTGAACATATCGTCTTCAAACAGCCTCTTGAGACCCATCAGCTAACTGGAGAGGAAGGAAATTAGGGTTTGAAAGGTGGGGTTGAATGCAGCTCCTCCTGGTTTTTTAATGTTCTAGATGGGATCGTTTGAACACTAAAAGTCAATACTCTAAGGTAATTGCCTTTCAAGCCTATCCTATAAAAACATCATCAGAGCCGGTGTGTTCCAGATGTGGTAAATACCAGAGCCGAGGAAGAATGTGGGGAAGGGTCACTCCCTTTTCTGGATTCTGACCTGGTAGCTGCTGTTATGGATTCTTCAGCGTTCATTCAATGGGCCTCCAGGCTCGGCACTCTGAATCCCGGGTCTCTCTCGGTTTCTCAAAGGGAAACAGTCTTCTCTTTCTCGTGATGTATTACCCTAGTAAATTATAATTTTATTTGTTCTGTTAAGCGGTTGAAATTCACATTTTTATTCATTTTGTACAATACACCCTAAGTAATTCTGAATGCCAGGCACCTAATCAGATTTAAGAAAACCTTCACATTGGCCAAAGGTTTATGCTTCTGTGCTACAGTGAATTTCCCCATGATCTACTCTAAACAGGAAAGTCAAGTCTTTCTTCTCTACCTCATCTCAGGGCCTGGGGCAAAGCAGCAAGGCTTTCAGAGATCCTTCTCATAGAAGGTCTTATCAAACCTCCATCTTTTATACTAGAAGTAAAGGTCGGCAGAATGGACCTGGTTACACAGGGCTACAATGAAAATTTAATTTAGAGACCAGGTGGCCCATGGCATGAGTCCTTCCAAGCTCCTATAAAACAATGCCACAGGCTGAGTAGCTCATGAACAACAGAAATTTCTCCCTATTTTGGCTGCTGGGAAGTCCCATATCAAGGTGTTGGCAGATGTGTTGTTGGTGAGCTTCCTGTTGCTGTGACAAAATACCTGAGAAAAATAACTTAAAAGAGGGAAGACTTATGGCTCACAGTTCCAGAGACTGCAGTTCATGGTCAGCTGGTTCTGTTGCTTTCATGCCTGTGGTGAGGCAGAAACATAGAAACATCATGACCAAAGGGCGTAGCGGAGGAAAGGTGCTTTCCTTATGGTGGATAGGAAAAAAAGAGAGAGGGAGAGAGAGAGAGAGAGAGAGAGAAGGTGGAGAAGGAGAAGGAGGAAGAGAGCAAAGAAAGGACCAGGAACAACCTATACACTTCCAGGGCACACCCACCCCCAGTTACCTACTTCCTTCAATTAAGCCCCACATCTGCAAGATTCTATCACCTGTCACCTCTCAATAATGACACCAAATCATGAATCAAGCAACAGATGAGGTTAGAGCCCTCATGATCCAATCACCTTCCTGAAGTCCCTGCCTTGAACATGGGAGACTGACCCTTCAACACACGAGTTTTGGGGGGATATTTCACAGGGTTGTTTCCTCCCAGGCTCCCTCCTTGACTCGCGGATGGCTCCTTCTCACTGAACCCACACGGTGTTCTCTGCATGCGAGTGTACCCGGTCTCTCTCTCGCATGTCTGAATCTCCTCTTCTAACAACACCTGTTTGATTATATTGGGGTCCACGCTAATGGCCTCATTTTAACTTAATCACCTCTTTAAATGTCCTGTCTCTAAATACAGTCACATTCTGATGTACTATGGGTTAGGGCTTCAGTATATCAATCTTGGGGGCACAAAATTCAGCCTGTAACACACAATAAAACATTTTGGTTGTACTAGGCTAAAATGCAATAAATAATTAAACCTTAAATTAAAAAGGAGTATGAAGTGCTCGCTTTGGCAGCACGTATACTAAAAAAAGGGAGTATGGAGACATCTTAAATGCACTCTGACTCCTTCACAGTGGGCACAGGAGCTACCCTTATTTCCTCAACCAACCCTCACGGGGACAAGGTTGTAGTGACAATTCTAGAACCCGGCTTCTCTGGGCAGTTATGAGGAGCACATGGGGAAGGGAGGCCAGGGAGAAAGTCCCAGTGGTGTCTCTTTTGGTGGACTTTCAAAACAAAAAATGATCCCTGTTAATTGTAGTGACTTTAGTGCCTGTTATATAATCGCAATCCCCTCACTCCAAATCTCTGCAAGTCTTGAGCAAAGTCTGCCAGTGCCATACAACTTCTCTGAGCAGCTTCTTTAAAGCGATCAAGGAAAGGGCCTGGGTGGGGTGAACCTCACAAGACAGTGCAGCCACAGAAGCGGGGTGCGCAGGAGCCCCAGGCTGAGGGGAGGAGGGACGCGGAAGCGCAAGTGACTGTGGAAGCCCTGAGAGTTTGCTCGGATCTTTGGGACGAGGGCATCTGAGTTCTCGCAGGATGTGTGAGAGGGTGCCTGAACTAATTTTATTTAAATCTCGAAGGACAGGGTGACGTCAGCTGACATCTGGGCTGCACTTGTTATCAAGGAGTTGCAGCGAAGACGCAGAAGGCAGGCTTATCAAATTTGCAGAGCACAGGAAGCCAAAGGGAACAGCCAATGCATAATTAGAATCCACAAAAGTCTCAACAAGCTAGAATGCCAGCCTGCATTTAATAAGAGGAAACTTAATAAGGAGGAAGGGGGTGCCTCGCAGTTGAGATCCAATAAGTAAATAAGACAAAATAATCTGCCAAAGGTGAGGAAAGGCATTGGGGATTGACTCAGAGTTGGGCTCCTCAAAAACTAATCGGACCGAAGCTGCTCTTATGGGAAAATGGTGCACAAAGGTGGGAGCAGCAGTTTTTGGCCTCCTGCCACTGTTTATTCAGGTGGATGTGAACCAGAGCACAGTCAGACAGCGAATGGCCAAACCGCATGGTGCAGGAACGGCGCGAGTGAGCTGGAGAACAGAAGTATCTGGGCAGACTTGAGAATTCTACACAAATACCTAAAATTTTGCCACATGGAGGACTGGGCTTTTCACCTATGGCTCTGAGGAGTGAAATGAAGGTAGTGGTGGATGCTTCAGGGAGAAAGTGCAGTATTAGATAATGAAGAAACCAAATGTACACATTTGTAGTGGTTTAATTATAAGTAGTGGAAAATTCAATTGATTATGACTTAATAAAAATGTTCTAATTCTTAAAAAAGAAGCTCAGAAGTAGTGTACGGTTAAAGGCCCAGGTTTTTTCCAACTTACTTCTCTCTTCTTTCCAGAGTGTGGGTCTCATCCTCCTGTCTATTGTCTCACGGTCACAAGATGGCTGCTGAAGCTACAACAACACAATGCTGCACTCAAAGTGAGCGAGGAAGGGGGACAGCAAACCTAGAAAAAAGGCCTTTTCCTTACTGGTGCTATCATCTTGTCAGGAAAGGAAGCAATTTCACAGATGTCTCTGTGTATTTCATTGGCCATACTTAGCCAATTGTTGTAACAAGAGAGACGGAAATAGGAATATCTGGCTCTTCCAGCCTGTGTTATGGGAGGCTTGCAAGGAATAAGCGAGTGACCTCTTAGTAGTCCCCAGCAGTGTCTGCCACAACAAAATCACCCATCATTCCATCACCAATATATTGTTTTAGTCTTTTAATGCCAATATATGTAAGTTTATATATGAACACATATGCCCACATATAAGTTTTTACAGATGTGGGATTATGCATGGTAAATACTTTGGTTCCCACTTTTCTTAACATTTTGAGTGCCTTTCCATATCATTTTCAAGTTCTTTGAAATATAATTTTCTTTCTTCCTTTTTTTTGGGGGGGGAACTGGGAATCAAATTCAGGACCTCGTGCTTGCCAGGCAGGCACCGTGCCGCTGAGCTATATCCCCAGCCTCTGAAATATAATTTTCAATAGCTGCACACTGTCCCACATGATATCCTGCATTCCGCCACCCCCTACTCTATTATATGTAGGCTATTTGCAGTTTAGTAGGACAGCTTATGGCCATTCCAGAGATAAGAGAGTTTGTCATGGGAGGTAAGGAGTGGTTCAGCGCTGGAAGGATTCCATCCCATCAGAGCGATGGATCAGGTAGGATACAAGCATCCGGCTGATCATGGATTAGATGACATTTTAAGTGCTTCTCCTCCTCAAGATGCTGATGATAGAATGTAAAAGAGCCAGAGGTGCAGCTGGATGGGGTAGTGCACACCTGTAATCCCTGCACTCTTGGAGACTGAGGCAGGAGGATTATAGATTTGAGCCCAGCCCAGGTAACTCCGCAACTTAGTGAGAACCTATCTCAAAAAAAAAAAAAAAAATGGAGATGTAGCTCATCATAAAGGCCTTGGGTTCAATCCCCAGGACTACCGAAAAGAAACAAAATGAAAAAAAAAACCCAAAATCAACCAAGAAAAGAGAGAGCACAGTGGTCGGGGAGGACCACTGCACTGTCTCCATCTTGATTCATCTTCTCCACGCCCACTGCCTGAGCACGCAGGCAGGGGACACCTCTCCCGCTCTGTAAGTCACCTCTAAGGTCAGCTCTTTCCATTCTCTGTCACGCCTTCTCTCTCAAGATTGTCAACAGAGAAAGCCTCAGTTTTTCTTGCTGTAACTTGAAATGGCCTTGATGAAGACAGCAATGCCCATTGCTCTATCAGCGGGGCTGAACTCCTAGTGCGAAGGGCACAAATGTGGACTGGAGCGGCTGTAGACAGAGAGAACACAAGACACCAGCAGCCGATGACAACACAATGGTGCTGCCTCTCATACTCTCTGGAAGTCTATTTGTGGTTTTCTAGAGTGGCTCCAGGACAGGAGGGGACAGGTGTCTTCAGGAGACACTTCTAAGGTCCCTTCGGTCAGCTGGGATGGAATGAGTGAGCAGGGTCAGCATTTCCCTAGGTCGCTGCGCTGGGGGCCACAGATTCAGGAGTGGTGGTGGACACTGCCTTATCGTCCAAGGTGTGATGTCAGCCTTTTGCTAGGCGGAGGTGTTCCGAAGATGGACATAACCTAAGGCTGTCTGAATCTTATCAGTGGGGTCAAACTTGAGAATCTACATTTTCCCTCCATGCAACTGATAGACATTCATTGTCTGGAGCAGGGTCAGCTCACTAAGACTACAGCTCAAGAACTAGAATTTAAAACAAAGTGGACACAAGCAACCTACATGATAACCACCAAAGAAAAAAATTATTATTAATAACATTGCTAGGTTTTTCTTAGTTATGTGGCACTTAACTCATTCTTCTAGTACCTTGCCCTTTTTGTGGTTATAGGGAATAAATAAATATTTAAGGTTAAATCAGTTCAGTATACTTTATAGATATATTGCTAACACTAAGCACTAAACAACCCAGAAAGAAAAGTTGTAATAATTTCATCTCTTTTCTAAAAATGGAGCTCTAATTGCCTGGTGGTTTTAGTGAATTGGGAAAGTCACAGTTTGCTAAGGTCAGCAGCCCTGAGGGTCACTTTCTTGCCTATGAGGGCATTGTGGCTGCCAGAAACACCAATCACATCTTCACCAACAGCTCCTGGGGGGCAGACTAGAGGCCACAGCAGGAAATTTACGGAGTCCATTTGTGTCCCAGTTGCTCCAACACCTCCCACAAACAACAAATTATTTCTTATTTTTTCCGGTGCTTGCTTTCTCCTTATATGGGATATCACATGAGGCCCATGAAACTGACCACCAGAAGGAATCTATTTTTTTGTTCTGTTTTCTTGAGACAGGGTCTCACTATGTAGAACAGGCTGGCTTTGAACTCACTATGTAGCCCAGGCTGGTCTCGAACTCATGGCAATCCTCCTACCTCAGCTTCCCCAAGTGTACCACCAGAAGGAATCTTGAAAAGTTCTTACTGCTATTGGCTGCCCTCTTTCCCCAGATCAATAAAAAAAAAAAAAAAACAAAAAAAACCTGTTACAATATTTTAGCTTGGATTAGGGACAAGTTTCATTCCTCTCATGATAAGTCTCTTAGAATTCTACTGACTCTAAGTTTTAGAACAGAGCAAGGTGTGGCTCCTCTTGATGAAGCACAGACCAAGAAGATGTTAAATACTCTGCTTCTGTTCTCTGTTTCAGCCTCACAGATACAGAGCATGGTGCAAAGCCACCTGCTGGTGTGTGCACCTGGGTAGGCCGGGCCCCTGGGCTACAGGTATTTTTGAAGGGAGAGAAACCAGCTGACAGATGATCAACATAGATATTAAGAGAGAAAGGAAAGGGGATGCAGAGGTTACATGTACTATATGAGCAGCTGTTGTAGGCACATCTGGGATATCTGGTCCAGCCCACAGTAACCTGCTTTATCTGAGAACCACCCCCTCTCACAGATATTGTCCCCAGCACTGTGATTACACATAAGCACCCCCTACCTTGCAAACAGCTCACTGGACCGCAGCAGATACCCAACCAAGCTGAGCCAAAGTCTCTCTCCTGAGAATCTGGAATCGTGACTCAGAGCGCTTGTAAACTCAATTAATTTTGGGCAGCTCTGACTGTGGAGGATGAGGCAAAGAGGAGGAAGAGAGAGTAGAAGAGAGAAACAGCTACCAGATCCCGTGGGTCCTCATCCCCAGCGCCTCAGAAGTTGTCTATTCTGGTCGCCAGTACTTTGCCTTTCCTGGTTCCAAGCTATCTTCCCAAAACATCCTTGTAGCCCATGGGTGATTTTTCCTTTCTTCTTAGCTTGGCTCGTTTGCATGGCTGTTGCTTACATTCAGTAGTCTTGATGAGTATTTGAGCAATAACATGCCCTACTCATATAAAAGTAGATATGGATAATCCAAAATAGGCCACCATCCAAAATAGCCATCATCTAGCCATCTAGAAATGGCTCTGGAAGGCACTGTAACATGAGTATATTTAAACTGCTGGAATTTATAACACCTCAAATGAAAGTACAAACTCACAACAACATTAACATGATTTGCAGAGACTGGCAAAGCATGTTCATTATCTTCATTCTGCCTTAGGTTCTGTTCTCTGTTCCTTCCAGAGCATGGACAGCATTGTCTCTCCTCTCTCACTCCATATCACCTCCTTAGAATGCCCACAGCTGCCTCCAGTGATGTCAACCTTAGCTTGACACACCTTTCTGGGGAGGTAAATTTTCACAAGGCCCTTCTTGATAGTCACAAGCAAAATGACAGCAGCCTGAGAAAGCAGTCAATAGGAGAGTCGAGAGGAACGCTGAATCCTTCATAGGAAGAGTTTACTATGGCAGCTCAGATGAGGCACCAAGTCAACAGTACCTGAAAGGAGAGTAAAAGAGGGGGCTTGAGTGGTTTCCAGGCCAATGAGGGTGGCTCAGAAATCCTACAGGAAGTGGCATGAGAAAAGCACCAGTCTGAGGAAACACAGGAGTAAAGGCTGTTATAGAGACAAGAAGAAAGAGGGCTGTGGCAGTGTTTGTCTGGCGAGGAGAAGGTGCAAACTAGGCAGGTGCAGGAACACGAGCAGGAGTTATGAAGGCCGGGGAGGGCTCATATTCCTGCAAACAGAAGCCAGCAATTGCATTGCAAAGAGATTTCTTTTGGAAAAATAATCTTTTCTTCCTCTTGGCAGCTCCTCCGGAGTGAAATTAGGTTAGAAATACACACAAACACTGCCACAGGCAGAACACATATACACACTCACATACTGTGCATTCAACTGTGTGTTCCCAGGGTCCCTTCTTCACTTTCCCACACATACATCCTCAATTCACAGACATATTAAATACCAAGGTAACAGGATCACACAGGTACCTCGTAATGTGCACCTGAGGAGTTTACAAGGACTTTGCCCTATAGATATAGCTCCTTCAATCACAAAACAAGGCTTGGAGGGACCTCAGGGACATCTTCTTCTGTTTCCTGATAAAACCAAGGTTCCCAGTGTGGTTAGTGCCAGCCCAAAAGCGAGCCCTCCTAGCCTGGGCCAGATTGGTCTCGTCTCCCATCTAACACAGCAGGCCAGCTTGGCCGCGCTCCCAACCCAGTGTGCCAGGTTTTGCCAACAGGCCTCACAAATGCCTGACAGAGAGACTGCCAAGCCCAGGCCTTGCACTGGCTCATTATCCACAGGCAGGTTTCTCCCATGACTTTCTGTCTGGCCTCGCAGCCACCTCTCTTTGTGGGATGACTGTAGCAGCTTGGCTGCTGGTGCATTCAGTCACAGGTTCTGCCTTTGTTTGGTTGATAAGCACAGTCAAGTTCCAAATCCTACTGCTAAGAGGCACGAGGCATTCTGATTCTCTGCGAAGCCTGCACTGCCCTAGCATTGTCTGTGTCACCCAGGGATAGAGATGGTCCGTACCTGAGTCTGGACAGCAAAGGCCACAGGAAAAGAGGAAGCACAGTTACCAGGGAGTCCCAGCACCAGGCCTTTTGTTCCAGAATCACCCTCCTACATTTCCCTGCAAGTTGGCTGCTTTCAGTTGTTCTTTTGTGCCACAATTATAACAGTTTTCCCATGTCCTGAAAAGCCTCCTTCCTGGGAAACACTTGAAGCATCTGGTAGAGACACTGACTGCAGCTTGAAAGATGTAGGTCAGTGTTTCTAAAAGTGAGGTTCACATCAGCAACACTGGGTATAGGTTAAAGATGAAGGCTAAGGGCCCCACCCCAGCCTTTCTGAATTAGAATCACTTGGAGTAGGGGCTGGAATCTGAGTTTTTAAAGCTGCTCTCTGGCCCTGTGAATATAGTATGCACTAAAGTTGTAAGACCCAGTGTGGGTCTGATTCGAGCACATCTTGCAGCATGGTGCAATGGTACTCTCTGGTCCTTTCAGCCCACTCTTCTGAGATTTCTGTGAAGAAAAATCCAAAATCTTTGGAAATGGCAACTTAATGACTGAGAGTATTATTTCTTGGAGACAGTGGTCTATTTCTTTTTCCTTGATCTTAGCTCAAGCTCTGATATTAGACAAGATACTTGCTATAAAACCAAGAGCATACGGACTATCTTCTCTTGCCCCTGCTTTCATAGAATTTTTTCTCATCCCTACCTGCCACATCCCATAAGAGATATTTCAAAGTTTAGTGACCAGTTAGGGGGCATGAAGCTGAGATGCTACTTTTTGTGTATCAAGGGTCTCTGGTGCTATTGACAACCATTGTACTTGTTTAGAAAACAAGATAGCATGAAGATAACTCATTTCAACTTGACTTTCAGAAAGAGGACTACAACAATGCAGAAGGCACCACTCCCTAAAAAACAAACAAACAAATAACAACAACAAAAAAAAACTCTGCCCAGAGTACCAAGATAACCAAGTAAACTCTTATTGTTTTGGCCAAGATGACTCTGCCTCCATTGATGGAGGGGTAAAAATTGATTTTAGGTCTTAACATGGTTCCTGCAAAAAGCTGACAGCCCATGTATTTTGTGTCTGTTTTTGAAGACTCCAATACACTCCCACCCAGCTCTGTGTGTCTTCTGACCTGGAGGAAGGCAGTTATCCACCCTATTTCACAAGTGACTCTTCTGAGGCCAGAGGAATACACGATTTTTTCAAGGTAGAGCACTTCAGCTATAACAGAATTCTAGAAATTGATTTATATCACTTGATCCTTGGGTCAGAGAACTAAGTCACCCTCCTTCTGCATGAAGTCATCTTTCTGGGTACTCAAGACAGCTTAATCTTGTTGGCATTCTGTCTGCAAATAAGGTTGACTCACAGATGGTTACCCCAGCTGTGTATTCTTTTCCCCTCTTTACTGCTTACTCTCACTGAAATTCTCACTTATTCTTAGTATTCATGGTCGAGGGGTGGCTAATGAATTAGTTAACTTTAGAATGGTAAGGACTTAACATTATTTCCCTGAGAGGTATGTGGATTATCAAAGAGAAGCTTAGAAGACAATTGCTTTACTCCTCCCAAATGGCTACCTAATATTAAAATTGTAGATATCAGCTGGAGAGGAAACTTCCTGGGATCCATTTAAAAATGTACTTATCATACCCAAGCAGAATGCCAAAACCTGTTCATAAAGTAAAATTCATTAGAATGAGGAAAACTGTCAAAAGAAAAATTAAAAACATAATTGAAGTAATCAAACTTTCTCTTAAATTACCCCTAAGAAGGTGGTTTTGGAGATCTGGAATCACAGTGCTCAATTTGTAAAAGTTTTCCAGGCTAGAAACTTCCATTATGGACCCAGATGGAGAAACAACAACTGGATTTATCCTCTCATTCAAAATCACTAAAAATAACCAGACAAAATGTAAGAAATGATATTTCTCAAAACATTGACCATCAGACCATGAAGGAGAGTGATCACTGAAAGATGGGATAACAGATGAAGTGAGACCTGAGATCGCCCCAGCTTACTGCACTGAGAGTTTCCAGGCTGCAGCACAGGGAAGGGGAGTTTGAATCCAGCTATCTCCCTGGGTGGAAGAAACTGGGGGAAAGCTAAGGTAGCTAGAGTCCACAAGGAGAAAAGCCAGAAGAAAAACTGGAGAGAGGGAGAAGCAGAGAGAGGGAGAGGAGGGGATGGGGAAGAAGGGGTGGCGGAGATCTGGAAATAAGAATCCCCTACATATTTAGTTTATTGTAATTTAGTGTATACATGAGAGGAAATTCCCAGTGAAAGAACTACCTGACAGGATTAGAGGAATAAGGAATAGAGGAGTTCACACAGGGCTGGGAATAGTGGAATACCTTGTAATTCACAGAATATTGGGTAGACTACTCAGAAGGATCTTAACCTCAGTGGATAAGATTAAACCTGTATTAAACACTGCTCTAGTCCCACCTAATGAAGTTTACTCAGGAAGAAACAAATATCATAAATAGCTTTACTAAAGAAACTGAACTTATAGTTAAAAACCTTCCCACAAAGAAAACTCCAGACTCAAATGCCTTTACTTGGAAATTTCACCAAACATTTAAGGATAAATAATACTAGTTCTACATAAACTCTCTCAGAAAATTAAAGAAGAGAGAATATTTTACAATATTCTGTGAGGATACCAGAACCCACACAAAGATAAAGATACAAATTTTTGTTGGGGTGTTGTGGTACTGAGGATTGAACCCAGGCCTTTCACACTGAGCTGCAGCCCCAGCCCTTCAAACAATTTAAAAATATTTTTTATTTAGAGATTATAGGCATGCACCACCATATTTAGCAAGATGCAAGAATTCTTAAAATTTTAGCAAATTGAATCCAACAGTATACAATAAGGGTAACATATTATGATTAAATAAAATTGATCTCAGAGATGTGAATAAGCCTGGTTCATTATCCAAAAATCAGTCAATATAACTCTCCATATTAATAGGATAAAATGAGAAACCATATGGCAATCCCAACAGATGCAAAAAAGCATTAACAAAATCCAACATCTATTTTTGATAAATACTTCCAGACAATAGAAATTGAAGTGAAAAAACATCTGAAAAAAAATGAAGCAAGACAAACAAAAACCTACACCTTATATCACACTTAGCAGTGAAAGATCAAATGCTGTTCTTCAGAGACCAAGAAAAAAGGCAAGGGTTCCCACTACCACCATTTCTATTTAACATTGTATTGGAGGTCCTAGCCAGTGCAATAAGGGAAGTTAGAAGAATTTTAAATCATCCATATTGTAAAGGAAGAATTAAGATTTTATCTACAGACAATATGATCATCTATATAGAAGTCTTAGGAATTTCCCAAAGAGCTGTTGGAACTAGAAAGCAAGTTTAGCAAGACTGTGGGATACAAGATCAATATAGAAAAATCAGCTATATTTCTATATGCTAGAAAGAAACAATAAGAAATTAAAATTTAAAAAGCAATGCCATTTACAATAGCATCAAAACTATGCCAGACTTAGGGGCAAATCTGACAAAAGTGCAAGAACCTATACATTACAAAAAAAAAAAAAAAGATATCGACAGTAATTATAGAAGGCCTAAATAAATGAGAAGATACCATGTTCTTGCATCAAAGTCATTAAAATTAATATGTCAGTTCTCCCCAAATTGATCTGTAGATTCAGTGCTGCACCCTCTGTTAGACACCAGCAGACTTTTACCCTCCCCCACTTCCCTTTTCCTCTCCCTTCCCCTTGCCTTCCCCCTCCCCCCCTCTGGTAGAAAATGACAAGCTGAATACAAAACTCATATGGAAATACAAAGAGCCTAGTCAAAATAAATTTTTAAAAAGAACATTGAAGGATTTGTACTATCTGACTTCAAGACATATGATAAAGCTGTACTAATCAAGACTAATTGAGGGCCAGTGAGATGGCTCAGTGGCTTAAGTGCCTGCCTGGCAAGCGCGAGGGCCCGAGTTCGACTCCCGGATCCCACATACGAAAAAGGGGCCGGTGATATCACCCAGCGGCACGGGCGCCTGCTGGCACGCGAGGTCCTGAGGTTGACCCCCCGGTACCCACAAAAAAAAAGACTAATTGAGTGTGACATTAGCGTGAAGATATAAAAATAAATTAGCATAACAGCATACAGAGTCCGAAAGTAGATGCAAACACATGTAGCTAATTGATTTTTTTTTTTTTTTTAATGTGGGTACCAGGAGTCGACCTCAGGACCTTGAGCTTGCCAGGCAGGCGCTTATGCCACTGAGCTATCTCACCGGCCCTAATTGATTTTTTTTAAAGGCAAAAAGGTAATTCTGTGGAGAAAGTATAATATTTCCTTCTTCCTTTTCTTTCTTTTATTTATGGAAGGAGGGACAAGGTCTCACTATGTAGCTCAGGATGTCCTTAAACTCAGGATCCTACTACCTTAGCCTCTTGAGTGTTGGGATTACAGGTGTGTGCTACCGTACTCAGCTTCAAGGATAATATTTTCAACAATGGGTCTGGAACAATAGGCTATCCATGTGGGGAAAAAAAAACTCTGATCAATAAATATCTTGCACCAAAAAGCACATTAACTGAAAAGTGGGCAAAACCTTAAATATGAAACCTAAAATTATAAAACTTCCAGAAGAAAACATGAGTGAAAATCTTTGTGACTTGGGTTGGGCAGAGCTTTTTTTTTTTTTTTTTAATATAACACCAAAAGCACAATACATAAGAGAAAAAATTAATAAATTAGACTTTAGCAAAACTAGGAATGTCTTCAAAAACTCAAGAAAATGTAAAGACAAGTCAAACACTGAAATATTTGTACATTGCATATCTTATATTCAGAATGTATTAAACATTGTCTTAATGATAAAAAACAATTTTAAAAAATGACCAAAAGATTTTAACAAACACTTCGCCCAGAAGATGGCAAAAAAAAAGCATGTGAAAACTCTTCAACAATGTATATATAGTTAACAATACTGTATTGTACACTTAAAAGTGCATCGAGAGATCTCACGCTATATTTTTTTTACCACAGTAGTAAAAAGAAAAGAACATGAAAAGATGAGCAATGTAATTGGTATTAGAGAATGAAAATTAAAATCACAATAAGATACCACTGCACACCCTAGAACATCTAAAATTAATACCGAACATACCACATGGTGACCAACTGTTGAAGGGCTGTAGAAACACTAGACCTCTTGTACACTGCGGGTGGGAATGTCAAATGGCACAATCCTTCTGGAAAGCACTTTGACAGTTTTCTTAAAAAGCTAATCGGGCCTGTGAGATAGCTCAGCAGCATAAGTGCCTGCCTGGCAAGCGCGAGGTCCTGAGTTCAACTCCCAGTACCCACATAAAGGAAAAAAAGGGCCGGTGATATCGCTGAGTGACACAAGCGCTTGCTGGCAAGCGCGAGGTCCTGAGGTCGACTCCCAGTACCCACATTAAAAAAAAAGTTAATCATACATCCTAACATTTTGATCCTTTTGGACCTACTCCTGGATATTTACACAAGAAGAATAGGGTGTGTGTCTATAAAAACCCACGTACTTAAGTGCTTCTAAGAGTTTTAGTTGTAATAACCAAAAGCTAGAACCAACTCAAATGTCCATCAACTCATGAATAAGTAAACAAACTATGGTCCTCTGCATACCCACGCCAGTGAACACTAGTTGGTAAAGAAAAGGAATGAACTATTGATACATCCAACAACATGAGTTAATTTCAAATAATTATGCTGCGTGAAAGATGCCAGGCAAAAAGGGATTTGATGCATGATTCCATTTATTTAAAAAAAAATTCTAGGAAAAGATAACTAAGCAATGGTGACAGAAAGCAAATCAGAAGTTGTCTGGGGTGTAGAGAAAATGGGGATGGGGACAAAGGGAGAGATTGTCAGGGAGCATGAGAAAATTTTGAGGGCGATGGATGTGTTTGTTATCTTAGAATGGTGATGACAAATACATCAAATTATACTTCAAGTGTATGCAGTTTATTGTACGTAATATGCCTCAATAAAGCTGTTAAAAAAAAAAAAAAGAATGAACAACAGTGTAGGGGTGCCACCTTTCTCCCAGCCTCTGGTAGACGTCACCAATTGATCACACAGCCATCCAGGCAGCCATTACTAATCAGAGACAGATCTTGAGATAAAACCTATTTTTCATCTCTGACCCAGGTCAAACACCTGGTTTCATAAAACCAAGACCCAAGTTCAGAGCAAATTAGTAATTAATACTCCTGGTTGCTAGCCCACTACGCTTTCTACTACACAAGTTTAAGAAAACTGGAGTAGAGGGAAACTGAAGCCGAGTCTAAAAAAGAAAGGCTGACAAAAAACCATGAGAGAAAAAAACCAGATTTGAGTGGGATGTCAGATGGTGAATTTCTGAAGAATGTCAATAATGTATTACAGTGCACATCTATTTTTCGTAAGACCAATAAGAGTTTTTATGCAAAGAAAATAATTATCTGCAAGAAATTCTTATTTTTATATTTTTAGTGCTGTAATAAAGATGTTAAAATGACTCAAGCTGTTTTTGACCTAATACGTAAGCCATTTTTATGACCAGAAAATTGCTCTATTAACATGTAAGTCTAAGAAGCAAAATGATGTAAGATTACATGAAATGCAAGCCAATAAAATCATATAAAGATATGCCAACACAATATTAATCTTGATGAGACAATACATCATTAATTTATAGCACAAATAAATATTTCTCCTAAAGGCAATGGCTTATTTCATAGCTATCTGTAGGCAGTGTGTTCATTTATAATAATCACATGTGCTTATTAAAATAAAGGCAGGGTGCTGGAGGAATAGCTAAGTGGCAGAGTGTGTGCTTAGCATGCGTGAGGCCCTGGATTCAATCCCTAGCATCAAAAAATAAACAAGTAAAATAAAGGCAGAATACCAGCCTATGGCAACACACAAATCCACAGACGGGTTGTGTTGGTGTGCCTTGCATGAGTTCCTCGAAACCAGGAGCTGGATCTTATTCATCTTTGCATTGTTAGGGCTGGCAGAATCCCTGGCATCCACTGCCCTTCCTTCTCATTCCCAGTCTTTTCTCATGTGAGATAATAGACGTCCTTTGCTCTTTGAGCCAGTAAAGGTGAAGTTTTCTTACTTGCAGCCAAGAGCATTAGAATTGACTCCACCGCATGAGTCTTTGTTTTCTAAGTAGAACAAGGATGGCAAAGGTTTGGGGACAGTGGAGGAACCAATGCATTCGCAACCCTTGCACAGTGCCTGTCTTAGGAAGTGCCCAGTAAGTGTGAGCTCACTTCCTCTTCTTTCCCTGTTCTTACGGAATTTTCAACTTAAATAATGAGACAAAGTTCAACAGTTACGAAGCTTATAGAGCTGTCCATGATGTCACCTGCTAAACTTCATGGTACTGATTTGGGGAGAATTAATTACTATATTAATCATGATTTTCTATCTAATTTTTGTTATTGTTAAACTCCTCAAAGGATTTATTCCAGGAAATGATTAAAAAAGGATCTGTGAATGAAATCCTAAATTTGCACCAGGCAAGCAACAAAGAAAATGGCTGACTCTTCCTCCCAGAACACAAGCTGTTATGCTGATAGCCCAGCAGCTGCGCCCCATTTTGTTTCCACGATGATTTTTAAAAACTTTTTATTTGGAAAGTGTCAATCTTACAGAAAAGTTGCAGTGATAGAGATCAGTAATACTAAGAATACCTGTACACCCTTTACCCAGATTCACCTATTGTTAACATTTTGCCCAATTGCTCGCTTTCTTTCATATACATCTTTACGTACATATTATGTTGTTTTCTGAACCATTTGAAACTTGTATTCATCATACCTATTGTGATAAACTTTAGTGTTTAATTTCACTTTAGAATTTAAACACTTTAAAAAATAGACACCTACATATGATTTGTACATAGTGCAAAACCTAAAGTATACAAAAGGGATAGACTCAAAATAAGCCTTTTTCCTGTTCCTATGCCATGGACACCCGATGTCTCTGCTTAATATCCTAAAATCCAAAAAGGTAGCTATCTTGAGATTTTCTGAATTCATTTTCTTTCTCAATCATATGAAAACTTCCATATATCCAAAAAAATGAGGAAATTATAGACATTTACCTAACAGAGAGAATCCCAGAGAACTAATATAGAAACCCTGAGGAGCCACTGTTCTTTCTGGTGCTGCAAAGGCTTGAGGCTTTTGGCTTCACTTAGCCTTTTATTTATTCATTCATGTCTTTGTTTGTCCACCAATCACTTCTGGCAGGGGTCCCCAACTCCCTGGCCAT
This sequence comes from Erethizon dorsatum, assembly GCA_028451465.1. NCBI lineage: Eukaryota > Metazoa > Chordata > Mammalia > Rodentia > Erethizontidae > Erethizon > Erethizon dorsatum. Next base: position 116,345,242 of record CM051826.1, on the reverse strand, counting down.
AGACTACTACCAGTGGCCTTTTAACAACCTGGCCATACAGCAGGAGGTGAACAGTGGGTGAGCTCCGCCTCCTGCCACATTAAATTCTCACAGGAATGTGAACCCTACTGTGGACAGCACATGCGAAGAATCTAGGGTGTATGCTTCTTTGAACCATCCATAAACTACTCCCCCAAACCCCCATCCCTGGAAAAATTGTCTTCCCTGAAACCTGGAGCCTAATGCCAAAAACACGGTTGGGACTGCTGATTTCTGGAGTCCTAGAACCCGGCCTTGTGGGCAGATGCTCTATGTGTATGCCCCACCCTACACACTCTTCTTACTGAGTGACCTGACACTCCTTCCCACGGAGGGATAGGGTCTAAATTCCCACTTGTGGGATCTGGTGGACTTGTGACCACAGCAGAAGAGACACAATATGAATTCCAAGGCCAAGACATAAAAGACAAAATAGCTTCTTCCCCTCAGTTCTCCAGAGATGCCCACTTTTAGAGCTCAGGTACCATTTTGCTAGGAAGTCCAAACTGCCCTGAGAAGCCCACATGGCAAAGAACTAACAATCTGCACCCAGTTGCCAGCCATGAGAGCGAGCCATGTTGGAAAGAGAAACTCCAGCCCCATTGGAGCCACCCCAGGTGACACTGCATGGAGGTGACATGTGCTGTCCTTGCCAAGTCATATAGATTTGTGGATCAATTACATAATTATTGTTTTAGGCCACTTAGTTTGGGGTCTTTTTTCCCATACAGTGATATTAACCAGAATAGCTACACACAGAGGAATGCAAAAATAGAGTGATCTGTGAGGATAGGTGTATCAGTCAGCATTTTACTAGAGAAACAGATATAACACAAGATATACAAATGTATAAGAAATTACAAGATTGGCTTCTGATGGTCAGCCACAGAGTTGGATGAGGAAGTGTGCAGAGGGCGTCTGCACACTGGAGACCAAAGGATTCAGTCCAAGGTCTGGAGCTCACTGCAGTGTCCCATGCAAGTCCGTATCAGGAGGCCGATGGGTCTGCAACAGAAGCCGAAAGAGTCTACAATGGAAGCTGAAGAGTTTGCACTTCCAGCTGAAGGCAAAGGCTGGAGCTCCTCCAAAGTTCAGAAGCGGATCTGTTCTTCCTTATTTCCCCTTTATACCATCACAAAACTATAAGATTGAATACCACATCTGACCCACAGGGCAAACTAAATGTTTTTCTCCCTTAGGTAAGAAAGTGGTATATTGTTTTTCCCTTCATCTTAAAGAAGCAAACTTAATTTGGCCAGTAACATGCCCCGCTTGACGTGAGAAGCTGAAGTTATTGCTGAGATTTGGCAGCCCCAGAGAAGGAGGGTGGTCCGAAACTCCAGTAGGATATTGTGAAATTTACTCCAAACCCCCTCTGACTGGGCGGTGCTGAAAGCATGGGCTTTTTGTTTGCGGTAAACACTACAAAAAAAGAAAGAAAGAAAGAAAGAAAGAAAGAAAGAAAGAAAGAAAGAAAGAAAGAAAGAAAGAAAGAAAGAAAGAAAGAAGAAAGAAAAAGAACGAAACCAGCATCTTCTAGAATGTTTCAGAAAGCCAATTGTGTAAGAGATGAGACCGATTGATTTCAATGGCAGGTGCAGAAACACAGCCAAGAGAGGAATCTTCTGGAAATGAAAATTGGACCCTGGATAAGCTTTTTGCAACCAGACAAGTAGAAGCAGAGTGGAGGCATGGGTTTGCTTTTCAAATGTTAATGAGTGTTCTTAATCAGATAAATGCGGCTTTCACCAAGTTCTGCTCCCACACACTCTGGTTTGAGGCTGAGCTAGACGGGCGTGCACTTGATTAAACTCAGCCAGTATCTTATCCAACAGCAGTCCTGGCTTTTTTGTTTGTGTTTTAGATCACTAGGAGGATTGTAAATAAGACAAATTTAGGAAATATAAATCTCCCAAGTCCCAACAAAACCATAGAGGTACATATCTATTTTACCTAAAGGATTCAACACTTAGCAGAAAATGTGTACTGTATTTATCAGTTCACACAAGAAAAGGTGGCAATGAGAGAAAGAAAGGAAGAAGCAAGAGAGAAGAGGAAGGAGAGTGGGGAGGGGGAGCCAGGGCTATCTCTGGGAGACGGAGTCTGGGGCATCGTGCATAGGAGCTGCTCCCCTGGTCCTGGAGAACTTGGACTTCAAGTCCTAAAGGAAGAAGAAGGAAGCATCGAGGGGAAGCAAGGAAGTCTGCGCTCCCTGCTACTCCCCAGGGCCTCAGATCTCTGGCAGCAGCTGCTGGCTGCCTCCTCCTCTCCTCCCACTGCTGCAGTCACTGCTGCGCACAGGACCTCCCACCAGGTAGAAGGGCCAGGGAAGCTGCCCCTGTGCCAGGCACTCCAGGAACTTGTGACTTACAAGAAGATACCACGCCTAGGCGTGAGAGCCACTCCCCAAAGAGACAGGCTCTACAGCAATATGTTTCTTTCCCATGAGCTATAGTGCTTCCAAGGATCTGTCTATTAAAGTCTAAATCGGGGGCTCTCAGAGCTCAGGCTCCAAAAAACAAAACAAAACAACAGCTGTGGAGAACTACCATAGTCCATTGTCTAATAGAGCTATCCACACTCACCCTAACTGGGGCAAAGGTTTATCTCTATCGAACATAACTCCTAAACTTTTATTCTGCATGATATAATGGTCCCGTATTCATTTTTGCAAACCTAAATTCACATCAATGTTGAGGAAAAAAATTCTAGCCACCAGTAGAATTGGTTGTCAAAGGCAAGACTGGATCTACCCATCTACCCATCAGACAGTAGATGTGCCAATAAAGTTGGTGCCTAAAGGCGTAGGGTGGGGGTCACCAAGGGAGGGAGAACAAGACCCTGTACCCCCAAACAAGGGGAACTCAGGTCCCCTAATAATGATGAGGCTACAGCCAGCTAGGGTCACACTGCCTCCTCCAAAAAGGCAATACAACCAGGCCAGGGGATGGAAAAAGGAAATAGGATATTTTTTCAAGGTCCTCACATGGATTTATCATATAGTGTGTGCAAGTAGTTTAGAAAGTGGAATAATCCAAGTTTTACAGTGAAGGTCTGCTCCCTGACCTGTCTGTCCCCTCTTAGTGTTTCTTAACATTTGCCTTCAAATTTCTAAATAATATGCTTGCACTACACTTGATTTATCAAGCTGGGACATCAATTGTTGGTTTCCTATTAAGTTAGAAGACTCTCCACCTTCCTCCCTATTTTGCCTCCCCCATCCTCTCAATATAAATAAGTTGTATTTTCTTTTTGTGTATGTGTGGTGGAGGAGTACTGAGGATACAACCCAAGCACTCACACATGCTGCGCAAGCACTCTATCACTGAGATACACACTCAGACCTTTTTATTTTGAGACAAGATCTCCCCAGACTGCTCAGGCTGGCCTCAGACTTGCGATTCTCCTGCCTCAGCCTCTCAAGCAGCAAGACTACAGGCTGGTAACACCACACCCAGCAAATTACAATTTTTGGTTAACTCGATAGTCTATGATCTCAATATTAGATGTTGTTCAGTGGTGAGGACAGAATCGTACTATAATTTTGTTTCACCGGTCTCCTGGCTTCCAAGGTTGATGTGGAGAATTCTCGTGCTGTTCCAATTTCTGTTCCTTTGAAGAGATCTGTTTTATACCTCTAGGGAAATGTTTAGGGTCTTCTCTCTGTTCACTCTTTTGAAATTTCAAAGTAGTGTAACTTGGTGTGGGTGTTTTCAAATTCACAGGAAATGTTCTGGTATTATTTTTTTGCCAATTGCTTTTACTTTCATTTACTTTCGTCTCTAAAATTCCAGTCAGGTGAATGTTGGCCCTCCTGGACCTATTCTCTCATTCTCTTATCATTTCTTCCCTATCGGCCATCTCTTTTCGTCCATATTTTCTGGGACATTTTCCCATTTTATCTGCCAACCCTTTTTCTTTTCTTTTTTTCTTTTTTAAACTCTTCTATTTTTAACTTCTAAGAGCTCTTCTTTCTTGTTCTTTGATGGTTCCTGAATTAGAGCATACTGTTTTTGATTAATGGATATATCACCACCTCTTATCTCCCTAAGAATATGAAATATGCTGTTTGTGGGTTTTTGAAGTTTTATTCAGTTCGCCTGCATTGTCAATTTCTTCCTGAATCTTTTTCCCCACTTAAATGACCTGGATCTCTTTCATGCCAAAGGCTTTTCTCCAGAACCAGGTGACCCCTGGATGTCCATTTATAATGAAGACTGCAATCCAAAAATCTGCAGCATGTGGACAGGATTGTCAGCTGGCAAATTTCATGGACAGAAATGGGGCTGCATGGGGGGAGCAGTAAATGGCCTTTTCTTCGGGTCTTTTCTCTGTGTCTACTCAGTTGTCCCCGGGGCAGAATGGAGCAGGGGCTGAGGGTAGAATCACCTGTACGCACCATTGTCAGTACTGACTTTTGCTTTCCCCTTAGTGTTAGCCCAAACCTCACTTCTATCCTCTGTGCATAATGTGGCTATGTCCAGAGCATTCTGGTCCAACATCTTTAGAGGAAAACTTCCTGTTCTATGCAAGCAGGTTGCAGAAGAAGGTAGGGAGTAACTGTCTGGCTGCGTGGCTAGGGGAGGACACTTGCGATCCATTCCCAGACCCCCAAGCTATCCTGAGTTCAGCTTCTCCATCTTTTCTTGCCTGCTGCAGCCCCTGGTGTCACAGTGCCTCAACCTTCCTGGAGTTCTGCTTCGGACGGGCTGGGGGAGAGGGTGAAGACGGGCACAGCTCTCTTCTCCTGGAATGCCCTCAGCAGACTGAGCCAGCCGCCACTGCTCCATCTGCTTCCCATCTGCCCAAAGCGTGCAGCCACTTCAGAATCTGTGGAGCTCCTCTTCCAGTGCATCTGTCTGTGGGTATTTATATCCTTTTATTCCCCTTCTGGAATTTCTACTTAGAGTTCTAGAAGGCAAAGTCTTGGATTTACCATGTTAACCAAAAGCCATTTGCCACTATTTAGATTTCACATTTGCTCTGCAGAAATCTGCTTGTCTGGAGTCCATGGGATCCACTAGGATTCCCTGGGATTATCAAGATGGAAGGTTCTAGCCTGGAATCTGCCAGGTACAGGATGTGTGGTCTTGGGCTAATGAATTCACCTCCTTGGAGCTCATTTCCTTTGTTTTGTTTGGTTTGGTTTGGTTTGGTTTTTGTGGTGCTGGGGATCGAACCCAGGGCCTTGTGCATGACTCTACCACTGAGCCACATCCCCGGCCCTCATTTCCTCATGTAAGAATTCCGGGAAGGGGAAAGACTTCTGTGGATTAAAATATTTTTGGTAAATTGTTAAATCATCATTAACAGAGAATTAAATTGCTTGTTGTATTAAAGATAATGTGATAATGTTCATAATAACAACTTAGAAGTGTAGGTACAAAGTGCCCCTGTTTTTCAGATGAGTTCTACAGAAAGGCAGCCTTCACCCGCTAGGAGGTGAGTAGGGTACTTGTCTGGTGCCCTGTGATCAAATTCTCCCCTTAGTAGGTTTTGTTTTCCATGTGAAATTCAGATTCTTTACTAAATTCTTTAGTTTAAAAACTTAAAGGTGGTGATTTGGGGGAGAGAAGAAGCAAAAGAGTTCTATCTGGTTATTTTTAGGAATAGGGAAAGAAGGAAAACTAACTGCAAACAGGAGCTATTCTTGGTCCCTTTCTGCCAGCTTACCTTTATTTTAGATGATCACTCTTTACCTAGATCAGCAGTGATGAACCTATGGCACGCATGTTATTGTGTTTTTCTTCTCAGACAAAAGATGTTAATGTACGAGGTTTTTTTTTTTTTACTAGAACCTCGGTATTCAGGTTTAATTGCAGTGTTGGCACTTTGCAATAAATAAGTGGGTTTTGGGTTGCAGTTTGGGCACTTGGTCTCTATAAAGTTTGCCATCACTGACCTAGATGATCAACATAGATTTCAGTTTCCAATTTAAAATGATCTCATACTCTCTGATGATAAGTCAACATATTCCTCATTTAAGAAAGTGAAGTCTGGGCCGGTGAGATGGCTCAGTGGCATAAGCGCCTGCCTGGCAAGCGCGAGGGCCCGAGTTCAACTCCTGGAACCCACATAGGAAAAAAGGGCCAGTGATATCGCTCAGTGGCACAGGTGCCTGCTGGCGCATGAGGTCCTGAGGTCGACCCCTGGTACCCACCAAAAAAAAAAAAAAAAAGAAAGTGAAGTCTGCTGGGCATGGTGGCACACACCTGTGATCCCAGCACTCCAGAGGCTGAGGCAGGAGGACTGCCAGGAGTTCAAGGCCAGCCTGGGCTACACAGTGAGTTCAAGGCTGGCCTGAACTAAATAGCAAGACCCTGCCTTAAAAAAAAAAAAAAAAAAAAAAAAGAAGGAGAAGAAAGAAAGAGAAATCTTTTCTTATAGTATCTTTTCCTCCATGTAAACTACATAAGATTGTGTGTATATTTCACCTACTGAAGGTTGACCTCTGCGAGGGTTTGGAATTGTCCCCATTCTTCTGTTTTCTACACAATATAGCACAATGCCAGCTCTTGTGTCACAGCCCTTAGGAGCTACAAGAAATCTGAACGTATATCTAGTCCACACCCTTACTTTGATGATGATCTAGACAAGCTCAAACAAGATAAAATTTTTACCCTGGTCCTTGGGTAAACGATTTCACCTTATTCATGCTCTCAACTGTTTGTCCTTGTATCTCATCCAAATGGGTTGCTTCACATCACCAGTCGTTCATTCACTTGGCAAACGTTCATGAAGGGGACTGATGTTTATGCCAGCCACTGTGACAGACTCCGGGAAACAGCACAAATAAAGCCAAATCCAAGTTCCCTCCTTGGGAGCTTACTTTCCAGCAAGAGCATTAATAAAATAAGGATTATACAATATATTAGAGACCAGTAAGTACTCTGGAGAAATAGAAAGTCCCCTGTAAGAGGGTTCAGGAATGTTGAGGGAGAGTGATCAGAAAGTGACATTCTGGCAAAGACTTGACAAGTGTAGGGAACGAGCCCCGAAGATATCTGGGAAAGAGCTGCTCTTTTGGCAGAGGGAACGGCAAGGGTAAAGGTACCCAGGTGAGACGGTCTGTTCAAGGTCGGTTCAAGGTCACACCACTTCCTGCTGGCTGACATATTTGGGAGGAGAATTCTAAGTTAGAAAGAGATAACATTCTCTGATTCCAAACAAAACAAACACCATGAAAACAACTTCTAGAACGGGTGACAGGGAACCTGGAGGTGCAGAATCTATAACAGCGACAAGAGGGAAGCACAGGAACCCTGCGAAGCCAGGAGACACAAGTGAGAAAGAAGGCAGCCCACTGGATTCAAGGAACAACCTCAGGTCTGACGCACACAGGGCCTGAGCCTCACTTACCTTTGGATTCACAGCTTCTAGCCCAAACAGAGCACATTTTAGACTCAAGAAATGTCTGTTGAAGAAAAATAATGACTAAAGGAAACCGTAAAACGTAACTTTTTTATGCTTTGTGTTGTCTCCTGCAAAAATGTTCTGGAACTTAATTTAATTGTAAGAGGGGGACTTCACCTCAAAGAAAAGTTGGCAATATTTTCTTTCAATTCCTTGGTCTCTTCAATCTGTTTAAAACCTACTGAAAGCTATTATAGTGTCTGAAAAATCAAAACATACTTCTAAGACACCTAGGAATGTAAGAAGGTGCAATTTGGTAATTGAAACAAGCACATGTGTGCTGCGTGTGTGTGTTTCTGTGTGTGTCTGTGTATGTATATCTGTGTGTGTGCACACGTCCGTGCACCTTCTGTCTGTTTGTGATCAAGATGTATTTTAATGCGGTCAGGTGGAACGGACATGAATGGAGTCTGTAGATACACAAGCCATCTTAGGATGTATTTACATATGTTCCAGCACAAAGTTTCATTGCATCGATTCTTTTGATTGAAGTAATAGAAACCACTTCAGCCTCATTTAAGCACTAAGAAGGAAATCATTGTAAGGATACAGGAGTAGATCCTGGAACTCCAGGGCAGGAAGATCAGTCAGACAGCTCTAAGGAACTGAAACCTGGAACCAGACATCCAGTGGGATTCCGGAAGCTCCTGCAGCCTGGCTCTGGGCCTCTCACTTCTCCATTCCCTGGGGCCCATGGTCTCTATCCCTGCCTCTGTGCACTGGACTCTCCTTTTCTTGGATGACTGCCTTTCTAGGCTGGCCATCCACATGGCCTCCTCGCTGCTGCTTACATTACCTCTAGCAGTAAGTATAATATTTTCAGTCTTAATTCCCAAAAGGCGGGAGAAAGGACCTGATGGGCTTTCGTGGGCCAATGTCTCTCTCTGCTCCGAACATTCATTCAAACATGCGGCTGGGGTGTGGTCAACTTGCCTGTTCATAGTTGTCAGGTCCTCTTTGGCAGATAATGGTGATCCCCAGTGGCTGGGAGCATATGGGGGCTATAATCCCCCACCCCTGACTGACTCACTGTGAGGCCGGGTGTGAACATGAAGGCAGGTCCCCAGCAGAATACTGCCACCCATGAAAAATATGTACAAGTAGACGTCATACCACCTATTCGTACAAGTTCAGAGAGGTAGCAGCTGATAAATATTTTGCATAGAAAGCTCACTGGAGGAAGACAAAAATGACAGCACTCCAGCAGCAGCTTCAGTTCAACTTCCAATCCGCTGGCACCTGCCAGAGCTCTGCACCTCTCCAAAGTGGGTAAAGCTGGCACACCTGCTCTAATACCACAGTAATGCAAGGGTAGAGGTACTTTTACAATATGTGTAGCCAATTCAAAGTTAGATCCTGAAAAACTTTTATGCTAATTAAGAGACTCAAGAGGTGGTCTTCAGCCACATTTAGAGAGTAAACCCTTCATCGGTACCCCTCAAATGTACTCATCATACCCTAGCCTCAGAGTATAGGTTCCTAGTCAGAAGTTTTGATTGTTAATCAACCATTCCTGGGTTTAGATGAAAACTAACACACACACACACACACACACACACACACACACACACAAATCCCTTGGGTGGCAATGGAGGGTTGTTACAAAGGGGCCCCTAAATAGTCCTCCTTTCTACAAGACCTGTCCTGAAAGCCCCTCACCCAGCCCACACTCCAGCTGACATGTCACTCCCAGCCCCATCAGCAAATCCTCACACAGGATTTTATCTCATTCAGTCCTCACACAGACTCGTGGCTGGGCACTCGAGTTCTAGCTGCTAAGGAAACAGAGACAGCAGGATCAGCACCTAACACAGCCAGGATTTGACTCTCAGACACATCTGAAATCATCCTTCATCTAAAATGCTATGGCTTTTAGCTACCATGTTACTGGGTAGAACCTTGTTCCCTGAAAAGGCATGTTGAAGTCTAACCGCTGATTCTTATGAATGTGCCCTTTCCTGGAAATGGGGTCTTTACAGATGTAATCAAGTTAAGGGGATGGACTGGAGGTGTAGCTTAGAAGTAGAGAGTGTACTTTGCATGCACAAAGCCGTGGGCTTGATTCCCTGCACACGCAAAGAAACAATGGATTGAAATTAAGATGAGGTCACACTGGCGTAGGGTTAGGTTCTAATCAAATGGCAGTTGTCCTTGTAAAAGGAAGGAAATGTGGACAGGCACACAGAGAAGCCTATGTGAAGGCTGAGGCAGAGACCAGAGCGATGCATCTGCAAGCCAAGCCACACCAAGAATTGCTGGCAAACACCAGGAGCTCTGAGAGAGGCCTGGGGTGGTTTCTCCTCGGAACCTCCACAAGGAGCCAACCCTGCTTACACCTTGTTTTAGACCTCTGGCCTCCAGAACAGTAAGAGAACAAGTATCTCTTGTTTCTAAGCCACCAAGTTTGTGATGCTTGTTACAGCAGCCATGGGAAACTAATAAAAAGTGTAAATACATGAAGGTCTTACAAGAGGCCGGTATGGCCTGCTCCCTCCTACCCCCAGTGCACACTAGGTTAGACTCAGGTCACTGCAGAAACCACTAGAAGAGGGACAGGGCCTCAGCTTCCTGAGGAGATGCCATCTTCCTAGAACAGGCCAGTCCTTCCCAGGCATGCCCCTTGTTCCTTGTCTGTAAGGAAAGAGTTCATGAGAGCTGGGCAGAGGAGGCTTCTGGTGTGTGTGCGCGTATGCATGTATTTATTGCATTGAAATTTTTGTTTGGAGGAGGACTGGATCTATTTGCTGAGCAAGGAGTTACTTGCATTTTCAAAGACCAGTGTTTTCTACACTTTAGCCATTCCATCTTCAAAAACATCACATTACCATATAACTTTTTAAAAATAGTTTATGACTCTCTCCCAAATGGAAAACCAGAATTGTCTTCTATAAATAAAAAGTAAAAATACTAAAACAAAATATATTCATCTGTTCTTATCATTTCTGTATCAGGGAATACCCTGGCCAAGGAAAGGGAGGATTGGTGCTATTCTGATAGACCAGAATATTTTTATGAAGAGAGCTATTTTGAAAACTATTATAAAAGCTGGCTTAAGTCTTTCACAATATGGGAAGAAATTTATTATTGAGAACGTTATCATTATACTGCTGAGGGGATTCTACCTGTTTGGCACAATGTCTATGGAGAGAAAGTTCTGGAATGGGATACTTTGGCCAGGCTTTCAAATCTACAAGTGCCATTCACACTTAAGAGAACAGATGTTGGCATTTCAACTCTGAGAAAATTAATGGGATAACATCTGCCATCGGCATGGCCTTGCTCAAGTGTCACTTTATCACCGCTGATCATAATGGCTGATGTGTCTAGTCTTGAGTGGAGAAAATAAATAAGACTACTCGGCTAAGAAGAGATCTTTTCAATGTGCTGGTCAGAGGAAAAATCTGGAAACCCAGCCAAAGAATACAGGGTAACCTTTGTTCCAACACTGGCATGGAGGAGAGAGGGAAGGGCTGCTGGGATAAAGAGATATTTGTGTTTCCAACTTGTAGTGGCCGTGGGGATGTGACAATCCACAGCACACAACAGCTCTTCTGATACACTAAGGCTTGGCACAGACAAATGTGTGTAGTTTGGTCTAATATTGCTTTTCCTGGAGCCTTAGGTGAAGACCCCTACATGGATGTGATCCCAGGACAGAGACGGAGACAGACAAGCATGAGGGCCTAGCATGCCGCAGAAATCACTCATTCTGTCGATGCTGACTGTTAAGAGTTTGGCTACCATGTAAAATGCCAATTAAGTTGTGTGTGTGTTCTCTGCTATCATCTTTTTTCTCTGGCAGGATGTCATTTATAGTAGCAGCAGGATAAGATAATGCAAACTACCCTCCACCATTATACTCCCAAGTTTACCATAAACACCAGTTTCAAGTCACAACAACTCAGATGAGCATAGGAAGACCAGGAATATAACGTTTCTCCTGGGGAAGGGAAGGGAAGGTGATCTGTGTCTGTCAGCGAGGATCTTGGCTAGAAACAGCACGCTCTGCTTGAGCTCTGGAGAGATTTTTTAATGAAAGGGCCATTTTTGCAGGTGTGGGTAGGGTTAAGGAACAAGGGGAAGATGAGTACCCAAGGACTGGCAATAGCAGAAGGCTGTTACCACCTGTAACAAGGGACAGGAAGTAGGTGGCTTAAACCACAGAAACATGTTGTCTCATAGTCCTGAAGGCCAGAAGTCTGGAGTCAAGGCATCTGCAGGACTGTGCCCTCTCTGAAGATATTAGAGAAGGATCTGTTTCAGCAGTTCCTTGGCTTGTAGCAGCACTCCAGTCTTCACAGTGTCCACCCAGTGTGCATATCCATTTCCAAATCCCTTATACAAGGATTATCAGTCACGTTGGATTAGGGCCCACCCTACTCCAGCATCACTCCATCTTAATTAATTACATTTGCAAATAAGGTCACATTTCCAAATAAGATCACATTCTGAAGTATTAGGGGTTAGGAATTCAACATATGACTTTTGGTGGGATATAATTCAGCCCATAATCCCCCCCCATGCCAGTAGAACAATGAGGAGGGAAGGCGTTATAGGCCCTGGTTGAGAGCTGAAGCCCAGTGATGGTGATTGTCAGGGATGAACACAGCGGTGCCAGACTGCATGAAAGCAGGAAGGGGCAGGAGAAATGAATACCCCAGTCTCTTTCTCACCTCACTCTCCAGGAATCAAACCCAACCATAAGACACAGGATGAGGGAGCCAGGTGATAGAATTTGGCGGAGTCAGCCTTCCCCTAGCACAAGGCAGAGAAGAGAGGATAAAAAATGGGGCATGTGGCGACGGTAGTGGTGGTGGTGAGTATAGGATAGTAAAGTGAAGAAAAACCAGCAAGAGAATAGTCATTTACTTGGGAGAATGAAGGGTCTAAATGGATTAAGGATAAATTGGAAACCAGTGAAAATGGTGCAATGATTTGTGGTCATATAAATATGTGCAAATCATGTCCCTGGAGGTGTAATAAATTATTGCCCTGTGGATATTGACTACCTTTGCATCTGTGAATTCTTTTCAGCCTTTCCTTTTTGGGGAGTACTGGGGGTCAAGCTGGGGCTGGGGAGGTCCTGTATGCCTGAGCCACATCCCCAACCCTCTCTTCAGCATCTCTGATCACCTGTACTCGAATGTTCCTTGAATTCTCCTTTGAACATTTTTGTAACATCTTACTGGTTTCATTATTTATTAGTGATTTAAATAAAATCTTTGACAGACTCTCAATTTATAATTTTATAAGTCATTATTTTATCCTTTTGAAAAAAATCTACCCTTTAATAACTCCTGTAGGTCAGGTTGCAGATGACAGGGCCACACTCTTGTCTGCCTCTCTGCCTTTGTACAAGCTGCTGACCATCCAGCATGTTCATCCCCACCTTTTTCTACCTGCTGAACTCCTACTCACCCTTTAACGTTCAACTAAAGGCTGCCTCCTCTGGGAAGCGTCCCTGACTTCTCTATTTCCGTGCTGTGTATGGTGGCAGGATGTGCTTCCTGGCTGGGAACACCTGTAGATAGGGGCCATAGTCTGCTCTTCTACTGCAGACACAGAGTGGGCAGGTACAAATATTACTGAGTATCTCTTTGTTCAATACCTTACCTTGGTTTCCTTTTAATTCCCAAAATGATCGTATGAAGTTGATCATTTGTGTGTCTCCTTTTTTATAGATGAAGAAACTGAACTTAGAACTTAGATGAAGAACTGAACTGAAGGTCGAGAACTTGCCCAGGGTCATGCACCCTTGGGAGGATAAACCTCCTTTGTATGTCTTACTGAGCAGGCTTACCTGTGATGTGCTGTTGCTGGGTTAGCAAAACTGCGGCCTTCAGGCCCTCCTTAAGCTACATTTTAAAAGAACAACGAAGAGTACGCTTTTTGGTTCTGTTTTTCACCAAAGGATAATATATCTCACCAGGTTGGGGCAATAAACAGCAAAATGATTTTTAATACCTTAGTGTTTTGCTCCTCAGAAATGAGCTAAGATGTATCAACCAAGGAATACTGACTATCCAAGCAAATTTCCTGGTTATCAGCATACAATGCAGCTTAGCCGGTAGTTTCCTGTCCATACAATGAGCGCAGTGCTTGGCATGCACAGGCATTTAGCAAGCATCTGACCACGGATGAGTTGCACAGGGACATTGACAATGGAGGGGACCAGCTGTCCAGAGGAGAACAGTTGGAGGAGGCCCTGCCCTGGCTTCACCTGGCCCATCTTTCTGGCAAGCCTGCTCCTGCCAAGGATAGTCCAATTAGCATGGCTGCATCTGGGGGTTGGAGTTCATAGACGACTCTGGAGTGTCTAGGTGCACCCAGTTCCTCACAGATGAAGAGTGAAATAAATGCTGCTTCTACCCAGGTAAGTTCCCAGCCTCTGTAAGGGTTTCTGGGGTCAGCCTGACCTTCTGCCGTTCACAGGGTAGAGATAAACAGAGTGTATTGCCGTAATAAGGGAAATGAGGAGCAGGGCTGGGCTGGGCTTTGATTACCTGCAGTGCTGTGATTAGGTGTCTTTGATGTTGATAAGCAGCCAGAGGGCCCTTCATCTCAGTGCCCTTGCCCTTGGAGAACTGGAGGACGGAGCTCCAGCAAGCCAGTGTAATCATTACCCAGGCTCCAGATTGTGTGAAAGCCAGAGCTGGGAAGGGCAGCCTGTGCAGAGGCATGGGAGCAGTGAGGCCTGGCAGGCTGCAGATGCATTTCCTCCCTGTGCCAGGAAAGGTTCGAATGCAAAAACAAATGTATTTATCACTTCCAACTGCTCCAAAGGGCAGGGCATCCTGCCTCAGGGTGGAGCATCAGTTCGCGGTGGGAACAATGGCACATGGCCAGAGGAAACTGCACATTTCACCAAGGTTCCTGCCACCCTGCTGTAGTGCCAAGGGCCAGCCTCACATCAGGGGGAGAGTCTGACCTCTCAGCAGCCATGAAGACACAGGCGCCAGGCAAGGGCTGGGCCTTCAAGCCACCCGCCAGCCAACACCTGCCATAGTAGAATGGGCCTGGGACACAATGAGCCATCCCCACTTGGTGACTCAGGGTCTTTCTAGCCCTTGGAAGGTCTCTGGCATGAGCAGACAAGCTGTGATTTGTCTGCAATGCACCCCATGAGGTCCCTGGCTAAGTAACTGGAGGGTTATTCTGCCTAAGAGAATCCTGCCTTTGCCTAGTGGCCCAGGGCAGGCTGGACATTTGGCAGAGAAAATGAAAGGAACTGCAGACAGTTGCAGTTTTCCAGCAAGCCTGGATTTGGGCTGCTGAGTAAACCCTCCCCACCCATCCATGCTGGAATTCCTTCAAAAGCAGACTAGATTTTGTCATTCTCCAATTGAACAGGTCCTAGAAGAAGCCCACAACCAGCTGGGGGCTGTTTCAGGTTCCTCCCGGTTCTTCTTGCACCTACCTGTCAATCACAACATTTGGTACTGTCTCCTTCCTGTGGTTCACAGTCCCATCCACAAGTCCCACCAAACACGCCTTCGTACTACCAGCACACCCTTTGTGCCTTGTCCGCCTTCTCCCACTCATACTTCAAGGCTTAGATGTCACCTCTCAGGTGAAGGCTCTCTTGCCCTTTCTACTCTTGTCTAAACTAAATTTGAATGGTTTCCTGCCTTGGTCCTTAACAGCTCTGTGTACATAACTTTATTGTACCATTAAACCACACTGTAGCTTATTGGTGTGTGTTGATATCTTTCCTTACTCAACTGAGCCATGATTATGAATGTCATTGGATAAGGGCTCTTTTTCTATTCACCTATTCTCAGTAAATAACAAAATTCCTGGTACATGGTAGGGGTTCAGTAAATAGGAAGAAGAAATGAACAAACTTTCTACAACCTTTCCTTTCCTTGGAGAACCTCCTTTTACTTAAGTGAAAGTAATGCAATTCTTAAGCCTTCCAGTGGCACAAGGACATTCAGTCGCAGGAAATTCTTTGCCCTGGACAAATCCTGCCCTTCTCTCTTCCCTAGAGCAACCTCAAGGAAAAGTAGGCAGTGTGCAAACTAACCACTTCCAGATAATGAGCTCTCAGATGCTAACCATTTTACTGCATGTTAAGAGCCAAGCTAAACCACACACAGAAGTGAAACTTCCTGAACAGCCCATGCTAAGCATTTAGTTACTGCTCTGTTGGAATTTTGATGAAAATAGCCATCTGAATGAAGATGCATTCTGCAAAAATGGAGGGATCATGATGGCTCTTTTATGTGTAAGTCTTTTGTCTTTAATTTCTGGATACATTACACCCTGCAAGAACATGAAATGGTCTAATATCTTCAGTTTATAGCCTGGGCTGCTCCATCCCTGCAAAATCCAGAACGTGAAATTTCAGCACCGTTACTCTCTTTTGCTTTGAAAAGGATTATTATTATTTATTATTATCCTATTAAGATTGTTATTCAAAATCACCTCTGAATGAGTTAAAACCTGAAGAAAATATTTCAACTTTCCCAGAGCTAGACTTTATAATTTCAATATTCTTATAGTAAGATCAAGGTCCCACTACACATAATGAATTAATCTTTATACAGGGAAATTACATTTACAAAGCTCCCTTGCATATATAATGTGATTGGTAAGAAAGGAATACATGTATAAATATTTTTCTTCATTTTCAGTATTGCTGAGCACCTTCCTGTCTGTTGCCCACTGCAGGTGGAAAGAAAACTAACATTCATGTCTAACACTTCCAATCTCACTTCCTGGAAAAAGAGGTCATAGCTCTCTCTAGTAGAAAGAAGTAGGATCACCACAGTTGGCCCCACCTGCCTCTCGAGCCTATCCCTCTCCTCCTATTCACCCACATTCCACTGCAGCCATGCTGAAGACCTTACAGCTCCCCCAAAACACAGCACCCAGGCACCTCCTGAACCCCTCCTCATCTCACTCTGCACTTCACACCTTCTATGCACCACCTCCTCCAGAAGCCCTTCCCCAGCTCCCAAGCCTGCATTAGGGTCTTTTGAGCTGCTTCTAGATTCACATTCCCTTCCCTTACCCCAACAGTAATCACATGATTTAGAATTTAGATCACCAATGGCTTCTCTTTTGCAACCTCTAGAGCTGGCCCATTATCAATATAATGCTACCCATACATAGAATTATTAATTTTCTAGTAGCCTATTATGGTTTATATTTTTGTCCCCCAAAGCCTCATGCAATCATAAATGGAGTTTTGGGGAGGTGATTGGATCATGGGGGCATGATACTCAGTGGATCTGTCCACTGATAACTTCACAGCTAGATGTGATGTTGGGAGGTGAAGCCTGGTTGGAGAAGGTGAGTCACTGGAGGTGTGGCCTGGAAAGGTCTATCTCCCTCCTTCCTCCCTTGATCCCTCTCTTTCCTTCCTACTGCCCTGTCATGAACTATTTCTCCTCTGCCGTGCCACCTGGCCATGCGGTCCTGCCTTAGAGCCAACCACCTATGGACTAAAACCCCTACAAACTGTGAGCTAAAATAAACTTTTCCGCTTTAAGTTGTGGGTGTTGAGTATTGTGTTTCAGTGATGAGAAAATAACTAAGATATAGCTTCATTAAAAAGTAAAAAAAAAAAAAAAGGTGAAATTAATTTTAATAACATATTTTACAAAACGCTGTTCAACCTGGCCTCAAACTCACCATCATTCTGCCTAAGTGCTGGGATTACAGGCATGTATCACCATACATAGCGAGAGTTATTACTTTTAAAGTTGCCTTTTAAGAAAAAGCCAAGTGGTGGTGCCAGGGAAAACAATGACGCCAGCCTCAAATCCCAGCAAAGAAACCTTCAGAAAAGGCCTCAAGGACACATGACGAGATAACCCTGCAGAGTTCAGGGAACAGACGGCCAATTTTTGTTCTGTCTAGCCCAATAGTTCTAGACCCCCAAATAGGCACATCCCAAGGATTTCTTGATGGCACAGCTGCTAAAATGGCAGTTTTAAAGCTTCCGTGGGCACTCAAAGCATCTCAGGACCTGGCTGAAAATCCAGATTTGCTGGTTCCCATTCTCAAGAGACTCTAAATCGGTCTGAGGTGAGTCCCCAGATGTGCATCCTTCTCAAGTACCTGAGGAGATTCCCATAGGAGTTCCACACTTTGGGAAAATCAACTTGAAACAATGGTAGAAAGCTTAGTTACCCATTCCCTTTTCTCACACTGTCCCTTCTAAGAGCCCACCAAGCTGTTTCCTGGGCTGTGTCATGGCTGGGCAGCTCATGCACTGCATAATGGCACTGAGATGCAGGAGCCTTGCTGCGTCCACACAAGGAACGAATTGTCTTTCTTTGGACAGAGGTACCTCCAACTTGCAAGCCCTATGCTCCAGCATGGGGCTGTATCAGTCCAGAGGAGAGCTTTCTTTTTGAATCATACAAAGACACTGTGTGGGCTAGCAGAACTCCTGAATCCGACATCCAAAGCCTCTGATATACCATCTCCCCAGAAACCGATGGCTGGCACCTGCACCCAGCCATTGTTCTCCAAGGTGGAAACCAGAAATGGATTTGATGGCCCATGGTCTTCCTTATCTGTTATTAGCCAGTCAATGGCTATCTGGGTCTTTCCAGAACATCTACTATTATCTGACAGGGTCAGAATAGGTCCCCAAAGAGGAGACTGAGAACCTCAAGAACCCCACCCACAGAATAAGTTGTAAGTTTGCTGACTTCCATCACAGAAAAATAAATTTTAAGATGTGCCAGTGAGGGCCGGTGAGATGGCTCAGCGGCTTAAGCGCCTGCCCGGCGCCTCGCCTGCGCGAGGGCCCGAGTTCGACTTCCGCAACCCACATACGAAAAAGGGGCCGGTGATATCGCTCAGCAGCACGGGCGCCTGCTGGCGCGCGAGGTCCTGAGGTCGACCCCCCAGTACCCACAAAAAAAAAAATTAAAGATGTGCCAGTGAGAGGTAGAAAGTTTATTAGGCAAAAATTTTAAAGTACATACTCAGAGAAGAGAGAGTGTGGGCCTTCAAGAGAGAGGTGCATTATGGTCTGTGAGTGGGTAATATTTATGTGGTCTTGGGGTCTCTGCAAGATGGGTGGTCTGTGTGTTCCTACTGTCTGTCAGGTCACCCTTTTGGTGGCTAGGTTAGAAAGTAAACCATTTACATGTGTTTGCAGCTGAGACATGCTGCCCACTTAATAGCACAGTTTTCTTGAGGATGGGGTTCCCTGAGAGGGAGCAGAATTTATGGGTGAAAAGCACAGTCTCGGAGCCCAGTTCTTGTGTCTGTAACACCCTTAGAATTTTTTTTCTTTAAGAGAATTTCCTGGAAGAGAAAAATGACATTATAACCTTGAGCAACTGCAGATTTTCTTAAAAATACAGTTTTAAAATTATGATTCTCCTTGTCTCCTTTTTAGTTGTTTTTATTTTGTCCTCTGCTACCTCACTGTGATGCTCTCAGCAGTGTCCGGCCCGGAGGGATTCTGGGCCTTGCGGCCAGGCCTGGCCTGCTCCTCTGAGGGAATGAGGAGGAAGCCGTCCCGTCCCTGTGTCTCTTTCCTGGAAAGAATGCTTTGCTGATATTAAGTACAGACGGCAGATTTCTACTGTGCTTGAGGATTATTTAATGGTGATGCTGGGTGCATGGGAAAACTCCCAAATAAGTCCTCCAGGTGAGAGGAGGATTACCGAGGGGGCAGACCGTCGGGTGGGCCAGATGCCCAAGAGACTGACCCTGCTTTTACAAAGCCTTATCTCCTCTTCCTCTCCCCAGTCTCTTCAACTTTCTAAACTGGTTGAACTCTTTTTGACAGATCGTGTATGTCAGCAGAAAAAGAGCTAATAAAAGGGTCACCGGACCTGCTCTGAGTCTCAGATGCACCCTTCAGGAAGTGAAAGAAGATGCTATTTGCTGCCAACAGTGAGGAACGCAATCTGCACCGACTGGAAACTTTAGATGTGCTACAACCTGGCTAATTGCTACTGAGCACAGAGGCAAAGAATAGATAAGGATTTGCAGCTGTAAGAAAAGAGAAACCTGAAAGGGCGAGAAAGTTGAGTAAAAAGAGCTGGAATCTGAACCCTCCTCCATTCTTTCATGGAACAGGTATGAGATGCCTGTTCCCATCAAGTTACAAGCGCTGACTATCTTAAGTCCTTCAAACAGTTCACTTGTAGAATAGCCGGTTCATAACTGTAATTATATACGCATAATTACAATCAACAGCGGCAAGTAACAAGAAAGAGGAAGGCACAGAGGATTAGGGATACACCCAGGAAGGGGAGCCCTGGAGGGTGATGGGTAGTTCCCTGGGCAAAGAAGGGGCCAGCAAACCTGATCCTACGATGTATCACAACAGTCCAGCCTTGCAGAAGCACCTGGATCACCGTGGGAGGGAAGGGAGTAGCCGGAATAAAAGGCAGGCTGAGGCCAGCTGGAAGGGACCTTTGAATTGATGTGCTGCAGCAGCAGGAATTTCTCCATGCATCTGAAGGCTTTCTTAAGCAAGGGAGTAACTGAGATCAAATCTGTGGATTTTGTTTTCTTTCTTACTTACTTAAATAACTAGATTTAAAAAGTAATTTGTGAACATATTAACAAATTTCATCCTCCAACTCAGTATAGAAGATTAAGCCTCCTTTCTGCCACCTACTGCTAAACTCCCAGTTTCCTCTTCCCAGGAGTGAACTTTCTAGTTTTACACGTATCCTACAGAAGGTATCATAGGTAAGCATACCTACTTACACACAAGGGCCACAGTGTACTGTTGAGTGCAAGGCCAACCACGCAAGGAGACTAGAAGAGGTTAGAATCCATTGTACACTGGCTTGCCAAATTGCTTCCAGGCCTGTACATACACCAAGGTTGACATTTTTTCCCTAATTTGTTCAGAGGCCTTACCTGGGCTAGCCAAGACCATTTATATGTATCACACACATATGCATAAGCACTCACCCACTGTCACAGCTTTTTAATTACATATAAAGGAATATATGCTATATCCACTGTGTTACATCTTTATTTTCTTTGCAAGGTATCGTAGATATCACTCCACATGGGCACAAGTAGATCTGCCTGGTTTTCTTTCACAGCTCCTTGCAGTTCTTCAGCACTTAGGATCTTTCCAATTGCAAGGGAAAGGTAACTTACTTCAGGCCAACTGAGACTAACATCAACCAAAACCAAAAGGAAATTCACCGGGCTTCTGCATGCCACAGTTTGACCTCAGCGGGCCCTGCCCTTGCCCTGCACTTCCGTGTGTCAGCTTTCCTCTGCAGGCTGTGGAAGCTCTAGGCCAGTGATGGCAAAACTTTTAGAGACACATGCCCAAACTGCAACCCCAAACCCACTTATTTATTGCAAAATGCTGATGCTATAATTAAATCTGAATACTGGGGGTTTAGTTTAATATCTTTTGTCTTAAAAGAAAAACAACATGCAAGCCATAGGTTCGCCACCACTGGCTCTGCTCGTGGCTGCAGCTGTTTCAAGCCTCATGTTCATTCTGACTCCTTGTCCTCTTGTAGCCTATAGGCCAAAGTAGTCTCAGCTCTGGCATCAAATTTACCATATGGACTGTAGGCATCATAGCAAATGCTAGCTGGAATAGTCTAAGATCAATTTCTTACACATCTCCCTTGTTTAAAAGGATAGTCTTGATTATTTATAAATCCTCCCATGAATATAAGGGGCTCTATACCACGTACTTTGCTACTGAACTGCATAAATCCCTTTGCATTACATTTCTTGGGATGGCTTGAAACTCTTTCTCCACTGAGTACAATGACAGGGAAAAAGAAATAGTTCTTCTTCCAAATCCCTTGACATTGTAACTACGCACCCAATCCTGTTTTTCTCATTATCTACGCCAACTGTTCCGAGATCCTTATAAAATTCTTGGTGGAGAAAACAAAAAGGGGAACATTTTTGACACAGTTACAAAGGAGGAAAATATCTAGCGTATTTCTAGGAGGCTTAACATGCCCATGGGAAGAGGTTAGATAAAACAAGATGGGTGGGCGGAAGGGATGAGGTCCAGGGTAGCAAGGGCCAGGTCATGTTACACCGCATCTGGTGGGAGTCCTTGAAGCAGGACCTGGAGGTTTGCAGATCTGAGTATCAGAGCTGGAGAGGTTTCCCGGGCATTGTGAAGCCATCTGTACATCCACAGAACCTAAGCTCTGGGAGCGCCGCCACATGCTTGAGCTCAGCCCATTCAGCCTGGGATGGTTACCTGCCCTTTGCTCAGCTGTGTCTTTCTACAGCAACTGTGTGTAGCAAAGCCTTCCTGAGCTTCTGCTGAGGCCATCGTGTATCCCTCAGTCTCCCTAACTTACCAATATAGAAACATAATTGACATTCTTTGCCAGGATACCAAAGAGCCCAGAGTGCAGAGAATACCCTGTGCCCTCATGCCCAGGCTGGCCCTAAGCATGAGGTGCAGGGTCCTGTCCTGCGTACTGATCTGGGACCAGTAACCCATGGCACGAGGAGGATCTCAAGACAGAGCTAGGTGCTCCTGTGAAAACCTGTTACAGTTGGGCCGAAAGGCCAGTTCTGCGGTGCTGTGTGTCTCTGGCGTAGTCCTGAGTCTCATTTGCTGTTTCTGACCTGTGACCACTCAAGGCCGGGGAAGACCTGCCTCCTCCGTGAAGCCTCCCTGGAGCACCACGCAAAAGAGGCTCCCACTGGTCCTTTGCTGCCTTCTCTGATGGTTATTGCAGAAGTGGTCTCCCCAACAAGAGCGAGAGCCCCTTGGCTCCCACAGGCCTTTTCCTTCCTCCTCAGCTCAAAGCAAGTACAGGAGATAACTCAGGCCGTTGAGTCAAAGTAGACCTTGCTCCCTTATCCTCCCCTAGAGCACGCAGTCTAACCCAGAAAGAATCCAGTGCTTCTTGTCGCTGATCACAGTGAGCTGAGAGTCCCGTGGATGGTAAAATCATACATTTGCTTCTAGCGAGTATGGACTAACTGCACTCCAAACAGAGCCAGACGCTGAACCCAAACACTTGCTGCTGCTTCCTCCGTGTGCTCCCTTCTTCCTTTCAGTCTTCACCTTGTCCCCGTTGCCCACACCTTCACCACCACCACCAAGAGCCTCCCACCCCGCCACACCGCTGAAGCCTGCCCTGCATTCAGGGAGAGCTGCATGAACTGTTTTTTCCAAGGCCTCATTAAAAAACAAACCTCTCTCTTCCTATTATTATGATCTTTCAATATTAACATAATTTCAGTATATCATTCTGCTTTAAAATTCCCTTCCCACCAAGGATG
Source organism: Erethizon dorsatum (assembly GCA_028451465.1). Taxonomy (NCBI): domain Eukaryota; kingdom Metazoa; phylum Chordata; class Mammalia; order Rodentia; family Erethizontidae; genus Erethizon; species Erethizon dorsatum. The sequence continues at coordinate 116,322,589 of CM051826.1, read as the reverse complement.
AGGAAGACGTGGAACAAAGTTCGTGAAGAGACAGACACTTCTGTGACACATAAGCAGACGAATCCCTCTCAGGAACCACCTGAGGGGCCTGAAGGCCTGGAGCAGTGAACGGCCCCCCTGAAGGCAGCAGGTGGCCCAGGAGACGGTGGCCCCTCTGAAGGGCCTGTGTCTGTGCAGCCGGCCCAGAGCCCACGCAGGGCAGGGCCTGGACTGCGCTCTGCCCCTCCGCCACTTGGGCTTTGTGGACCCACGGAGTCCCTGGTCTAACTCACATGTTTTCCCTTTCTTCACAAAGCTGCTTCCTCGGCAGCTCCGGGAAGGAAACCCCTGAGTAAACAAAGAGCGAGCTGTTGGTTGAGGTCTCTCCTAGCAGCACCCCAGGGATGCACCCCTGGGCCAGGTCCACTTCCAGTCCTGCTGCCAGCCTCCAGCCAGCCACAAGTGTTTCCCTGAAGTAGTTTCTTTCAACTACCTTTACATTAGCCACTGAAGGAAGAGCTTGTATCTCCAACCAGCAAGGTAGAGGAAATCCCCGAGGCAGATGTCTGCTGAGGGCAATGAAGCCTTGGGCCCCTCTCTCCACAGGGCCCTCCCCAGAGCAGAACAATGGCTCCAATCTTGCCAGAGAACTCTCAGGCTTCCAGGTTGGCTCAATTTCAACATCTGTGTGGATGGTGGCCTCATCTTGTGTGACGGGTGTGGGATGAGGGACCCCAGAGGCATAGAAATGACTATTATCCTCTTTTTATAGATGAGGAAGTTAAGGCTCAGAGGTCACATAGCTGTGAATCGACGGGGCCAGAAGTCTAGCCCGAGGTTGTGCGGCTTCTAGTCCCTAATTTTAACCATTACCCTGTGGGGGGCTATTTGGGGTACATGGGGCCAAGGCCACAAACCAAGCTTAATATCTGGACAGGAAAGGCCCTCAACATACTGCCAAGTTTAAGGACTGGGTTAAAACTTAGTAAGTGAGCTTCATGTCAGGAGGGCAACAAAGGAAAGTGGATTTTGGCAGTAGCAGACTGCATTCTTTGCCACTATTGTTACCATTTTTAGTCCAGACCCCACCAAAATATAGTAAGCAATGCCTACCACTTATTGATGCAGTTTTGAGCAATTTTCCTAATTTCTGTATGCCTTGATTTTCTCATCTGTAAAATGGAAATAAGAGCCCTATCTCCCAGGGTAGTTAGGATTACATGAGCTAATATGTGCAAACCCCAGAACAGTGCCCGTCACATGGTGAACACCATACATTGTTGCAGCACCATCTCTATCACCACCGTCGTGACCTTCCCTATCTACATTCTCATCCCTATCCTCCTGGTCTGCCCCTCCCCACCTCTCTCCAGGTAGACCTGCTCTCTTGCCCGTTGCTTCCAGTCTTTAATGACAGCTTTATTATAGTCTTTATGACTTTATATTGATTCTCCTAATATGACTAGAACTTGTAACTTCATCTCTGAATCTTCAGTGCCTTAGACAGTGCCCAGCATATTAAGTTTGCAATAAATAGGCAATGAATGAATACCAAATGGCACTTACTTCTAAAAGTAAGGCTTTCAGATAAATCAAGAAGGTTATTTGATTCTTAGAAAACTTTAAAATATGCTCCCCAGCTCATCCCTTAGATATGAGAAGTAAACAATAATATGTGATAATAAAGCTGAAAGCGCTTTAAATTGTGAAGTGTTGGATACGTGTAAGGGATTTCCACTGTGACAATCATTGTACCAAATGATAGTAACAAGCCCCTTCTAAGGGACCAAGTGTTACTAGCGACCTAGAGGTCCCCTCCCCCTTTGGCATTTGAAGATTCAGAAATAAGCAACTCCCAAGAAGTATCCCCATCAATGTTGCCCTCAGTGAAAAATTTCCCAAGGAATCACTGTTGTTTAGAGTGTTTATAATGAATTTTCCAAAGATAGACTCCAAAAATTGGTCCATGGAATGTTCATTGAGCATCTGTATCCCGGGTACTTGGACCTACAAATCTGAGCTCAGATCTGCTGCTTGCCTTGGCGGAGTCTGCTGTCTTGGAGATGCAGAGACAGACAGCACAGGCGTCCTACGGCAGTGGTCCGTAGAGGTACGCACGCCCGGCGTGTGCAGACTGCCGCAGAGCGAGCCGGTTAGGGGGCTGGAGGATTCTGAAAAGCGGTAGGGATTGGCCTAAGTCAATGCATGTGTCTTGAGGTTCCTCCCGGGGCAGCTGTGGTCCAGAAATGCCAAAGACTGCTATGCACATTGCCGCACGTTCTAAGAAGGTACAACCAGGGCTATTGTGAGCCACATGTTAGAGGCAGGCAAAGGAAGCCCTCCTTCTGGGGAGCACGGAGCCATCAGCCCCCAGGCAGGACACGGCCTCCATCCAACACCAGCATGCAGTCAGACAAAGCCAGTGCTGTCCTGACTGCCACAGGATTCCTAGCAGCCCACAAGCCCTGCAGCTGGGTCTATAAATAATAACTGAGTGTCGTCTCCCTCTCCTTGAAAATGCACAGTGTTTCGGTGCCTGGGGGAGGCACATTAACCTGTTGTTTTTGATGATTTCCTTCCTTCCAGCCCAGGCCTGTGCACTCACTGGTCGGTATGGATGGCGACCTTTTGTATGTCATAATTATTTTTAAATAAATGAGGTGCTGAGGCAAGTGGAACAATAGTGTTTGTCCAGAGGTAATTGACTTTCATTTACTTTGAGCAGCTGAGTGCCACAGACTAGAAAGAACCCTGAAGAGATGCATAAAGGGAGCCCAAAGGTGTTAGACCAAAGCTCACCTCTGTTTAAGGGTACAGTCTTACAGCTTGGGCCTCTGGGGGTGAACACGGCTGCTGTGATGTGGTTTCCTCAAAGGGCAAGCTGCCACCGCCTCTGCAGGTGGGACTCCATGCAGGTGGCCCTACTGTGAAGTCACAGAGGTGGATCAAGGCCAGTGGTCCTATCTCGCTCATCTGTTCTCAACTAATTCCCCTCAAGTAAGCCTTCCCTCCTGCCTTGGAGGCCTAGGGGCTGGGAAAAGCCATCTCTCATCCCACCACACACCTGGTAATGCTGGTCCCAGAGCGGGTGCGGGAGGCTTGGCGAACCTGAACTGGCATTGACCGAGAACACTGAACACCCAGAGTAAACTGAGTAGCACCCAAAGAAATCCCCCAACCTCCAGGTGCTTGCTGAAGTGGGACAGGCAGAGGAAGGAAATACCAGGAGGCAGGCGCTGATAAAATATAGCCCCATGGAAGAGTCACCAGATTTGTAAAGTGGAAACAGTGAACACTTCTAAAACAACAGAACTGTTCTACAATTCAGAACATTTTGCCAGCACAGGTAGGCAGGGATTTTTTGTAAATAATAGACTTTAAAAATAATAACAACGCATAGGTTTCTCTTTTACTGTAACATAGGTTTACTGCAAAATTGCAGAAAATTATAATGGCAAAATCAAATCAATTTCACCCAAAAGTAGTCACGGCTGACACTTGGTCATCACTCCCCTTCCTTTTGACCTGTAGCTACTGACTGTCACTTGAAGTTTTTGTACCAAAGTCATATAACAGTGTGGTTTACAGTTAAAGTGTTCTTCACTCTCTCACAGGTATTTATTGATGGCCTACTATTTGTTGGCAGTACAATAATGGACGAAACAGACAAGCTCCTCATCCTTACTGAGCCACATGCCTCGAGGAGAGACAGAAGATTAAAAAAATATACACTACCTGCCAGGCAGCAATGAATGCTGTGGAGAAGAGGAAGACAGGGGAAGGGGACCAGAAGTATGGGGAGGTGGGGGGGTGGCAGTTGCTCTTCTTGTGGTGTAGCCAGGGACATGTGGCTGATAAGGTGTGAATCAGCCACAGGCTGAAGGAAAGGAAGGTGCAGCCCTGCAGTATTCAGGCAGAGGCACTAGCAAGTGCAAAGTCCTGGGGTGGCCAATACTGGATCAGGGAGGAACATTCAGGAGTCTGGCATGGCTGGAATGTTGAAGAAGAGGCAGAGTGCTAGGAAATGGGATTAGAGTTTGGGGTAGCATAAGGGACACTTGCATCATGGAAGGCCTGTAAGTGTTCTGTCACTGAGCTACACCTCCAGCCCTTTTTATGTCAAGACAGAGTCTGGCTAAATTGCTCAGGTTGTCCTCACACTTGCAATCCTCCTGCCTCAGCCTCCCAAGTAACTGAGGTTACAAGCGTGTACTACTATGCCCAGCCAAAACATAATTTTTTAATGCAGCATGAAATTCTGCCAAGAGAATCAACCATCATACATTCAAGCAATGTCCTGTTGGTAATTTTTTTTCTGTCATTAATAGCATGATACTTAACACATACATCTTTTTAGATCTCTGGCTATGTCCATACAATAAATTCCAAGAAGGATATAGTTTGGTCAAAGAATATAAATATTTTTAAAGTTTCTGATACACTTTACTAATTTTTCCCAGAAAAGATATGATCAATTATAGTTGAATATAAAAATTTTCACTTCACCACTAGATATGGCAATATAATAAATGAAGACCTATACTGCATCATTATTTTAATCATCATTTAATTGATCATTATTGAGGTTGAAGTTTCTTCATGTTTATTGGCTGTTGCAAATTGTCTGATAAGGTCTTTTGTTCTTTTTTTTATGGAGGAATTTTTTTCTTTTGGTTTGAAGAGCTCTTTATATATTAAAGCTGCTTATTTATTTGTTGTTTGGGTTTTTTAAATTATCCCTCAGTAGTTAATTATCTTTTAAGCTTATTTATTTTTTAACCTAAAACTTTTATTCTTAGATAACCTAATCTATCAAGATTTCATTTATGATTTTATCCTTTGCTTTCTCATTGAAGATCAGATAAATATATAATTTTTTTTAATTTTTAAAATGACTTCCTTAAAAAAATTAGCCTTACTATTTAAAGGATAAATAAAAATGTTATTTTTTTCTGGTTGCTAAACTAATTATCCTATGATCATTAACTGACCAGGGTAAACATTTCCTCCTAAAATAAAGCTCACATTTATGGTGTTCAAAATTCAAACATGTGTTCAAAATTCAAACATGTGTTCAAAATTCAAACATATGAAGATTTTCCTTATAACTATTAATTTGTAAGCCTATTCTTAAAACCGTATGAAACTAATTCACCTATTGTAGCATTACGATAATTTTGATGCTTGGTTGGGAAAACTTGCTCAGTAATACTTATTTTTCTACAGTTTTTTGGCCATTCTCTTTCATTTATTCTTCATGATAGCTTTATTGTTCTGTGGTTGTTTGCCGTTCTGGGGATCAAACCCAGGACCTCGTATATGCCAGGCAAGTGCTCTACCACTCAGTTCTATCACCAGCCTCTCGAGATAACTTTAAATCATTGTTATCATGGTCCATAAGCAATCTCCTAGTGATTTATGTTAGGATCATTTAATACAAATTAACTTTATAGACTCTACATTTTTATAATTGAACTTTTCACAGTGACTGACTTCTGTCTTCCTCTCTCCTACCACACCTCCTCTTCTCTTTAAGAATCTCCATGTGCAAGGGCTCTTACATAAGTCCCTTCCTCCCGACAGGATTGGCTATTGGCTCCTTTTCATCTCAGTCACAAGCAGAAATTTGGTAAATAAAGGAGCAAGAACTGGAGTGATGGAGACAAGAGGTCCTTTAGGAAGACAAACATGTGATGACTAGTCCCATGAACCAGCCTTTCTGTTCTCACTTGTGGGTGCAATCCCCAGGAATTGTGAAGGTGACCAGAGTGGGGAGGGGCCACAGGTCCTCTTAGAAGGCCACAGGTTTGTTCCCATGGTAATCTTGTCAACATGTCCCTGCTCACTTACCCCCCTATCCTTGCCTCTGTGTCCTGGCAGGGGATTTTTTCTTTGTCCCCAGTTCTTGAAATGGTAATGAACATTTTCCTTGTCACCCCCGAAACTTGCAATATTGTCACGGGAGACAAATGCATCAGTGTTAGTAATCCTTAGATAAAAGGTGCTTTACACATGTGAAAGAATTAGCTTTAATTTTGTCCCTGGAGTATGTGGGGAGAATTAATTAGTTTATCTTGGTAAAGTGCTATAATTGGTGGGAAGAATTATCAAAGCCCTGGGGAAGGAGTAGCTTTGAGCTTCATTACTTAAAAGCGTTCTGCTGTTAATAGCAGCTGAAGTAGCTGTCCTACTCCCGGATGTCACAGACCGGCTTGGTTTCCAGTGACATCCCAGGCCATAACGCCCCTTAGGCAGGAGTGAAAAGGTGAAAATAACTCTGGGTAGGGGAGTGGAGGGAAGATAATTCAGGGCCTGAACTGATAGCAGATTCTGTTCTTGCTATTGACCCCAGCTGGCTCCCAAGGAAATGAACATCTGTGTGAAGGAATATTCCCACACAGCTGCTGGGTGGGTGCTGACCTGCGCAGAGCTGCCCCGGCCACCAGGGAAAGATCACCCCTCTTCTCCCATGAGGCCACGCAGCAGAGAGAGCTTGAACCTCTGTCTCCATGTCCTGGACTGTAAAATTAAAAGGCAGGCTGGGTGTTTAGGTGTTGTGGGAAGACACAGAAAACAGTAAATGCTTACTGTGGTGTAATACACCACTGCTGCGTCCTAGAGAAAGGATAGGTCATTTTTCTCACCTCCCAGAGCTCGTAAAGGTAAATGGGGTCCAGTCCTGCAGCCCATGCTTTGAATCACTACATATGCTGCCTACTCAAGTATAAAACTCTTCATGAACCTCTCTGTTCATGAAGAACCTGTGGCAGAAGGGAATGTTTTTAAAATGCCGAGTGAAATTCTCTGACGAGCCCCATGATTTAAGCCTGGGCTCATAGAAATAAATAGCTCTGTTGTTCTTTCAGGTGTCTTCACTACTATAAGATACGAATATAAAGAGATCGAGCATACAACAGCTCTCTCCTCTGAGCTTTTAACAATCTAAAGTGAGTCACATATTGGCTTTTAAACCTAGATTGTATCCGTAAACTAAAACAGTTATTTAGACAATGATGCTTTTGCAGTCTCTTCACAAAACTGGCCAATTACATGAACCCAAAATACCAAGCTTATCTGGTTTGCAAAAGCCATTTGGAAACTTAAGTACACTGATTTGGGTAATTTTACCAGGGAATCCTAACAGGAAATCTAAGCACAGGGATTTTTATCTATTCTTTCTGGTTCCCACTCCTTATATATTAATCAGTCAATAAACTGTTGACATTTGCGTGGCACACTGGATAAACAGTGGGCACCAAGACTGCACCATAAATGGCAATTATTTATTTTAGTACCTGATTTTTGCTCTTTTGTTCTCAGTTCAGTTTCTTCTAAAATAAGCAATGTATTTTTCTAAGTGAACTCTGAGACAAATTGCTTCAATAGTTACTCATTAGAAGCCCTACAGCTTGGTTTCCCAGGCCAGCGCTTCCCGAGCATGTGGCGCAGCTGAGAATCACCTGAGGACCTGTTACACTGCAGGTTCTGATTCAGGGGCTCCAGAGAAAGCCTGCTGCCTTACATTTCCAAAAACTCCCAAATAATGCCAAGGCGGCTGGCCCCCAGCATGATTTGCAGGTCTAGCTGTTTGACCACTCTGAATGAACAAGAAGAGGGGAGGAGGAAACAGAAAAACCAACCCCCGTAGGAGTCAAAAAAGGTGGTGGTAGCTTTGTAGGGTAATTCTAAGGGCTTGGTCAGGGAAGGACTTCCAACTTACACCACCTGAAATTTTACAGCAAAAAGTTATCCCATCATCTTCTTTAAATACACTCCAAGAAGGCACCAATCTATTCCAGAACATAACAAGGACAGTGTTATGGTTTGAAAGCCCCCTCCAAAGCTCAGGGTGAAATTTCATTGCCATTGAAACAGTATTAAGAGTTGGAACCTTTAAGAGGTGACGAGGTCATGAGGGCTCTGCCCCCATGGATGACTAGTGCCCTTACCAAGAGAGTGAATTCCTGATAAAAATGTTGAGTTTGCCTGATTTCCTGTTGTGATGTCACACGTGCTCATTGCCCCCCCACCCTGTGATGATGCAGCACCAGGACCCTACCCGACACAGGTGCCTCCAGAACTGTGAGAAATGCTTCTCTTCATAAATTGCCAGTCTGTAGTGTTCTGCTTCAGCAACACACAGGATTAAGGTAGACAGGAAGTGAGGGCACTCAGGGTAGAGGATGGGAACCCCATGGGCAGAGCCAAGGGATGCCAAAATCAGGAGGGACCAAGGATGTCTTGAGTGAGGACTGAGCCTGAGGCCCAGAGGAGACCCCACAAGCGATGCGTCTGCTGGTGACAGGAAGACCCTGGCTGAAGGGCGGTCTCCCCTCAAGCTGGCAGCCCTGCCCAAACTGCCTGCATTTTGGAGGTGGTCAAATATGAAACCTCAATGAAATGCTCTCCTGACAGAGAAGAAGAACTAAACTTAGAGCCAGAAAGACTTCCTGAAGCTTCCGATAAGAAGAAGGAAGCAGCAAGGCAATCCAGGGAGGCCCAAGTAGCACAGCACTTAAGAGCAGTGGGTCTGAACCCCACTTCCATCACTGTCTTTAGGAGGCTAGTTGCTTAGCCATGCAGTCCCTGGCTCCTCACTGCTCAAGAGGGAGGTGGAGAAACTGTTAGCATCTCCTCTGATATCCATTCTCATCTTCATTATAACAGGACTCAAGTATCTACCTTTGTTACATTGCTGACTGGGATACAATGACTGTACCTCCCAGCTTCCCTTTGGCTAACTTCTAACCAATGAAACATAAGGAAAATAGTGCTGGGATTTCTAGGAATAAAAGATAATGGCCCTTTTATTCTCTCCTCCTGTCACCTGCTGCCTGAAATAGAGATGAGATGACTGGAGTTATTGCAGCTATCTTGGACCATGAAGTGACTTTGATATAGCATGCCAAGGATGGGAGAGCAGAAAGACATCTGGATGTCACCATTGAGCCATCATATTAACAGTGGCTCAGTCCACCTCCAGATGTTTTCTTTTTTTTTTTTTTTTTTAACATGGGAGAAAGATAGACTATCTCATTTAAAGCCACTATTATTTAGGGCATTTCTGTATACCTATCAGGACTGAATACTGATACACAAGTATAACACAAAGTAACTGTTTCAGTTTGTCTCTTGTTAGGACTGAAAGGATGTATGTAAAATTCTTAGCACCATTCCAAGCACACAATAAGTCCCAGTATTATCATTATGATCATGATCATTATCATTATTATTATTATGTGGTTGAGAGGGTTGGAGTTTAGAATGATAACACTGAGAGCAATAAGGGCACTTGGTCTTCACCAGCCCCCACATTTTTTTTTTTTCTTTTTGTGGGTACCGGGGGGTCGACCTCAGGACCTCGTGCGCCAACAGGCGCCCGTGCCGCTGAGCGATATCACCGGCCCCTTTTTCGTATGTGGGATCCGGGAGTCGAACTCGGGCCCTTGCGCTTGCAAGGCAGGCGCTTACGCCGCTGAGCCATCTCACCGGCCCGAGCCCCCACATTTTAAAGATGACCTCACTGAGGCCAGAAAAGAAAAGGAATTTGAAGCTGGCATTTAGTCTCGTAGAGACAGCCTAGGTCCCCTCACATCCATCTGCTCCAGAGCCTTTCTCAAAGCTGGAGACTGGGAACACAAAGAGGACCAGTGGAGTCAAGAGGTGGCCCTTAAATAATAAGACATCTTCCCACACAACCGCCTTAAGGGCAACCAAATGTTTAATTCCCAGGCTCCTCATTTACATAAAATCCATCTAAACTTGATTATTTACTTAACCACCAGGAAACCAGGAGGGGGAGGAGGGAATAAATAAGGAGACCAAGTTTGGCTTCAGAATGGGTTGTACATTTATGTCCATTTGGAAGTCTGCCAGGTCAGTCAGCCACTGTGCTGCTGTGGATGGGGCCTGGGGACCTAGGCAGGGAGGAAGCAGGCTTCTCCCGTGGTTGTTCCTCTGCTGGCACCTTCCCAGGGCTCAGAAGTAAATGCTTCCTGAAACTTCTGAAGATTCCCCTTAGAGGCTGACTCTGGAGCCCATGATTGATGACTACCTGCCTTAGACCTAAACAAGCCGTAGGCCTTGGTCTGGTTGAGGCGTCTCAGGAGAAAAGGCTTAGACTGGAGTCCTTGGGTTTGTGACAAGACCACAGATAGGGGAGGAGGGTACCTTGACAACTTGTGGGGATGCTCCCTCTAATCTGTTCAGCTCAGTGATCTCCATCCCAACTTTTGTACATGCTAATAAAATGTTGGCGCCATTAGCATGAGGAGGCTCCATGATAACCTGCCCAGGAAGCCTTTCAGGCACTGCTCATTTCCCATGCCCCCAGCTCAGATAGAGCTTGTTCCCTGGAATACCGTGTTGAGAAGGATTCTGAAGCTTAGCAATAAACAGCTCGGTAGTGTATGAGAAATGCCTGCCACGGGCAAGGCAAGGGATAGATTCATGGGTCCAGAAATTGGTAGCTTGGCTACCTCGGATCTGCAAGAGTCGTGTTAGATCTTTGAACTCAAACTGAAGCCAAAGAGATTCCTCACATGGTTTGTTGGAGCACAAAACTTTGGATTGTGAAAATGACCCTACCCTTTCTCACAGCGTTTGCTTACAGAAAGAGTGTACTTGAAATTGCATTCATTTTACCATTTTTGCATTTGGAAGCATTTACACTGCAGAACCCACCAAGTGGGACATTATCAGGTATTTACTCTGTACAGTGGAAGATGAAGTGAAATATCAAATGTGTACAATACTACTTTGGTTTAAGAGCTAGCACTGCAGTGTTGTAGGCCCCGCTCGTTCAGAAGCAATTCCTCTTCTCTGGAAGTCCTCACCCTCCGTCCTCAGGGCTGGACCCCAGAGCTTGCTCTACCATGACATACGGTGGCTCATTTGTGGAATACTTGACTAGCACGTGTGGGTCCTAGGTTTGATCTCCAGCACCGTAGGAAAAAGAAGGGGAGCAGGCCTTTTGGAGGTGGCGAAGATGAGATAAAGTCATCAGGGTAGAGCCCCCACAGTTGAATCCTGGTGGCTTTATAAGAAGAGAGAGAGAGGCTCTAGAAGAGACATCTAAACACACACCTGCTCCCTATCTCTTACCATGTTATTCCCTGTGCCACCTTGGGGATCTGCCAGCAATGAGGCCATCACCAAATGTGGCCCCTCGACTTGCGCTTTCAGAACCATAACCCAAAGCAAACCTCTTTTCGTTAACACTTACCCAATCTGTGATATTGTGTTATTTGCAACAGAAGGCGGACCAATACACTTCTGTTTGGGTTATATTTTAATATATTTTATTAAATTAAACCTCCTCTCATGACTTTTCCAGCAGCATCAATGACAAATCAGCCTTTTGTGCACATACCTGGAAAGATACAGGCTTTGCCAACCAGTGCAGACAGCAAGCGGGTGGGAGCAGGATGTGTGCCATGGGAGCAATTTTAACTCAGCAGCCACCTGCAAGGGCAGGGGACTTGTGACATACAAAAACAGACAAGAGGCACTCTCTCTCCAAAGTCAGGATTCTAAAAATGATGATTCTGTCTCATCCCAGGCCTGTTTTGGCCAGACTCCCCTGCCCATTAAAGTGCTCATTTCCAGCTGTTCTGAAAGAAAGGAGTCATGATTTATTCCGCAGTGCCCCATGCCAACCCAGTCCAGAGCATGCATCCAAATGCTGGGTTTCCTCTTTGCACAGAAGAGTTTAGACAAAACAAAGCTGGGAAGAGCGGGGTCATGGGCTTCTGGAACCTGCTGATCAATTTACATGAAACAAAGGCAAGCAAGAGACTGGCTGTCCACAATGTTGTGGACCTGGGGACTGAGTGTTGCCATGGTGATGGTTTAGAACCAGACCTGCAGAGCTGGTGCTGATGAGGGCAGGAGACCCAAGGCACACTTCCAGAGAGGGAAGAAAAAACTCGGAGGGAATTCACCACCAACTGGTAGGATTTCCACGTTTTGTCTCAAAAAGGTATTTCTAGCCTGCCTCATGTTGGAAAATTGTGTTCAGAACTCTGCACTCTGAGCGCAGTAGGCTTATCACATCCTGACTGTCAGGGATCGTTTAAACTCAGATGAGAGGGAAGGGAGGAAAGCTGAGAGTCATGGTTGTTGTCTAATCCAAGCCTGATAAAAAGTATTTGATAATGGTCTATTTTTAGAGACATATGGGATGGTCATTAGGAGCAGAGTCCAGGATCGGGTCCCAGCTCTGTGATAGGTTTTGTGAAAAAGACTTGCCAGGGTAGAGAAATCATTTAATCTCTTGGTACTTCAGCTTAGGTCACCAACAAAAATGAGTAAGACAGTAAGACCTGTAGAATTTCCTACTGGAGGAAAAAAGAAGGAAGAGTCTGACTTCATACATTTAGTTTAGAATACTAATTATCTCCCTTTTATTTAAAACCAAGCCACATTGTCAGAGAACAACGAATCAACTTGTTTATTAACATGTCCAGTTCATTGAGTGTTTCAAGTTCTGCGTTCTGAGTCAATATTATATTTGAATGAAAATTTAGGTTTTGCTAAGAGAAAGCCAATTCCAGGCAGGTCTATACCAGACCCCAAACTCATTTCTGTACCCGTAGGTCATTTTCTCAGTTCCCTGCTTATAGAAACAATGGAGATTATTTATTAGCAAGTGAGAAAAGCTCTGGAATAAAATCAGTGGACTGTGCCTCCTATTAAGCTAAAAAAAAGAGGACATGGAGGAAAGAGAGAACCTGAAAGCACAGCCAAGGGGCATGTGTGGTTCTCTAGCATAAAATAGGCATCTGGAGTGTTTCTGATTGTGAGAACCACAACACTGAATTTTGCAAGCTAAAGGTACACTTTGGGTTTACATCACCAAAGCAGGAAAAATATCTTATGCATAGCTTTCATGTACAGTATTTAATATGATTCTCATACCACCTTGAAAAGCCAGCAGATAGGGCAATGACAGTTACCCCCATTTCATGGAAGGGAAAATATGCTCATAATGAACAAAAAGTATCCAAGGCAGCTTTATATGCAGGGGACACTGTAGCCCATGAGGTGTTGTGTCCACCAAACAGGAAAGCCAGGCCCTCTGATTGGTAGCCTTATTCTGACAAATCTCAGGACGCGATCACCCCCACCCCGCACTTTGCAAATAAATGTTTCTATTCAAACATAAAAGCTACAGTAATGGCCATGGCAGCAAGTTAGAAGTAGATGTTTTTTCTCTGTGAAATTCACTGAGACACTTTCCTATTGCATCATAAAATTCAGGTATGAAAATAATCTCTAGTCTAATATCTTTGTCATATGAACAGATGGAAAATAATAAGACATACAGAGGCTAGGTAGCTTGTCTCAAATTGCATAGCATAAATTACTTGTTGCCCTGGTTAACCGAAATGTTAAGATCAATTCAGTTGTTCCACAGTTTACAAGAGACAATTAAAAGGTGCCCCGTTTATAGGATGTGAATCCAACTAAACATTATCTTTGAGGGGAAAATTAAGTGGACTGAATTGGTTTCTAGATTATTTAAAGATAAAAATTCATAGCATGTGTTTAGAGGCAAAAGACAATTAGACCAGCCTATCGTTGGGGATGGTAACAATGGATCTCTCCAACTAAAAGAAGCTAAAACAATAAATAAAGTGATAATGTCCTATAATTAGCCTAGAAGTAAGACAGTTCCAAGGCTGGTCGATTCAGGGTTCCTCAGTGCCATCAGGAACGCAGGCTCTCCCTCTGCACCCTGCCTCATGGCGTCTGGGTTCGGTGTTGGAATATACATTACTATAATTACCACCCCAGGGTGCTGCTTTGCGCCCAGTCAGCACACGTGGACAGCAGTGTCGAGGGCCAGAAGGAGGAATAACCCTTCCTCATGCCCCTTTTTTGGAGAAGGAAAACCATTCCCAGGAGCCCCATTAAAGATGTCCCTTCTTGTCTTGTCTCATTGGCAAGAGTTATGTCACATGCTGACTCCTAACCAATCAAAGGTAAGGAGGATGGAATTCAGGACTGGCTTTAAATAATCTAGACCCAGGCCCACCTTGTCTGTCTCCTGAGTGACACCTCCCTGCACCCCATACATTTTTGCAAGGGTTCACATCAGTCTTGATCATAGGGCAAATCATTCACTGGTTCTCAAACTGAAGATCATGATCCATAAACAGGTATAAAATAAATCTAGTGGGTCACCATGAGAATTTTTTGAAATGAATTAGAATAGAAAATAGCAGAGTGCTTTGTATGTAAGGGTATTGTTTCAAAACATTTTGCTCCAGATTTCATATAAATACTCTGTGTGTATACGTACTTTGTTGTGATTTTCCTACACTGGATCACAGGCAAAAGGTTTGAAACCCACTGCACCAGAAGGTACTTTTGCTAAGGGCAGGGTTTCATTATTTATTATTCATTCTGTTAAATGTCAGAATGAACTGTTAAATGTCTGTTAAATGAACTGAATTGATGAAAATTTTGAGATTGGTGCTCTGCTCTCCAATTTTGCCTGACAAAAATTAACATATCAGAACTTCAGCTAACTGAGCCAATAATCCTTCCCCAGGGCCCCAAAAGATCAAGTGCCAACTTTTGGGCAGGGGTGGAATGGGCATATTGCAACCCAATTTTATTTCATCTGCTCAGCAATTCTTCAAGATCAGTATTGTTACACCCTCTCTTTAGTTGAAGAAATTATAGTTTGAAGGACTTAATTAGTTCGCTGAGGTCATAGAGGAAGTAGAGGGGTGGCAGGTTTGGAAAGGAGACCGATCTGACTCCCCGCTCCTGGACCTTATCCACCACAACGGGCATATTAGCCAGACACCACTCGCGCCCCTCTGGAGGAACAGCAGAGAGGCGCAGCTTAGATTCCATTCATTTAAGGGTGAGATCTCAATGCATGAAATATCTGTACATATTTATGGGGTACAGTGTGATAATTTGATTCATGAAAACAATGTATAATTATCAAATCAGGGAAATAGCAGTTCCATCTCCAAAAACCTTTGCCTGTTCTACAAGCTATGATTTTTTTAAAAGGTTACTGTTTGGATTTTTAAAAATTGATGACAGTAAAAGAAAAACATTACATTTAATCCCCCCTAAATAACTAGCCCTCACTCTGAACACACTTATCCCATTATTCTTGCCACTCTCAGCTCTGGAAGTCTTCTTTGGTGAATGTCTGTAGTGGTGCTGTCATGGCTGACTTGATGTCCTGTATCGATTCAAAATGAATGTTTATTTTCACATTCATTTGGACTTTGGGGAAGAGTCAGAAGTCTCACGGTGGCACATCCAGCAAACAAGGTGGATGAGGACACACTGTAATGTTTTTATTTCACAGAAATTGCTATAAATGTTTGATCAGTGAGGAGTGATCATAAAATATGGTGAATGTTTAGGTTTTAAAATGCATTACGGTAAAAGACACATTACCATTAATCCCCCTTAAAACATTTAAAACACTCCCCTCGCTTTGAACATATCTATCCCATCATTCTTGGCAATGTGTCTTTTACTGTAATAAGTTTTTGTTTTTTTTTTTAATTTAAACATTCACAGTATCTTTCTGTCCCCCCTTGTGTGTGATGGAACCTTTGAACTCTTCCAGTTAGTTTGAGATACGGAATAAATCATCGTGCACTGCAGTTACTGAGGGCAAGAACTTCTTGCCTGCATGTGAACACCATGGGCCAATTGAATGCAGAGACCTCGAAGTCCCCCCTACTCCGGAATTGCTGGCTTCAGATCCCAGTGGATGCAACCTGCCTCTCCCGCAGCCCCGCGCAAGGAGATGCAGCCCGAGTCCATCAGCCCAGGTTTGTGGGATTCCAGGGCAGAGTGTGGTCGCACAGTCATGCAAGGTCCCTGAAGCTGGCACCCAGCAGCCCCCCCGGCCTTCTCAGAGGTTCCACGCTCCCGGGCCTGAGGAGCAGTGTCCGAGGGATGAGAATGCCTCGTGGGTTGCCGGCCCCTGTCCACCTCACCCTTAGGAACATTAGTGGTTCGGGCTTTCTGGCCCAGTGCAATCCGCTTCTGAAATCCAGGAGTTATTTCATTAAACTGGTTTCATGTTACAGCTTCTTTAGGACTGAAGGGAAATTAAACGTGCCAGCCTCTTATCTGTGTAGTAAATAACTACTTCTTTCTCACAGACATTTCTCTTAGCTCTGGTAGCCCTCTCCTGAGAAAGGGTGGGGAAATAAAGGATTGGTTTTGCCAAACAAAGCTTAAGATGTCTTTGCTTTCCGAGGCTCTTGTTCCCCATGGCCCCGCACTCCCGCAGGCTGACCTCTGCGCTTCCCCGCACACTCTGACTCTCCACGCGTCTTCCGCGTACCTGGAAGACGAGGCGCCCTAAGCAGCAGTCTCCCCTCTTTCTGTCATTACCATTCACTTGCTGGTGGCCAGCTGCCAAACAGACCACTAAATCTGACTTAAGAAAGAGGAAGATGAAAAACATAATCACACAACTCTTTTAACTTGACCCAAGACAAGTGCTGCCCTTTCTGCCCACTTTTTTAAAAATATTTTTTATTAGTTCATATCTAATACAGTACATAATGATTCCATTCACTGTGGGGAATTGGTACACGCACATAACACATCTTAATCTTTTTTATCCCCTTCCCTTCCTCATCCCCCCCCCCATTCCATCTCTTGGTCTCCTTCCCATTTGCAAGAGTCCTTATCTGTTGATTTTTTTTAAACTTGGACCTCAGTAGAATGGCTGAGATCAACTCTGGAGAAGCAGGTGTTTTCTCCACGGGAAATGCTTAAATCCCAGCTCACCTTGTGCAGCTGGACAAGGCTTCCAGCACGCTGCAGATGCTGGCAAAATCCCTCTCCTGGGACTCAGTCCCCTGACAGCTGCACGTGGACAAGGCAGAGGGATGCACCCCTCAGGGCAGTCTCGGAGTGTGTTGCCCCCACAGCAGATTCAGCGGACGAGAAGTACCCAGAACAAGCTGAAGACTCTGTCATTCTCCTGTGAAGCCTTGCCACCATGCTGCATGGGGTAGGGACATCAGTGGCAGAGATCGTGAGTCTGTAAGCCAGCGTGGAGTCAGGGGACTGGGTTTGAATCTCATCTGCTTACGGCATAGGCAGCAGTAAGTATGCACCTGAGCCCCTCAGTGCCTCAGTTTGAGTGTTTGTAAACTGGGAATAATACCTGCCCCACAACATGGAAAGGGTTTTGGAAGTGACAAAGTATCATTATTCATAATAATATTGGCATTAAGGAGACTGAGGATTCTTCTCAGATTTGTCCCAGTGCTGCTCTATCTACTACATTTAGGATAAACTTCTCATTGCTGTCATCACTGCCACTTTTGCATGTCAAATGCCGGGAGACTCAGCACCAGATGGAATACAAGGCCATCCCTGAAAGCACAGTTGGTCAAGACATTTCTGACCAAAACCGCCCCCGCACCGAAGCCTCAGCGGCATCACATGCCTTTGCTGAGGAGTTGCCTTCAGACCGCACAGCAGCACAGGGTAATTTTAAACTCTTTCAGCGCTGCCCCAAGCTATCTGGGTTGCACACTCAGGCAGCCTGGTTCCTGTCTGGTGAACCACATAGAGACCAAAGGAATAAGAGATAATGTAATTGGTTGAAGTCATTTCCATAAATATACTACTGGGGACATATCAAGAATGTATCTAGGTTCTAAACAAGAAATTACGATAATCAGGCTAATGTGGCTTCCAAATTACTGTAAGGAAAGCAATTGTTACAAAACCAGATTACAGACATACTATGCCCCTCATCACATATAGAAAGAGTCCTCCTTTTTCATTACATTTTATTATTCTGAGAAAGTCCTGGCTCCTTCTAGAATGCATCTGAACCACTCACTTTCCCTATACCTGCTCATGAAATAGCACCATCACAATTATACCTACTCTGAAATACACTGCGACCATAATGTGGGACAGAAGAGCTGTTATATTTACCAGCAGCACTCATCCACAGTCCCAAGTAAAAGAGGCTCAGAATTACAGCAAATTTAAATTGGGGCAGAGGAAGGAAATGCATATGCCTTTCAACAGATCTGAAACTGGCTTCCCAGACGCCTTATACTTCAGCACTCCACACCCTAATCCTTTATTTGTATGACTCATGCTGAAAGCGGGCATCATACAGTATTAACAAGCAACAAAATCTTGACTCCTTTTTTATTTTCAGAAACTGACAAGCAATCTAGAAAATGTGGGCAAATCTAGAAAATGCAGATGGAAGGAAGGAAAGAGTGAAGTGGAAAGGAAAATTAAATACGACTTCTACTTCCCTCGTGTCCTGATTGTGGATGTGAGCTCAGGTTGCCCTGACATTCCCTTCAGGGAGGTCCTGCGGCAGTGCTGGAACTTACTCTAGAGGAAAAGTCTGCTTTGCTGATGCCCTCAGGACAGTGTAGTCCATTTTTATGTTGCTCTTTTTTTTTCTTTTACTCCTGTTTCTTAGTGATGGGTTCGCCTTGTTAGTGATTGGCTGGAAATGAGTACATTAACATCGACCACTGACGAAGCAACAGGACATCTTCTGTCCCTGGGAACACAACAGTTACCCATCAATCACTTTTTATTGACCTTGAACTAAGATCTATGAACTAAAAAAACTGCATTGTAAAAAATTTTGTAGGCAAACTAATGGAATATCAACTTATACAAAGCTGATTCTTCAATAATGTCCTCGAAGGGCATAGTCCCTACCCTTGAAGAAGCTCTGATTTTTGGTTTTTCACTAACGGGAGGAGGAAAGGAACACTTGGTGAGCTACTGCTCTACCTGTATTATGGCGAATCTGTGTTGCCACCAGCTATAACACATCTATCATTGTATGTGTCACCAGAAAATCAAACATACTGCCAATTAAACTGAAGGCTTCCACCCACAGTGCACTTCTGGGGACACTAAGAGGGCTTACACAGTAAGGCACCTCACTTGCATGGGGTCTGCCGCATTCCAACACGGGGCCCAGCTATGTGTTCACGTGGCTATATGTTTCTGCAAAATTTGCAAAAGATATTTTAACTGCAACCCATTAGACCACTCTTTCCACTCTGACTTCCCCTCTGTCACACTTCCCTTTGTACTAGTTGGCACTGGAGTGCCCATGGGTAATCTGAAGATCACACTAAAGGGGAAGTTGACTGGGGATACATTTAGTCTGGGTCCGGTGGAATATATTTATGTAGTCACAGCCTCTCTGCAGTTACCACTGCCCTTGCTGGGGTAGAAATGACTTCACCTCATCTATCCCACACAATGCCAACCCCCAGGTAAATGAGCTGCTCAGGTTCGGGACTTGAGGTTGTGTCCAGTATAAACAGGACCTACCACAGTCAGTAGAAGAATATGGGTTGGTGAGTAGAAAAGAAACAAGGTTGGAAGTATATGGAACTAGAAGTTAGTTCATAGAAAATTCTTCCAAATCTTACAGTTTACACAAGAAACTTCTGAAATTTGACAATAATTTTTAAAATGTATAAGACATTACCAAAAATAAATTATGAACCAAGAAAACACTTTACTGAATTACCAGTATTTAAAAAAATAAGTCTCCACTTTTATAGGTAAATGGATGCAACTTGAGAAAATATAAGTGAAATTAACCGGACGCACATGTGTAAACATCATATTGTCTCCCTAGTGTGAGAAACTGAAAGAGTAAATAAGATCCAAAATGTACAATAGATATGGTAGAACAGGAAGAAACTGGTCAAAAGGAAAGAGAAACTGGGATGGGGGAATGGGGAAAAGAAAGAAGGGAAAAGAAAAATATTATATATATATATATATATATATATATATATATATATAATAGTTAAGATAGAAACACTACTAATTTTGCTTAGTTCATTGAGAAGAAATGTTTGTGCTAATACTGTTTGGACAATTGAATACTGATATCTTATACCCTGAGTAACTAATTTAAAGATAACAATACGTAATGTATTAACCATTGTTACCCTCCTATTATGTTGTTTTGAAATTTTGTTCTATTTTTTTCTCTTTAAAAATAAAAATAAAAGTCTCCATCAACTAAGCTGAGTTGTCTAACTATTCTATCTCTAGAAAATGACATAACATATTTATTGTCACATTGACTACTTTCACCAAAAAAAAACAGGACAAGGAGACATTATGGAAGTGTGTCAGGCAATAAATTTTTTAAAACATCATTTCTTTTAGTGTTTTATGGTGTTCATGATTTATGTCAGCCTTTTAAAATTTGTTTTGATTCATCTAAACAAGTCTTCTTGTTCTTAACTAATTTCGTATACATTAATTTATATTCCCTTTTTGAAAAAAAGGTTTCCAAATAATATGAAGTTCAAGTGCTATAAAACCTGGACCCATCCCTGGATGCCATCCTAATTTCAGAGAACTTTTTAATATTTTCTTGGAATTGATGAGATACATACATATTATTTCACTTAATTCACATGACAAGGCTATGAGGTAGATATTATCATTTATAGATGAGGAAACTGAGCTCAGGAACTGAGAAAATTTCCCAAAATTAAAACTTCAAGATTAATATCATCATGATTTCACCAGCAGTGTTTCAAATTTGATGTCACGAAAGAAGGCCTATGCTCTGCATGGCTGGAATCACTTTTTGAGGAGCTCTGAAGTCTCCTATCCCCACTGAGTCAGTAAAATTCAGAGTCAGGATTAGAACTAGATTTTCACTCTAAACCCTGAAATCTATCACCAGCTCTTTGGAAAACAACTGCTATAAACTACTTCCTCCTTGTAAAACTTTGTATTTCCTGTTAACCCTCCAAAAAGGTATTTTATTTTCACCCTTATGTGTAATTTTGTAACTAAAAAACCATCTTGTGTTCAGTAGTTTCAGGAATTTGACGAAGGATCCATCCCTAAATTCAGCTCCCAGGCCTGTCCCATAACAAGACCTTTGCCATTAGACATTCTACTGAGACATTAAAGTCCTTTTCCTTTCCAAAGGCACATGTCTGCTCGGAAGGAGACTCAATAAGGAAGTTATTCTTGGTCTTTAAAAACTTAACAACGATGTATGATTCAAAAGCGCTGACACCATAGGATTCTTGTGAGAAAGGCAGAGTGTCGGTGCTGGTGGGGCTTGTTTTGTTTTGTAGGTGGGACACAAAAATAGAGGGTTCTGAATAGCCAGAGGGTAGCAGTGCTGCGGCCATTTTCACTTCCATTTCACTTAGCACATTGCAGTTATTAAAAATGAATTGAACGGCTGGGCATGGTGGCAACATACCTGTAATTCCAGCACTCTGGAGGCTGAGAAAGGAGGATTGCCATGAATCTGAGGCTGGTCCAGGCTACAAAGTGAGTTCAAGGCCAGCCTGAACTGCATAGTGAGACCCCGTCTCAAAAAGACAGGAAAAAAAAAACAAAAAACAAAAAAACAAGATTACTTCCTTGTGCCAAATTCCTCTTGGCTATGGAGCTGGGACCACCAAATCTGGTATTTCAGAGGTCTATATATATCCAAGCAGGGCTACTGCACCACCACAATTGGGACGGTCCGTCACTGGGGACATTGTCACTGACTACCAGCTCTCTGTCTCCTTCACCATGGTTTCTGGAGAGAAATCCAGGGTTTATGCCAAGAGTTTCACCTGAATTCCTTGGATCTCCTTGAAATTACACACCAAGTTTGTTGCAAGAGCAAGGTGAGATTGCATTTTTTTAAAAGTCAGATACTAAAGGGATCTATGAGCCCCTCAGAAGGTTAAGAACCACTGTTTTAGAACAAAAGCACCGAAAGAAGTCTCAGAGGGATGCTGTCATCATAAACACAGCCAAACTGTATCAGATATTTTAAAAAAGCTTTGTTACATTTAACTGATTTGTAATGTTTTTGATTTGTTAGATAATCAGTTAAGAATTTTGTTCTTTATGAAAACATTAAAATAATAATTTAAGATTTACTTCTTTAAAGTAGCCCAAATTATTTAAATAATACTAAAGGATTCATCAGGCTTTCATTTTTAAAATATGAGATCATTTTATTTTGAAAACACAATTGAGCAAGAATTCTATTTTTGGCCCTAAATCAAACTACTAAACAGAAAATATTGAGCTGCATAGAAATCATCTTACCCCAGTTTCATTTTGATCTTCTATTCTGCAGCTATTTATTAAATATGTTTTGTTCTATGTTTAGATGTGCATTATTTATTACTTGAACTAAAGCAGTAATTTATTTCTGTTACTACAAAAAAAACCAGTGCCAACTCAACCAGCTTCCTGAATCAACAGAAATTATGCTATCGTTAGGAGTTACTTTTTTAAAAAAACAGCTTTTCCTTAACAGATTATCTTCTGTGTTCAACCTTCATCTTGCTTCCTTGATCTATCTTCCTCTGAGTTGCCAGAAGGCTTTCATCTCATATTTCTATCCCTTTTGGTCCTTTCCATCCTTGATCCCACCACCACCACACAGACCTAATTTTAGCACCGGAGTCAAGCCTGTCCAGGTTTTGACATTGAAAGAAAAGATCTACACTGAACTTGAGAGAAGCTGTAAAGTGGAATGACACATCCTTCAAGAGGAATATTTCTTCAGCACTGGTTGCACATACATACGAACTCACCACACTGGCTTCCTTCAGTGCCAACCACTGAAAGGGTTTGCTGTATCTACTGCAGAAGGTAGCATTTTGTCATTTCCCATATGGTTGGGTTTGGGGTTTGAGTACACGAGTTTGCTTTTACTCTTTCATTTCTGCAAAGATCATTGAAACTCCCTGCCCTTCTTTAATACTACTGACTATAGCAGACCCTCTCATGATGTGAGAGTAGTTAAGCCCAAAATTCTTGACACCATTCCCATATTTGTGGAATTTCCCACCTTAGAGGTACTTACCTTATCATAGTAGACACCAGAAAAATGACATTCCTGCTTCCCTTGCAGCTAGCCTCCCCCCCACCAGCTCTGCAGATCAGATGTTAAACATGGATTAATTTAGTAGTGAGCCCATGAGGAAGCTCACTGTGAGAATGAACTCCCAAGAAACAGTGATATTGGCTCTTGGGAGCAATAGCTATGAGCTGTACTGTGGGGTCTAGATCTGCAGGCAGCCACAGAGGCCTTTTGCCACCTTATTCCCAGAGTACAGTTATGTTGAGACTTGTTCTGGCCTCCTGGCCTCCCAGCCTGACTCTCTGGCCTTCCTGGAAGTTTTGAGAGTGTCTTAATGTCCTTTAATAAAGTCCTTTGTCTGCTTTAACTATAGTAAGTGGGTTCTATTGTTTGTAACTAAGATCCTTGGCAGATTTGGTGCCACTATACCCTTGTACCTGGCACAGTTCTCCCCTTTTAACTGCCCACCCCCACTAAGTTCTTTCCTGCCTCAGGCCCTCACATGTGGTGTGTCTTCAGGTGGGATGCTCTGTCCCTGCCCTGACCCCTGCTCCCTCCGAAACTCAACACAGCTCAAAACTAACAAGATGAAGAACCCCTTGTGTATATCCTCCTAGCAGCCTAATCTGCTCCACATGACACTTGCCACAATTAACATTAAATACTTGGTTGGTTAATGTTTTTATCTCCAAAGAGACTATAATAATTATAATGTTAACAATATTTATTGAGTTCTTTCCAAATAGTAGGAAAACATCCAAGCACTTTATATGGATTATTGCACTTAATCTTCACTACAACCTTGAAGAAAGTATTATCATAAAACCTGTCTTCCGGATGGAGAAACCAAGGCTTAGAGAAATTAATAAAGTCCTGGGTCATGCAAAAAAGTATGTACAGGAGCCAAGATTATAGCTCAGGACATCTGACAGCAGATCACAGTCATAATCCCATCTGCGATCTCCATAGTGGAGAAGTTGTGCAATTCTCTATACATTTATCTAATCTGCATTAATTTATTTTACATGTTCATTTTACAATACACATTAATCATTTTATTTAAAGTAACACAGCAGTGCATTATATAATTTTAAAATAAATAAAAACATGGAGGCTCAGGGTTTTTTATACAGGGATATGTTGGTACTGACTTTTGGAGACTACTGCTCTGTGAGCTCTGTGAAAGTAGGACAGTCACTCACCCAGGTGCCCCCAGCAGCTAACACAGCACCTGATGCATAGCAGGAACACAGTAAATCTGCTGTCATCTGCTGTGAAGCAGCAGTGGGGGATCAATGGGGCAAGGCGCAGTCAAGGCCATGCAAAGTCTTACAAAAACTGCCCACCCCACCTCAGTTCCTCAGTTTCTTTGCCTCTGCTGACTTTCCTCTCAAACCAGCCTGAGCTGCTCCTTTCTCAGCAGATACAAAGACTCATGCCAGCTTTGGGGTAGGGGCTTGGGCATGGCTGAGCAGGGGAGAAAGAGAAGGTGACTACAGGATGTTTATCAAACACTGAAAGGGACTGACAATTTGAGAACATAGTCCTTCTTCTCGGGTAAGGGAGTGGTGAAAGTGGAACCCTGCTAAACAAATTCTTATAAGGTTGAAAACAAATTAAAGTCACCGTCTATGTGGGTAAAAAGATGAAACTCATCAACCACATGGGTGTGGAGTTCCCACAGGGCCTTTAAAAGCACCACTTTGAACACAGGCTTCTACCCCAAAAATGATATTTTTCAGTCATTTTTAGAATTCTGTTGAACTGTTTTTAGATAGGTTTGTGGGTTGTTTCTTCTTTTTAAAATCTAAGAAAGTGAAGGCTGGGTGGGGGCTGTAGCAACAGCAACAAGCCTCCATGGAAACATCAGATGCAAACACCAAAGAACATCTTGGCCTGGAGGTCCCCAGGTCACAGCCGCGTTTGGCAGTGCAGGCACAACAGGGTCAGCATGACCTGTGTGAGTCAACCCTGGGGCTCACAGTGACCCACGGACCGGGCTCCCACTGGCAGACTTGCCATCAGCCTGGGTTTTTGGAACTTCACTACCTTAAACAATACCCATGGTGGGTGGTGAGGGGGTGAAAAAAGCGCAGGAAGCAGCAATGAACTGCTGCAGAGAGGAACTGGGTGTGAACGGCTCCTGCAGCTGCACCCATCCTGCGTGTCTGAAAACACGTGAGCCATTCCTCCAAGGCTGTGCGGAGCCTCCTCACAGGGACACCTGCTGGGCTCTTCTGAAGCATGTTGCTCATTTGTTTAAAATACAGGAAATTTGGTGGAAATCTTCAATACATTTTTAAATTTTATTTTTCACTGGAAAGTAATATTTTTCATTCACAAATAGCAACTGTATATATTTATGGGGCGCAATGCAATGTTTTGATATATGTACATATGCTCATACACGAACATTTTATACATATGTATATGTAGTCTACAAATGGATATGCTGTGAAGTTAAACTAAAATATTAGCCATCTAATCTTAACATCAAATAAATTAACACCTAAAATGATAGTAGAAAAAGATTTATTCCTATTATTGTCTAGCTCATGATTCTCAATCAAATATATTCACCTAAGGCACCTTGGGAGCTTTTTAAGAATACAAACACCAGGGTAGCACTTCAGATCCCCAAATAATTTCAGAGAATGTGTCTTTTGACAATGTGCCCAGATCCCTGTGAAGTGGTCCCCTCACTCAGAGCCACTGATCAAGATGATATTAACAGTGGCTAAACAACTGAAATTACCTACTTTTCTGGCTAAAAACCAAATTTCTTCAGCCTTTTTATGTAATTGCCACTGAATGTGGCCACATATGTTGAGCAGGTGCTGTGTAATTGGGGGGAGGGGGACTTTCAACCAAAAAGGAATCTAAAGCATGACACACGCCATGACTAAGATGTCCAGGGTGAGAAGAGCAGGCATCCCAGGCAGAATATGGGAGGTAATACAGGAGCCTACAGCAAACACTTACATAGATTCCCCAGAAGTAAACCCCAGGCCAGACAGAGGGTGGCGTGGGGAACCACTAACTATGCCTAAGCCTTACTCACTAGAAAGAAAGTTGATACTCTGCCACTGATTCAAGTGCCAACTGAGGCAGTGGCAGGGTAAACAGGCAAAGCAGGACCAATATACCCCACATTAAAAGTGGGGCAAAGGGAGATGTAGCTCAATGGTAGAGCACGTGCTCAGCATGCAAGAGCTACCAAAAAATTTAATAGTAATAACAAGAGTTAAGAAAACGCTATCTGTGTCAGAGAAACTCTTTTCTATAAAGAGATCTATTTGGAATAAGAAAAGTATAAATAGTAGTGAATGTTTATAAAGTGATTACTCTGGGAACCGTTAAAAGTACTTTAAACAAATGAGCCCAATACCACTATTAGATACTCTGTCTATTACTATTATTAGAATCCTGCAGGTTAGGGGAACTTGGTCTTAATCAAGCAACTCCAGAAAGATGGGTTTAAAGCCCTGTTTTCATTAACAGGATCTTTTGTGATTCTGCTCTGGTGCTGGGCCCCTGACCTTCAGCACATCGACTCTTGAATACTGTAGCTCGGCCATGCTTAGACCAAGGCAAACCATAGAGAAGCATCCCCCTTACAATGAACATGGCAGTGATTATTAGCAGAGAACTCTAAAGCAATGTCATCCAATAAAAATATGTCAGCCACAGTGCAACCACTGTGGAAATCAGTGTGGAGATTCCTCAAAAAACTAGGATTAGCAATCCTATTTGACCCAGCTATCCCCCTTCTGGATATCTTCTCAGAAGGATTAAAAGCATCATACCACAGTGATATATGTGCACCCATGTTTATAATGGCACAGTTTGTAATAGCTGAATCTTGGAAGCAACCCAAATGCCCATCAACCAAGGAATGGATAAAAAAGATGTGATTTTTTTTAATATAATGGAGTATTACTTAGCCATAAAGAAAGATAAAATTAAGACATTTATAGCTAAGTGGATGGACCTTGAGACCATAATCATAAGTGAAATATTTGAACACACATGTGTAAATATCGCATTATCTCTCTGGTGTGAAAAACTGAAAATGTAAATAAGAACATAAATGTATAATAGATATTGTGAAATGTGAAGAAACTGTTCAAAAGAAAAAAGGAAATAGGGAGGGGAGAGGGGAAAGGAAGGAATGGAAAGAAAAAATGAGAAAAGAAGGATAAAATGAAAACTGAGGGGAAGAGAGTTAGGGAGGGGAAGGGGGTTTGAAAAAAAAAGGAATAGGAATGGGAAAAAAGTATATATGTCAGCCACAATTATAAGCCACCTACAAATTTTTAAAAATTTCTAGTAGCCACACATTAAAAATAAGCAAATGGTAAAATTAATCTTAATATATTTTACATAGTCCATTATATCTAAATATTATTACATTAACATAGCCACACGAAAAATGTATTGAAGAAGCAGTTACATTCTTGTTTCCACATTAAGTCATTTTGAAACGCAGGGTGTATTTCTTACAGCAAGTCTTGATTTGGGTGCTCAGTAGCTACCTGTGGCTGGTGGCTTCTGTCATACACAGCACAGCTCCCGAGGAAGGGAAGGATTAGCTGGAGGGTGAGGATCAATAAGCAAAATCATCTCTCAGTGCTAACTTTGGAAGATACAAGCTTTTTTCCTTCTTCTCTAAAAAACGATTTTCCTTTACAGAATGGCTTCTTTTTCAACCTACACAAGTGGCATGTTTGTCTTTCCCAGCCATTTCTCACACTCTGTTCTGACGTACAAACCCTCAGCATCCAACTGGAGATGGTAACCGCTTAGTGCAGAGGTAATGTGCACTAGGTCTGTACCTCTTTTAATCATACCTTCCTTTTCGTCCTGTCACCCTTCCTTTTTTCTTAACTGCTGTTACACCTCATTAAGGAAATCACATTCCAAAAAAAAATGTCCTAGAATCTTTCTGTATTGGCCTTTTTACTTTGGCAGGGGGGGTAACCTCTTAGAGAAGGCAGATCAGAAATTCCTAAATGTCAGGCTTCAATAAGGAGTGGCCAGTCTGACAGTTACTCCCATGTATGAACTTGTCTAATAGCTTTTAAATCCTGACACATAATTTGGGTGACTAATATCCCCTGGGATAGGGCAAATACTTGGCTCCTTCTGACCCCACCCAAATTCTCAAATGGGCCTCAAAAACAGGCTGTAGGGAACCCTGTACTGGTGTTTCTAGCGTGCCAGGGCCTTCAGAGATGAAGTAGGTCATCAACAAGATGGTCCCCTGCTCCTGCACTGGTTGGCCTGGTAATAGAGGCCTTGGTAGACAGCTGCCAGGGCGTTTGATGTTCGGGTCCATTAGACAAAGAAGAAAGCTCAGCCTCTGGCAAATGTCTTAGCCAGGGAGAAAGACAAGTGTCAGGCTATTGAGAGGAATGAGGAAAAAAGAGAAGGGGTAGATAAATACAAGCAGAAGTGGGAGTAGGTGAGGAGGCCTCAGTCAGTTGGGAAGACAAGAAGCAATCAGCGTGAAATATCAGGATTCCCAGAAAACACGGGACGAGACCGTGGAGCCCTCTTCTTGCCATTCTTGTTGCCTTTACTAGCTTCAGTTCCCTGCACACTGCCCTTTCTTGTTGAAGTCTTCAAAATGCTAACTATGGAAAATCCTGAGACAAGCTGCGGAGGGGGAAAGGAAATCGGTTATCCCTCATCCCATTTTTCTCTGAAACAATGCTCGGTGGCACTGTGGGATCAGCAATTTGACATTCTCTTCCTGCACTCAGGGCCTGTACTTCCTTCACTCCCTGCCCTACTGTAGTTCTCAAGACTTTAATTATAGGGAGGGTGAAGATGTCTCATCTGTCTGAAAAACAAGTCAGGCATTTTTCCCCCTGCTCCTTTTAAATCCTGGGATTGGGATTTTTTCATCATTAGCCCTCAAATGAATTTTTTTGCGGGGTGGGCACTAGGAATCAAACTCACGACCTCGCGCCTGCCAAGCAGGCGCTGTGCAGCTGAGCTATCTCCCCGGCCCTGAAGTCTTAAACAGTTTCTTGCTACTCCCTGTCTAGGTGACTCTAGACACACACACACACACACACACACACACACATGCACGCACACGCAGAACGGATTCAGGTTGAAGTAAGCAGCGGGCAGTGCCTTATAATTGACAGCAGCAATTTCAAACTCTTTTGTTCAAAGAGGAAGAATTTCCTGGGGTTTTTCAAGTGATAAGCAGACAAGAAGCCCAGGGAAGCATTTCCTGCGGTGACTCGGAGCTGGCTGCCCAGACCCTAGCTGTTCTCTGAGGTGGGGCTGTTCTCCATCTGTCATTTCAGTAGCTTGGAGGCCCCGGAGACCATCACCCAGAGGGTCTGCGTAGGAGGGTAGGTGGCATGAGAAGACGATCACTGCTGCACAGACCTCAGGGGCTCTTTTGCCAAAATCATTCCACCTTTTACCTTTCAGAGCTGTGAGTAGGCAGGGCCTGATAATTTTTAAACAATGCATTTGGCATACTGCACTGCGCATCTAAGGAGATCGCCAACACAGTTATTAGAGTTGCAATTTTGAAAAGTTCCATGCATGCGATTCCCTTCAATCCAAAGTTTATATCGATTTTTAAAAATGGGGCATCCACTGATGATAAATTCTTTGAGTTATACAATGAATATGATCCCACCATAAAAGATAAGAAGCACAGATATATGCAATTACAGGGACAAAGCTGTAAAATATTATGCTAAGTGAAAGAAGCCACAAAAGGCCCCATATTGCATTTCATGAAATGTCCAAATTGGAAAATCCATAGAGATTGAAGGTAGATTACTGGTTAACAAGGACTGAGATGGGAGAGAAATATTCAGTCTCTGCTAGTGGGTACAGGGCTTTCTTTTGGAAGAATAAAAGCATTTTGGAACCAGACAGTAGTGACAGTTGCACAACACTGAGAATGGACTAAACATTACTTCTGTCAAATTTTATGTTGTGTGAATTTTTTAAAGCCTGAGTTTTAAGGGATGGGGAGGACATCCTAACTCTTGTCTTTAGCACAGGCCTTCATTCTTGAGTTAAACGTTAAATTCTGTGCTTGTTAAAAGCTTCCCAACCACCAATTTTTCCCAATCAACCACGTAAGGGAAATACTTGATTAGGCAGGCCAACGCCAGACAGCCACATGCACGTTGACCTTGGTTGGTATTAATCATCAAAAGGCTGCTGTCTCAATGCCAGCCCGCAACGACTTCTCACAAAAGCAATGGAAAGCAGTCAAGCAGAGATGCTCTTCAAACCACAGAACTGTAAGATTTATTTTATGCTGGGAATTTTCCCTCACTGAACACAGCGTGGCTCGAGGGTCCGTGCAGTTCAGTGCACGGCTTCTTTAGTTAGCATGGAGCTGGACAGATTGATTCATGCACAAGCTTTTCGGGATAGAAACATAAGCATCTGTTAATGGTGTCACCTTGGGAAAAGGGGTAGGAGCAGGGGAACTTCATTTGTTATTTGTACTTTTTAAAACCATTTAAACTTTCTAATCATGTGTTTATATAAATTCTATAATATAGATAATACACAAATATAAAAAGTACCATCTAGGTCACTTGATCCCCTCAACTGAGTCTCATCAGAAGCCAATCAGCTGAATCCAAACTGAAAATGTTCTGCAATGTCACTTTGAAAATGTCAGTGACTTAAAGAACGACAACAACAAAGTGCCGAGTTACTGCTCCAGATTAGAGGAAGCTCGAGGAACGTGGCAAAAACTGTGGGGCACAAGTCTTGATTGGATCTTGGATCGGAAATTTCCTTTAATTCTACAAAGACATTACTGGGATAATTGGGAAATTTTAAAATGGACATATATTGGGTAGTGGTATTCTATCAGTGATCAGTGTGAAAAGTCCTGTGTGCAACAATTCCAAGAGTGCTGCTGATTGTCATCCAACAGAAAGGCAGCCTCGTCAAAATAGGACAGTGTGTCCTCAGCCACTTTATTCACCAGATCTGCCACCATGCGACTTGTGGCGCTTCCTCAAAGTCAAAATAACTAGGAAAGGTCACCATTTTGAATCAGTTTGGTACAGAAAGACAACCATGATAGCACAAGTAAGGACACGAAGTAAGACCTCTAGAACTGCTTCAGAAGGTAGCAAGAATGATAGAATAAATGTGTTTGAAGCAAGGGAGAGTATTTTGAGGGGGCTTAATGGTCATGTATCTTTTTTTCTTTCTTTTTGTGGGTACCGGGGGGTCGACCTCAGGACCTCGCGCACCAACAGGCACCCGTGCCGCTGAGCGATATCACCGGCCCCTTTTTCGTATGTGGGATCCGGGAGTCGAACTCGGGCCCTCGCGCTTGCAAGGCAGGCGCTTATGCCGCTGAGCCATCTCACCGGCCCATTGGTCATGTATCTTATACTGTAGTAAATTGTTTTATATTTAAATGTGCACCATATTTTATCACACTATATATATATATATATATATATATATATATGCTAAAGAGATGAAGTTCATATCTACAACTAATGTGTGCATGTACAGAGAGACAGACGTAAGCTTTACATTTTTACATAGTAACTGTCCCTAAAAAGAAAACAGAAAAGGAAATTCTGAGTTTTATTATAGTAATTACAGCAAAAAAGGGCAGAAGTAGCGGTGCGAAGTTTTAGTTCTGAACCTCCAAACAGAAGTTTCAGCAGAACTTCCTTTACTCTTAATTTAACAACAAATCCAACATTCCCAACAAATAGGGACTGCTTCTGCCTGTCTGTCTGACCGCCCAGGGAAGCCACCAAGACGATCTGGGCCCAGACAAAGATAAATCATTTAGAGAGACATTTTTTTTCCAGTGGAGTTAAATTTAATGAGCTCTACCAGATCTGCACTCCTCCCACTTTATTGATCCTTCATTTGCATATAACATACACTATTACACATGCCTCTGGTGTTTCAGAGGGTTGCTTTGACCTGCAATAAGTCCAGGCCCTGTAGAGCAATTTGTCTATAATAATAGACTTCTCTGGTTCATGGAACAACCAGTGCGAAACTTTCAGCACTAGGCCAACCTTGCCTTGAGTCCCATGTCTGCCATTTTGGTGTTCTGTCCTTTAGACAAATTACTTAACCTTTTCTAGCCTCAGTTTCTTCATCTCTGAAATGGGGTAACAATAAGCTTACTCACTCCATAGGGCTCTTTGGAGAGTTAATAAGATTGTGCACGCATAGCGCCAAGAACATAAAAAGCACACCATAAATCAGAATGCAATTACTTCTTAAATATCTTATTTTGAAGGGATCTGATTGTAATGTATGAAAATCAAAGATCATTTTCAGAAGTCACCTCACGAAGAAAAGGGAACAGTGAGGGATTTAATTTTTCCCAAATGATTCGCTATGAAAAAAATCATTGAAAAATGATACTTTTTAAGAGCAAACTTATTACACAATGACACTTCCAAGGTTTAATTATTCTTAGTATTTAACTACTTATCTTTTCAATTTTCACACAAAGCTAATCATTAATATTATCGTATTCTAGAAGTAATTATTTTAAAAGCTTTTGCTGTAATAGTTGAAGCCTCTCTGGCTATTTCTGGTACCAAAGAAGGTAAAAGTGTTTATTTTTTTTTTTAGGACTGACATAAAAGAGATTGATTTTTGATGCCAAGAAATCACTTAACATTCATGTGACTTCGACTTCAAGGCATCTTGGAATATGTTTATCCTTAATCAAAATTCTTCTAGAGGCAAAATGCCAACTCATTCACCTCACTCCTAGCTTCCCCCACAAATCAGGGAGAAGGTTGGAGTCAAGGTCATGACCTAACACTCACCAGGGGCACAGGACAACACTTTGGGTCATCGTCCATTCCCTGCCTGGGGACTGGTGGAGAGTGGTGGTCCAGTTCCTGTCAGCACATCTTGCCTGAAGGGTTTTAGATCTAGCTTCCCAGAAGAGAAACTGGGGTGTAGAAATGGAAAAAAGGTTTCCACACCTGGATCCTGGGGTTCACCATTCATCGTGCGAAGCCTCCGCAGAGGATCTACACACTTTCAGAGCAGCCCCTTTACCAAATTTCAACTTGAGGGAAAGTGGTATTTTTTTTACAATCAGCACTCTAAATTCAGCACGTGTGGTGAAAAAGAATGTTTTTATTTTTAAACTGTTGTCTAATAAATATTTATTTAGTGGAAAAATTCTTCACAAGAAGTACTGTGGTCTGGGACCTCAAGATGGCGGATGAGTAAGAAGCAGGCAGCAAAACTCTCTCTAAAAGTTACCATTGTAACACGGGAATATAGCGACCCAGAAAGTGCAGGAGGGGGGGAGATGCCTCCCCGAAACCCAGAAAAGTTCTGAAGCGCAATCTGGGACCCCCGGCACCAGTGACGGGTGACTTCCAACAAAGAAGAAGGAAAGAAGGAGCAGACCGCGCGCGTGCACCTTCTAATATCCCGGGAGTTGGAGCGCCGGCGGAGGCTCAATTCTACGGACACACGGTGGCAGCTGGCGCCCAGGGAGCCCCCACGGAGGATCCTGAGACAGCGGCGGGGCAGGGGAGCGGCGGAGAACGGCGCTGACCGGCGGTGAGTGTCTCTCAGCCACAGCTGCCCCGCGCCAGAGAGCGACCGGCCGGGCGCCATTGTGGGGGGTGTGGCGAAACTCAGAGCGGCTCGGAAACTGCTCTGGGAACTTGTGCTCAGGACAGGGCAGCACGGGGCCTCTCAATTGAGCCCACGAAAGTGTGCTGAGGTCAGCAGGCGAACGAGACTGGACTCTCAGCCACACCTGTCCCGCGCCAGAGAGCGACTGGCCCGGCGCCATTGTGGGGGGCGTGGCGAAAAACCAGAGCGGCAGGAACCAGTGCAGGGAACCCGCGCTCCGGACAGCACGCTGAGCCTCTCAGGCCCAGGGATCGTGAAAGGGCGGCGAGAGCGGAGGCGAGCTAGACTGGTCTCTGCCTGAAAGTACGCGCCTCTGCTCACCGCCCGCCAGAGGGCACTCCTGGCTTACTGGGACGGACCTGCACAGAACAGGACTTTGTCACAAGGTACCTGCCTACAACAGAGTCAACACCTGGAACTGATTCTTTTTATATTTTTTATTTTTATTTTTACTTTTTATTTTTATTTTTATTTTTATTTTTTTTCTCACTGATTTGTTTTTTTGTTCTGGCGAAGGGTTTTTTTGTTTTTGTTTTGTTTTGTTTTGTTTTTTGGTGGGGTTTTATTTTTGATCTGTCTGTTTTATTGTTTTTATCTTTGTTTTTGTTTCTGTATGTGTATTTGCTCTTTCCTTCATTATTCTCTCTGGTTTTTTATATGAGTGTAAACAGCGCCTCTAACTTCTTTGTGATTGTGGTTGTGATCTGTTCTTCCTTTTATCCCTTCCTTCTCTTTTTACCACCTGTCCTCTGCACTAGTGTCCCAATTTTAGTGGGATCCCTCTTGGTCCTCTAACCTTACATCTAATTCCTTCCTCTTCTCCCAATACTCTATTTCCTCCTTAACTCATCTTAAATTTAAACTCCTCAAGGAAAAATTGACATACATAGGACTTGTATACTGCATATAATCTTTCTGGTGTGTTTTAGATTTTGTTATATAACCGCAACTCTATACAGCTAAAAGTGGTAAATAACTGGTTAGCTCAGTCTGTCATTTTCTAGGCTGTGTTTGATGCTTTAGTTAACATTATAGCCAAATGTGAAATAATTGTTCTAAACATCTTTCCTTCCTGATATTTCATGATTGAGATTGACTAAGGGACACAGAAAATACAGTGGCACAGTACCAAAGAATCAAGGACTGGGCCAAACAGGTAGCAACTTCGCATACCCAACGAATTGAAGAGGTAGGATCTGGCAGAAAGCTCAAAACCTAAAAGCAAGCTCCACTTGGAAGATACTGCAGAGAAGTAGTCATCTTCTAAAGATCTTAAACACTAGCAATAAAGTAACCTACTATAGGTAATTTGCAAACATCACCCCAGGAATTAAAGAAAGAAAAAATGAGACGACACTTAAACAAGATGCAACCACACACATCCAATTCACCAAAGGCAAACCTAGGGAGCAACGAGGTGGGACAATCCGAAAGCCACCCACCTGGCCTATCTGAAGTGGTAACAACAAAGCAACTGAATGAGGTTCTGGAAAAAATTAAAACAGAAATAATCTCACAGATAACTGCAGAGATAATGTCTACAATGAAGACCATGCTTAAGGACACTATAGCTGATACAGACAAAAAAAATAGATGAACTTAAGAAAACTATAGAAACCATGAATGCTCAGCATAGGAAAGAAATGGAATCTATAAGGCAGATTCAAGCAGATATCCAAGAGATAAAAAATTCCATTGAAAGTATTTGTAGCAGAATAAGCCAATGCGAGGACAGGATCTCAGATATAGAAGACAGGCTTGCAATTAGTGATCATGAAATGGAAAAATTCTTAAAAATAGCAAGGGACCATGAAAAATCAATTCAGCAGCTGCTAGATGACTCAAAGATAAACAACTTAAGAATAATTGGAATAAATGAAAAAGCAGGAGATAGCATCAACGACATTAAAACCTTGTTCAAAGACATAATCAGGGAGAACTTTCCTGGAAGAGAAAAGGAATTTGACACCCCTATAAGTGAAGCTTTTAGAACACCAACTAGACATGATCAAAAAAAAACTTCACCCAGACATATTATAGTCAAGATCCCAGAAATTCAACAGAAGGGCAGAATCTTAAAAGCTGTTAGGGAGAAGAGACAAATCACCTATGAAGGAAAACCCATCAGAATCACAGCTGACTTTTCAGCACAAACCCTCAATTCAAGAAGAGCTTGGAATGATGTATTGCAAGCTCTAAAGGAAAATAATTTTCAGCCCAGATTGATGTACCCTGCAAAACTATCTTTCAAAATTGATGGAGAAATAAAATACTTTCATGACAAAGAACATCTGAGAAAATTTATGACCACCAAACTAGCACTCCAAAACGTTCTGAAGGACATTCTAGAAAGAGATAGGAACCCCAACAGAAGGAATCCACCAGGCAGGGCAAATAATTAAATAGCCGGAAAGCGGAAAAACAAAGAGTGGGAACCAACAACAGGAAAATATCATGACAAGTCAATACATATCAGTTTTAACCATCAATGTTAACGGTCTCAATTCACCAATCAAAAGGCACAGACTGGCGAAATGGATCAAGAAGCAAGATCCAACAATATGCTGTATACAAGAAACACATTTAATTCAGAAAGAAATTCATAGACTGAAAGTCAAAGGATGGAAAACAATACTCCATGCCACAGGAACCCAGAAAAAAGCAGGGGTAGCTATTCTTTTTGCAGACAAAGTGAACTTCAAGCCAAGAAGGATTCAGAGAGATAAAGACGGTCATTACATCCTTGTAAAGGGAACAATCCAAGAGGAAGAGATAACGATCATAAATATATATGCATCAAATACCAATGCACCCAGCTATATAAAACAAGTACTAAAGGACATGAAAAATCAAATAAGCACTAATACAATTATATTGGGAGATCTCAATACTCCACTGTCACAAAAAGATAGATCAACTGGACAGAAAATCAATAATGAAATAGTAGAACTGAACCAAACTTTTGAACAAATGGACTTAGTAGATGTCTACAGAGTGTTCCATCCCACAACATCAGAATACACATTTTTCTCAGCTGCACATGGGACGTTCTCCAAAATAGACCACATACTAGCTCATAAAACCTGCTTAAGTAAATGCAAAGGAATTGAAATTATCCCATGCATATTATCAGACCATAGTGCAATGAAATTGGAAATCAATGGCAAAAGATCCCACAAAAACTCCCTAAACACATGGAAATTAAACAGCATCCTCCTGAACAACCAATGGGTCACAGATGAAATTAAAGAAGAAATTAGTCACTTTCTACAACTGAATGATAATGACAGTACAACATACCGGAACTTATGGGATACAATGAAAGCAGTCCTAAGAGGGAAATTTATAGCATTAAACACTTATATCAGGAAAATAGAGCAAGCGCAAATAAACAACTTAAGGGTGAACCTCGAGCTTCTAGAAAAAGAAGAGCAGGTTAAGCCAAAAGCCCGTACAAGGGAGGAAATTATAAAGATCAGAGCAGAAATTAACGTATTGGAGAATAAAAAAACAATACAAAGAATCAATGAAGCAAAAAGTTGGTTCTTTGAAAGAATAAATAAGATTGACAAACCCTTATCCAACCTTATTAAAAAAAGAAAAGAAAAGACTCAAATCCATGCAATTGAAAATGAAAAGGGTGATATCACGACAGACCCTGCAGAAATCCAGAAGATCATCTATACCTATTTTGAAAATTTATATTCTACTAAGATGGAAAATGCAGAAGAAATGGACAGATTCCTAGATTCGTATGAATTACCAAAGCTGAATCAAGAAGATTTAAAAATCCTAAATAAACCAATATCAGCCAATGAAATTGAAGATGTAATTAAAAACCTCCCAACAAAGAAAAGCCCAGGCCCTGATGGATTCACTGCCGAATTCTACAAGAAA
Source organism: Erethizon dorsatum (assembly GCA_028451465.1). Classification (NCBI taxonomy): domain Eukaryota; kingdom Metazoa; phylum Chordata; class Mammalia; order Rodentia; family Erethizontidae; genus Erethizon; species Erethizon dorsatum. The sequence continues at coordinate 116,285,190 of CM051826.1, read as the reverse complement.
TTTAGAGAAGACCTAACGCCCCTACTTCTCAAACTTTTCAATGAAATTGAAAGGGAAGCAATACTCCCAAATTCATTCCTGGAAGCAAGCATTACCCTGATACCAAAACCAGAGAAGGACCCAACTAAGAAAGAGAACTACAGGCCAATCTCCCTAATGAACATAGATGCAAAAATCCTTAATAAGATACTGGCAAACAGAATCCAACAAATCATCAAGAAGATTATACACCATGACCAAGTTGGATTCATCCCAGGGATGCAGGGATGGTTCAACATACGTAAATCAATAAATGTAATACACCATATTAACAGAACCAAAGACAAAAACCACATGATCATCTCAATAGATGCAGAAAAAGCTTTTGACAAAGTCCAGCACCTTTTCATGATAAAAACCCTACAGAAAATTGGAATAGAGGGTCTTTATCTCAATCTGGTAAAAGCTATCTATGACAAACCAACAGCCAATATTATACTAAATGGCCAAAAACTGAAAGCCTTCCCTCTAAAATCAGGAACAAGACAAGGATGTCCACTGTCCCCACTCTTATTCAACATAGTTCTGGAAACTTTAGCCAGAGCGATTAGACAAGAGAAAGAAATAAAAGGAATAATGATTGGAAAGGAAGAAGTTAAATTATCATTATTTGCAGATGACATGATACTCTACACAGAAGACCCCAAAAACTCCACTAAAAAACTGCTAGATTTAATAAGCAAATTCAGTAGTGTAGCTGGATACAAAGTCAATACTCAAAAGTCAATAGCCTTCCTGTACACAAATAACAAACTTACTGAAAGAGAAATTAGGGAAACAATACCTTTCACAATAACATCCAAAAAAATGAAATACCTAGGAATCAACCTCACGAAGGATGTAAAAGACCTCTATACTGAAAACTACAGTATTCTGAAAAAGGAGATTGAAGAGGATATCAGAAAATGGAAAGATATCCCTTGCTCCTGGATAGGAAGAACCAATATAGTGAAAATGGCCATACTTCCAAAATTGTTATACAGATTTAATGCAATTCCAATCAAAATTCCAACAGCATATCTCACAGAATTAGAGAAAACAATCCTAAAATTCATTTGGAATCAGAAGAGACCTAGAATAGCAAAGGCAATTCTGGGCAACAAAGGCAAGGCAGGGGGCATCACTATCCCCGACTTGAAATTATACTATAAAGCTACTGTGATAAAAACAGTGTGGTACTGGCAAAAAAACAGACCTGAAGATCAATGGAACAGATTAGAAGATGCTGAAACAACCCCAGACATACTAAGCCACCTTATCTTTGACAAAGGTGCCAAACACATTCGCTGGAAGAAAGATAGCCTCTTTAATAAATGGTGCTGGAAAAACTGGCTCTACACATGCCGAAGATTAAAACTAGATCCATATCTTTCACCATGCACTAAACTAAATTCAAAATGGATCAGAGATCTAAATATTAAAACAGAAACATTAAATCTGCTGGAAGGTAGGATAGGTAAAACCCTTGGAGACATTGGTGTAGGCAAAGACTTTATGAATAAAAACTCAACCGCACGGGAACTATCCCAAAGAATCAATAACTGGGATCTCATCTTATTAAAAAGCTTTTGCACAGCAAGAGAAACCACCAACAGAGTGAAGAGACAACCCACAATGTGGGAAAAAATGTTTGCCAGCTGTTCCTCAGACAAAGGATTACTATCGAGAACATATAAAGAACTCAAAAAAATCAGACCTCCCAAATTTAAAGACCCACTCCAAAAATGGGCATCTGAGATGAATACACATTTCTCAGATGAAGAAATACTAATGGCAAATAAATATACAAAAAAATGTGCAACATCACTAGTCATTCGAGAGATGCAAATTAAAACAACACTGAGATACCATCTCACCCCAGAAAGAATGGCTACTATTAAGAAATCAACTAATAACAAATGCTGGAGGGGCTGTGGGGAAAAAGGAACCCTTCTCCACTGTTGGTGGGAGTGTCGACTGGTACAGCCACTGTGGAAGTCAGTGTGGAGATTCCTCAGAAAACTAGGGTTGGAGGTCCCATTTGACCCAGCTATTCCCCTTCTGGGCATCTTCCCAGAAGAATTAAAAACATCGTACCACAGCGATATATGTGCACCCATGTTTATAGCAGCACAATTTGTAATAGCCAGATCTTGGAAACAACCCAAATGCCCATCAACTGAGGAATGGATAAGAAAGATGTGGTATTTTTATACAATGGAGTACTATTCAGCCATAAAGAAGGATAAACTGGAGACTTTTATAGGTAAATGGATGCAACTCGAGAAAATACTCATAAGTGAAATAAACCAGAAGCACATGTGTAAGCATCGTATTATCTCTCTAGTATGAGAAACTGAAAGAGTAAATAAGATCCAAAATGTACAATAGACATGGTGAATCAAAAAGAAACTGGTCAAAAGGAAAGAGAGACTGGAATAGGGAAAAGAAAGAAGGGAAAGGGAAAAAAATTGTATATATATATATATATAAGATGGTTAAGATAGATACACTACCATTTTTACTTAGTTCATTGAAGAGTAAGGTTTGTGCCAATAATGTTTGGACAATTGAATGCTAATGTCTGGTGTCCTGAATAACTAACTTAAAGATAGTAATACGTAATGTATTAACCATTGTTACCCTCCTATTATGTTTGTTTGAAAATTTGTTCTTCTTTTGATTTGTTTTGTTTTTTCTTCTCTTTAAAATAAAAAAAAAAAAAAAAAAAGAAGTACTGTGGTCTGGCAAAGGAGTAAAAACTAGAAATAAACGCCCAATCTTCAACCAAATGTTCTTTTTTTTTTTTTTTTTTTGAGACAGGGTCTTGCTCTGTAGTTCAGGCTGGCCTTGAACTCACTATGTAGCCCAAGCTGGCCTTAAGCTCACAGGAATCCTCCTGCCTCAGCCTCCTAAGTCTCGGGATTACAGGCATGCACCACCATGCTTACCTTCAACCTACTGTTCTTGCACTAGAGTTTGACTGAACTGGTGCAACCATCTTCCATCGTAATGCCAACAGCTGCTCATAGAGTGGATATCAGGTTCAGAAGGGGCCTTAGTTGTCATCTCACCAGTAGCACTCAATCCTGGTTCCACATTAGAATCATCTGGAGAAGTTTTACAATTTACCAACGCCTGTGTTTCAGAACAATTAAATCAGAATCCATGAGTTGGGTAGGGTTCAGACATCTGCATTTTTTTTTTTTAATGTGGTTACCGGGAGTCGACCTCAGGACCTTGTGCTTGCCAGCAAGCGCTTGTGCCGCTGAGCAGTATCACCGGCCCTTTTTTTCCTTTATGTGGGTACCAGGAGTCGAACTCAGGACCTCGCGCTTGCCAGGCAGGCGCTTATGCAACTGAGCTATCTCACCGGCCCGACATCTGCATTTTTTTCTAAAAGCTCCTCAGTGATTCTTTTTTTTTTAGACAGGATCTTTGTATGTACCCCAGGCTGGCCTCAAACTCATGATGATCCTCCTGCCTCAACCTCCCCAGTGCTAGGATTACACCCTGCCCTCAGTGATTCTAATGTATTGCCAGAGTTGAGAACCAACACTTTAGCTTTTAGGATGGAAGCTGGTGTCATTTCCGATGCAAAGCCAACTGACAGTGGTATGAGAAGGCCCTAGAGTGTCGTGTCAGGTGGGCTGAGAGGGAGAGAGTGCTGGGAACGGAGAGCACCACATATAGTGGTCGGGGTCTGTCTCCAGCACAGGAGCCATGGTAGGTGACATGGGAGGAGTGCGGCACATACACTGTGTGTCAGCCAGTCCTAATCTACCCAAGTCCTTCATTTCAGAACCAAGGATACCAAGGCCAGAGAGTTTATGTGATTTGCCATGATATCAAAACCAGCTAGCAGCAAGGCCAAGTTCAAACCCAAATCTCCTCACATCTAGGTCAGTCCATTTGTTAATACAACCAAGAGACTCTCGATCCAATTTACAACACCCAGGGGGATGTAAAACCAGCCCTGTGATTAACCTGACGGTGCCAGCACACGCCAGCTATTTCCTATGTCTACGTCCCATGTCCTTCACATCAGAGGGTAAAGAGGCCCGTGAAACAGGTACTGACCACACTGGCCAATTGGGCATCAGGGACTTCCAGGACCTACTCCTCTCCTCTGCAGCTGCCGTCAGAGAGAGAGAGTGCAGGGCTGGAGTTGGAAGCCAGGGCCACAGCCTCGGTTATTACTAAGCCATGGGAGAGGCTGCTGAGGAATGCACCAGTGATGGGTGTGGGGCTGCCTCCTGCTTGCCCCAGGCACATGTCTCTGGCGTGAAATCATTGCCTGTCTTAGAAACCCCCAGGGCTGACTCACACATGGGAGGTATGCTAGGGGGTCTGTCCTGAAGGCCCCGTGAGTCACCACTTCCTGACCAGCACATTATGGAGGCAGCGTCGGGATGCACAGAAGCACAGGAAGAGAGCCTGCCGGCCGAGAGTGGATTACATGTTTTCAGGAAACTGGTTACTTGTAAGATAAATACACAGACTCAGAGCACCCAAACTGAAAGTCAAGTTTAATGTCCCCTCATTAAAATGGTGCTCTGTTCATACATATTTTTTAAATTATCTGATTGTGGAAGAAGATAAGTAACATCAAATTTTCCATTTGAACCATTTTTAAGTGTATGGTTCAGTAGCATTCGTTACGTTCCCATTGTTGCACAAACATCACCACTATCCGAGTCTGCAGAACTTTTTCACTTGCCCAAACTGAAACCCTGTGCCCATTAAACACGAGCTCCTCATTCTGCCTTCCCCCTCAGCCTCTGGAAACCTCTCAACTTCATGACTGTGAATTTGGCTATTGCTTACTGATGTTTTACTTCATCAATCATTTGTTTTTTCACTTTATTGTTACTTTTTTAAAGAAAAAAATGACTAAGGCTTTTGCTTTTTGGTGTCTATTTCTTTCAGAGTCCTCTTTATTCAGAGAAATGACCCTCTGGAATTTCTATTCTCATTGAGTAGCTGCAGGTGAGAAGCAGAAATGGCCAAGGGTTGTTCCAAATGAGCAAAGAAGTTCACTTTAGAACACCCAGCCCAATACACAAAAATGCACCATTTTGCCACTGTCCAGTGCGTTCTCAGGGCGGGTAGTAGGGGCTTTGAAAGGTAGCTAACACACAAGCCATTGTGTGTCCATGAGGCTCTCTGCCTTAACAACTTTTCGGGAAACCAGTGAAAGAGAAGTAGGGCTCATGCATTTCAGTGGCTGCGAACGTCGTGTCTCACCGCCCATCTGCAGACCAGTGAGGGCGCCGCACACCTCTGCAGGGGCCAAAAGGCTATTTGCCCATGAGGACTGCAGCTGCTTCCATTCACTGTCCCAGGGGAAACCTCACAAAGTACACTTCCTGTGCCTCGCTGTTGTTCTCAGGGCCAGCACAGACAACCCTGCAGTGCAGACGCTTGTGAGAATCAGGAAGAGGTTCACTGCTGAGAAGCCCCAGTGGGGGGTTTAGCCTAAGCAAATGTTCCTAACCTTAAATCCATGGATACCTCACCCCACGGCAACTGTGATGGCCAAAAGTCAACAAGCTTAGGAATCAAAAATGTTTTGAGCTCAGACTATGAAGCGACCAAGACAGGGTTGTAATGAATATGAGGAAATATAAAAGGTGTGAACCCTTTCTTCAAGGAGCGTCCCACCCTGTTAGGAAGCTAGGACTCCGAGACCAGGTCTTCAGCTAGGGGATTCTGCACGCTTGGGGAAAGAAGGTGCTGGCTGAGTTAGGTTCATCAAGGGAGAATGCTCCACTTCGGGGGATGCTGACAGCTGAGATTCGCTTAAAAACATAGACTTTTTGGAGTAGAGGCATACATCTGATGAGTCTATAAATTTCTAATTTTTTTTTTAATGTGGGTACTGGGAGTCGAACTCAGGACCTCATGCTTGCCAGCAGGCACGTGTGCTACTGAGCGATACCACCAGCCCTTTTCTTTCCTTTATGTGGGTACCAGGAGTCGAACTCAGGACCTCGCCTTTGCCAGGCAGGTGCTTATGCCGCTGAGCTATCTCACCAGCCCTAAATCTCTAATTTTTAAAGATCTCTATAAAATGGGTCTCCCGTGCCCCAGAGTTGTTGACCAGTGAGAGGAGGGAGGGAGACCCACCCTCCACCAAGCTGAAACAGCCCATCCCTGCCCAGCCAGGAGCGGGGCAGGCCAACCGCCTGCCAACCCCTCCAGGACCAGAAGCATGGCAGAGGCCTCTGGCTGATTCATTTCCACACCCTTGCTGCTCTCCACCCACAGAACAATGCTGAAGTTTTTCAAACAACTCACACCAAATGCCCTGCTAATATCCCAGCATAGCTACGAAGGAAATTAATGGTTTCCCCCACAGGCTTTTATTAATACAAATGCAAAATCCTATTAATACTATCTCTAATTTGTAGATCTCCCATTTCTGTTGTTTTTATAAATCCTTTTGCTTGGAGTAAAAGAATGGCAATAATACAAAATCAAACCCCTTTAGTCATACAGGAGCAGGACAGTTTGGTGGCAAATGGCGGACTGTGATAAGCGACTGCAGTCATGGGCTCAGGAAGCACTACAGCCAGTGACCATTTCAGGATGGAATTGTGATCAAGTCCCGTGCACACTTTCCCTAAATAGGCCCTGCCATAAACCCTTGAATGTCCTCCCATCCCTAGGACAAAGGCCAAATTCTTTTCTTTTTCCCTTTGAAGTGTAAACATTTTATTTTTGAGGAATTTTACTGCATATTTCCAAAGAAGGTTATATAAGGAAACAAAACTGCTATCTTCCCTTTATCCTAGAAATAAAGAAGAGGATAACATTTCTTTCTAAATCATGACAGTTGGCAAAGACCTCATATTACAATGAATACATGTATACCCGTGTTTATAGGAACACAGTTCATAATAGCTAAATCTTGAAGGCAACCTATATGTCCATCAACAGATGAGTGGATAAAGAAAATGCAAAATGTGAAATGAACCCGGGGAGGCCCTAGGAACAGATACACCCATAGGCCCTGCTAAAAATTTGTCCTTCAGTAAGATGGAGCAAAAAGCTCAAGAGCTCCAGCCACCTCCCCTGCCAGTTTCCACCTCTGTCACTGTCGCTTGCCCTGTGGTGACCACCCGCCCTGGGGTGCTGGAGCTGAAAAGAGGTAGTGGCATGAGCATTCCCCACTCTTGCAGGCTGGGACCTGTGCCTCAGGCTGCCCAGCTCAGGAAATCCTAGCAGGGAGTGGAGAAAAATGTTGTGGCTACCAAAGTCCTTGGCACTATCAAATGGTTCAGTATCAGATGTGGATATGGATTCATACATCACAAGGACACCAAGGAAGAGTGCACCAGACCGCACTCAAGAAGAATAATCTGGTGAAATATCAGCACAGCATTGGAGATGGAGAAAAGGGAGCCAAAGTGACCAGTATGACCTGCAGACAGGGTCCCTGAGAGGAAGTCACTGGTCCATGTAGATCCTGGTCCTGATGTGGGGGATGGGGGAGAAAAAGGGGTGGAGGAGTGGTGAAGGGGAAAGGAAAAGGGGAAGGAAAGGCAGAAAGGAAGAGGAGAGGGAGGAAGAGGAGGAGAAGGAAGTAGAGGAGGAGGAGGAAGAGGAAGGCAGCAGCAAGGAAGGATTAGACCACCCTGCCATGGATGGGTAGATCTTAGGTGGGAGTTGGCGGCACCTCCAGTATCACTCTCAGCACCCATAGCGGCAGTTCCTGCTTTGCACATGGGACAGACAAGTGACTGTGGCTCCCTGGCCTTTCCCATCCCAGCATAATGCAGGCTGTTGAGATTGGAAAGATGAAGGATGGACTCCCCCAGGGAACACAGCTCCAGGACTTGGTACCACAGGGGACCTCCTCATCTGCATTTGCCTGACCTTGCCACCAGCTGTGTCCCCTTTTTCTTTTACGTCTGTAGCTATATCACTTTCTTTCTACTCTTAGAGCCTTCACACATGCTGTTCTTCAATCCTAAGATCTACAATCCTAAAATCTGTTTCATCTCAGTCCTCTATCTAGTTTAACCTGTAGGGTTCTTCAGGTCCCAATACAAATTTCACTTGCTCAGGGCACCAGTTCCTGATCTCCCTCCCTCCCTCCCCTCCTCCTTGTCATTCTCCTCTGGCTTCATCATCACTCCATCTTTCCTCATGTGCTAAATGAGGCTAACACCTCTCCTGTCACTTTCCAGATTTCCTGTGAGCACTAAGTGAGATATTCTCTGGAATGGCAGGCAGAGAACAGACATCTAGTCCAACCTTCTAGTGTGCCTTCCCATTCTGCAGAGACCCAAAGGCTAAAACATAGTTTTCAGACTCCCTTGCAGCTATGTTTTCAGGTATGATGTAAGTTCTACCAATCAGATGTCCTGGTACAGGGATTGAATGTAGAAAGCTGAGAAGGGAGAGGTGTGAGCATGTGGTATGCAGATCAGATCAGGAAATGTGATTTATGGTTACTCATCGAAGCCCCAGAGTTGTTAACCAGCGAGGGCTGAGAGGAGTCCTCAGCCATGGTAGAACATGTTTTAGGAAGAGCAGACAAGCAGCCATACTCTTTAAACCTCTTCCCAAAGTCAACAGTCATTTTTTAAAAGGAAAACTTTTAACAAATTAAGAGTTTATTTAAGGCTTGTGAACAGGGCAGGACAGTACTGAGAACCAGAAGAGGTTCAGCAGTTCCACTCTGCAATGCAGGCAGAATATTTATAGGCAGAACCAGAAAATAAAGTTTGAACAGATTAGTTAAAGGTAGGCAAATACCTTATTTGGACACAGTCTAATCAGTTGGTGGCCTGTGATTGGCTAACACTCAGCTGCTTCTGTTTGGCTGGAGTTCAGCTGTTTGTTGTACTTCTAATTAGGTTTTAGTGTGTTTCTGTACTAAGTTAGGTTGCAGTTCATTACATAATGGCTCAAACTACAGAGACAGCCTCAGGCAAATGACCTCCTGTTATTTAATTTAACATCCTATAATCCAGAATCTACTTGAAACACCGAAGTGTCTCTGTCATCTTGGAATCCAACTCTCCTTCTACAACCTCGTTTTCCCCTACCTAAAAAGCATGGATAGTCTGGAGTTGCCATCTGTGGCATTTGAGGAGGGTTTTCTAGGGTTGAGCATCTCCTAATGCATATCCAGAGAGAGCAAGAACTCCTTTCACAGGTGGAAATCTCCAGAATCATTCTAAATGGCCCATTTTACTGCTCTCTCTGGGACAGATATATCCTGTATCCTTGATCATTGCGCTTTCCCAATTCTAGAAGGGAGTGAGAGAGAAGGCAGGCTCTTGTTGGGGCTCACCCTTTGCACAGCAGCAGACCACTCTGGTACCTGGTAAGGCTAACCCCAGCTGAGGCTGCCAGGGTCAGTCCCAACAGGATGACACCGCAGAGGCCTTGCTGCTCCAGCACATTTTTCCTCCAACTGTGCACAAACTCTACTTCAGCAACAGAGAGCTCAGCTGGACTGCCTCAGGTGTGGCATTCATGAGCTTGAATAGAAAGCCTGAAGCCCAGATGGAGTGTGAGTGAGACCAAGCTAGCACCACCTACAACCTCTGCTTATCTCCCTGGCTCATCTGACCATTCCACAAAGGCTCTTGGCAATCACCTGCCAGGATGAAAGGGTCTCAGCCACAGGGGCTGGCAGGGAGCAGGGAGTGAGTGAGAGATAAAGCACACAGAGCCTGGAGGTATGGCTCCAGAAGGGGCAGGCAGAGAGAGAATAAACAATCTGAAGCTGGGTTTGTTGCTGGTCTATGTGAAAATGAACTTGTGTCCCTTCTGAGTGGGAAATTCTCCTTCTTGCTGGAACAAGAAAGGAGGTCACGTGTGTCCCAGGTCATGGGTGCTCAAGAAGCAGTGTTCTGGCATCTCCTCCTCACACAAAGCTCGGGGCCTCGTTGCCTTTGGGGAGAGCGGGGCTGAGCTGCAGAGCCCCTGTGTTCATCCAGAGCTGCTCCATCTGGATTTATTTTACAGGCTGAGTTTTTGAATGATTTCATTTGACAAAAGGAATATATTGAGTTTTAAAATCAAAACAAAACTAGAAAGCCACTGAAGGCTTCCCATCTTCCTGATTTCCAGCCTATTGATTTTTCCTTCCACAAACTTCATAAGACTATGGCTAGAATCCTATGGGATAAGCAGGCAAAGCTTGCAGCCAGGGCCTGCCTGCAGCACATCATTACTGAGAGGTCTCCAAGGAAAAAGCCACTCTTAGGAAAAAGTGATGTCACCCTAAATTGGCCCAGTGATGTCACCCTGGAAGCAAGGGTACACTCCCCACGGACTTACAGCTGCATTCTAGGAAGAGGACAGCAGGTAAAAGGGCGAAAGCTGTTGAGCTAGGAATCCCATAAGCCATTGGGAGCAAAGCCTCAGGGCTCTGGACCCACAGAACAAAGAACAGCACAGCAGAGAAGCCAGCTGGGTCAGCCTATGGAGAAACTCCCTCAACAGGAGCAGAGCAGGTCTCAGCTCCGTGTTGCCTGGGCTGTGGCAGGCATCATGGGCAGCAAATTCTAGGAGTACTGGGACCACAGGGACCTCAGCAGGAGCCCTCCCCACTGGCCAGTCAGAGGACTGTATTCAGCCACTCATGGGCCACCCTGAAGATTCTCTAAAAGAAGGGTAACTGAGAAGAAGGCTAAAGGCCCTGCCTCAGCAAATTAGGATGGAGTCTGAAAAATATTACACTGACTGTGGGCTTTCCATGAAAGCCCCATATGGTTGTGGCCTGGCAAACACAGGCTGCAAACACAAGGTGGAGGTGATGTTGAAGATGAGAATACGAGAACGTATTCAAGGCTACTCCTTTGCCAGCTAACTTTGATCTGAGCCCTGTCCCGATATGGAGTAAGAGAAGAGCACTCTCCACCAGGTCATTAGGGGAGCTGCTCAGAGGACATAAGCCCTGCCTTGGCCTTGCAGGGTGGGTAGAACTGGGAAATCTCCAGACAGAGCAGATGGCGTGAGCAGAAAGCAGAGACACAAAACTTCTAGCAAGACTTAGAAGCCTGGCCGGGAAAGGAGCCAAGGACTTCTGAGTAGAGACAGGAGACCCGGGCAAAGGGTTTCCTCCAGAGCAGCTCCAGGATTCCCGGCACTGGACCATCCTGACCTCTCTGCACTTCCATTCCTCGTAAAGCAAAAGGAGAACAATGACAGTTTCCATTTACCTCTAACTGCTCTTTTTTTTTTTTTTTTTTTTTAAAGAAAATGTACTGATATCCAGGAAAAAAGTCTTTAGAAGGCAGATAAAATGTTCTAGGCAGTGGGGTCACAGACAGACCCTTGTGAGATTCTGTGGAAAGTTAAGAGCTCTGATCCTGAAAGAAAACAACCCCACGTATTACTATAACTCCTAAGTGCTGTGTATTTTCAGAATCCTGAAATCCTGAAGGTCACCACACATCCCTTAAGATCCATGATGCCCAGGCAGAGAAACACAATGCCTTTTTTGGCCGTTTTACATGGCAGTACTGAAGAGTCCGATGCTTCTTCAGTCTTCTGGTCTACTACTACCACCAGGCAGTAACGAGGTGTCAAAGTCAAGTACCTGAGGTTCAAATTTCACTTCTGCCATATGGTGTGCAAATTCAGGCAAGGATGCCACATGATCTAAGGCAAGCTGGCCGTTTGTTCAGCAAGTGTCCCGGGTGCCAGTGGCCTGCCATTCTCCCAGGTGGTAGGACTTTATGTCTCTCTCTATGAAAACCAGGTCCATGGTGTCGCATCTCAATGAAGACAATGCTCAGATAAGCACACAGACATTCTTGGCAAATTGGACAGAGGCAGCCACAGCCTGCTCCTCTAAATGGTGGATGGTGTCTCCAGAGGCATCTATTAGACTTTTGCATTGAAGTTTCACTCAAGGCAAACTCAACAGTATTCTGAAGTCATCATCTAGTCTTCTTGTGGACACAGGGCAGAGTCTTCCATGAATGCGGGGACCTCTCTTTGCGGCTTATAGACGTCTTCCTCCAGTGTATCCAAATGGTCTTCCCTCAGTGCGTGTCTACACCCTAATCTCCTCTTTTTATAAGGACACCAATCCTACTGGACTAGAGCCCACCCCGCTGACCTCATTCAACCTTCATTACCTCTTTAAAGACCCTGTCTCCAAAGACAGCCACAATTCGAAGAACTGGGATTAGGATTTCAACACATGAATTTTGGAAGGTGCATAATTTAACCCAGAACACTGCCAACCGAGATTTGTTTAACAAATGATGGTACATTCCTATGATGGAATACCAGGTAGCTATTTAAAAATAAGGCAGCATTATAAATCCTAAAAGTATAGGTCCTGGAATTATCTTCAAGATATATATTTAAGTATAGAATGGTGGGCAAGGTATGCTGGGGAGGGGGTCATTTCCAAAGAAAAGTCCTGAGGGAAGAGGCATAGGAGTGAAAAATGGTTTAATTTTTACTATAAATACTCTCATAAATTTTAAATTCAGTACACGATCTATTTTTAACATGAATAGTAAAAAGTCAAATTTGAAATGCTATAGAAGTTTTGGTTTTAGAAGGGTGCATGAGCACATGTAGGGTTGTTCTGCAAAGCTGAAGTATGGTAAAGGGTTTGCTTGACCCTCAAGTATTTCCCCCACCCTTGGGCTCTTTCTTCACAAATGCCTCTTCACAGATGCTCGTCTCCATGGCAGCTGGCTAGTGCTGCTAGCTCTCCCTTTGTGGCTCCCATTCTGCCTCTCTCTCTCTCTCTCTCTTTCTCTCTCTCTCTCCCTCCTTCCCTCCACCACCCCCATCAAATGCAATAAAGAAGTGAAATTTTCTAGAATTCTGGAGAACTCTGAGTGGCTGTGCCCGGAGAGAGTTCCTCAAGGAACCCTGTCAGGTTATTTCCCACTGTCAAGATGACAGAAGAGAGGAGGCATTGGAAAGGAGAAACCGTCACTCCAAATAGGATGGAAATGGATGCACTGCAAAGTAAATAGCTGCAAATTTCACAAGTGTCATTCACTATTCACAAAGACTGTTTTTAGACAACATAATAATCCACTACAACATTTATTCTGTCTGCAGGATTATTACAGCACAATTTTACCTTTCCATCTTCCATGGCATTGTATGATTTCTTTAGTAGTCATTCTTTTGTCTTTCTCAAGTTTTGGGTTAAGATTCATCCAAATGCTGACTTGAGGAGATGGCAGGGAGGGGGGAGTGGGGACTGGCAGCCAGAAAAATGACACTTCCAGTGCTGTCCCATGACCCTACATTACAGCTCCCAGCTGGCCTTCTCCTTGCATGGCCCAGCATAGTTTACTGTGCTCCATCTCAGGCCTGGACTTTCTCTCCTTCTCCCCTTCCTCTACCTCAGAGTTCTAGCTCTTTCCACAAACACTTTCTTGACCACAGCAACTTACATTGCTCTTTCTCTTTTTAAAATCCCTATAGCAGATCTTTTGCAAATGGGAAGGGGACTAAAAGATGGGGGGGTGTAGAGGGGAAGGGAACGTAAAAATAATTTAGATGTGTCATGTACATATACCGACTCTCCATGATGAATGCGGTCATTATGTACTACAAGCACCTACTAATAAAAATAAATATTAAAAACAAATAAATAAAAATCATAAAAAATAAAATCCCTGCGGTGTTTTCAGATGTTACCAAGTTTCAGTTCACCAAGTATCAATCAGACCCCTACTGTGGACCATATTTTTGGGGTAGAAAGAACAGAGATCTACCCAACCTAATCGGGAGGAAATGGTAGAGGGACCAGGAGGCAGAATACTCTAAGAATACATAAGAGATTAGGAGGAAAACAGGGGTGTGCAGGACCTGATAACTTGAGCATAGGTTTAGCCCATCCTCAATGGAACCAAAGCTTCAGGGAATTCTAAATTTGAGGAGCCTTTAAAAACACAAGCAATAGGTCTCCAGTGTCCCATCATCTGTTATCTTTCATGTATTTGTTTCTAAATATAGTAGAGCTGTTACATGCTGAGTATTTGCCTGCTTTTTTCTCATCTGGGCTGCTCCCCTCCACACACACTAACTCACACTTCCCCTAGCTTCTAACTTCAGCAATTCATCCATGATTTGGTTCGCTTGGGTCCTAGAACTACCACTGGTATCTTTTCACCTTTTCCTCCTGCCACCAGCTGAATTTATTTCAGTGTTCAGACTTCAAATTCTTAAGAACTAAATGGCCACTTAAAGTTTTGGGGCTGGCTGTGTAGATCTTAGCCAGTGGCTTGGTTGAGCTTGGGTTATAGGTTCATTCCTGGCCCAACATTTGCTTGGGGACACTTTTCTGCCTCTCTTCCCTTTTCCAGGCCACCTTGAACTTACTCAGTGCCTCTGTGCAGGTTAGAAAAGGACACAACCTGTAGACACTTGGCTTGGCAAAGCCAACCTTGCATAAATTGGAAAAAGTGCCTTGCTCTGGGCTGAGACAGACTATGCCAGTGCAGACCCCAATAAGTAGAGCCAGGCTGAATTCCATCCCATCACATCAGCCTGGACGGGGCTGATAGGTTGAGCCCAGCCCCCATCCAACAAGTTCTACACAAGATTCCAAACACCTCATAAGAAATACTTGAAGATAATTTTTCACTTTCCTTGTGACTTAAATTTTTTGAAAGTTGTATTTTATTTCTTCTTTTCACCAAATTGTCATCTGGCAAGTTTTCCCTATCATGGCCCTTCAAATCTACCCTTTAGAATTGGAAAAAAAACCATACCACACCAATCTTTCCCATGTACATGCAGCTCCAGGTCCTTGTCCCAGATTCTGGTGAAGAAAAGCCATGGAATCATCTGCCAAAAGATGGCAGCTCTGAAACACCAGCATCTTCATATTCCACGGCTTTTGAGTGGCCGGCTTCCTGCTGCATGCTACATTCACCCCCCACCTCTTTCCAGCCTTTCTTCAAAGCAGCCTCCTTCTCACCTTTGTTCTCTGCCCTTTGGGGATGGTCGCTTTCTGAAAAATTGATTTATACCATTATTGAATATAATTGAAGAATTCTGTACCTTTGAGATCCATCAGTCTTATCTAAAGAGATTTATCTACGCTGGAATATACATGGCAAAGTCTGTCTTTCTGTAAATGCTCTACCATGTTTAAAATTGTGATGTGAATAATTACAGGATTCATTTCACTGATACAATAATAGATTTCTGGTGTGAATTAGATTCTTAAATATATGAGGTGGTTTGGAAAAAAGAGAAAGATTAGAGGAGAAATTCAAATAACATAGGACATTGGAGTCAGCAAACTTTGAAATTAGAGCAAGAGGAAAAATGGCTTTTCTCAGTTGCATTAAAAATAACATAGAAGGTCTTTAGACCCAAGTTAATTTCATTAAATCGTCCTCTCACATCTGGCAAAAATAAAGAAACTCATCTATAGTCCTTCCAGCTATTAAATGAAATTACTTTCATTTTTCTGTGTTCCACTAATATATATAGGATATATATATTTATATATATCCCAATTTTAGTCATAGATCCTGGCTAATTTTACTAGATTTCAAGCCCTGTGATATGCAATTGGATTCAAATCACTAAGTGAAGGCCATCAGACAAGTTTTGCCCTGTAGAGCTATTATCTCTTATGCAGATGTACCGGAGACCAAAACAAGGTAGAGCACAGAGGGAGCATTTGGCAGGCAAGAATATCAGCACTGGGCCGGTGAGATGGCTCAACGGCTTAAGCGCCTGCCTGGCAAGCGCAAGGGCCCGAGTTCGACTCCCGGAATCCACATACGAAAAAGGGGCCGGTGATATCGCTCAGCGGCACTGGCGCCTGCTGGCGCGCGAGGTCCTGAGGTCGACCCCCCGGTACCCACAAAAAAAAAAAAAAAAAAAGAATATCAGCACTAAGAGTTGGGGGCCATGGGCTCTGATTTTCTGTCAGCAACCAGCTATGCTGTTAGGCAAGTCTGTCTCTCTTGGTGCTTCACTTTGCTCATCTTAAAATACAGAGATTGGACTTGAAGAATAATTTTTAAGTCCTGGCTAAAGAACTGACGTCTGCCCACATCCCTATAGGCAAAGCAGTTCCTTCTTGGTCTCTTTTTCACATCAGGCACTGAGTCCAATGTGTCTAGTAACAGGACACGTCATTTGCAGGCAAGGCTCTCTCAGAGGAGCCAGGACACAGAGCACCCCGGTTATCAGAGGAGCTGGGCAGGGAGGGCAGAAAAGAAAAGGAAAGCTACTTGATGGACACAGGGCTGGGCAACCTTGAGGGAAGGTGGTATTTGGAGAGACAGAGGGAAGAAGGAAATGAGGAGAGCATTTCAGGAAAGGCACAGTGACACATCCAGGGTCCCAGGAGATAAGACTCACTTGAACCAGAGCCAGGCCTGGGATACAGAGGAAAAGGATGGTTGTGGGATGGAAAGCAGACAGCGATGGGGTTGACAGGTAAAGCACAAGATCTCCTGAAGACTTCTGAGCGAGGATGACAGGCTGAAATTGGTGTGTAAAGATTAGTCTGTCAGTTTTTCACAAAGCAAACATTTCTTGATGCTTATGAGCTGCTCGCAGGCAACTAGGAATACAAAGCTGGAAAGGGATGCAGCTGCCCTTGAGGAGCCTGGCAGAGGGGAATGTAGAATGGGTTGAAGCAGAGGAGAGAAAAGGCTGGGGCTGGATGGAAGAAGTGGCAGAGGGAATGGGGTGGCAAAGATGAGAGAGACATTGAAAATAAAAACGATCAGGATTTGGTGGCTGGCTACTCAAGTAGGGGAATAAATAACAAATGACTACATTTTTAAATCTTGGAATGCAAATGTAGTTTCTTCCTCTTGGGCTCACAGCTCAAGCATCTTTTTCAGCCTCCTGTGCAGCTGGCTGTCCCATGCACTGAGGTCTGAGTAAAGATCGTGAACTGAAGTAACGCATTCTTCATCCAGGCCTGGTCCCTATAAACCACCTCGGCAGCACGGCTCTTCCTCCCCATCTTCCTGATGAATGAAAAGACTCTAAGGCCGAAGAGGAGGCCAGACCCACAAGATCAAAGGGCCTCAGTCCCTGAATGGCTTCATGGAAGACTACAAACCAAATAGGGCCACCACTTGAGCTTTTTGTGGCTGCCATTGGTAAGCCACTGCCATTTTGAAGTCATTTATCACAGCCTTAACTTGAGGCTGAAACAAAAGTCATAGTAGCTTAACAACAAATACAGGGAGTTGGGATGGATTAGAGAAGAAGATTAAAAAAAAAAAAAAAAAAAACACAAAAAAAACTGAGTGCTTCCTCTAGGGCTGTTTTGTTTTGCAGTAATAAGAAAACCAAGACCAAACTCCCTTAAAGGGTGATAAAGAAGTTATTGACAATGCTTCTGGCTTTAGCATATCTTTAAGGAAGGCTTTTTCCACAAGTTGGAGATCCACTCTGATGGGTCCACCTTGGGTCATGTGCCCACCTGGGAACCAATGAGAAAAGCCAGGAAGTGATAGCCCTGCCCACTCCACTGTAGTACTGAGAGAAGAGGTAACGTACTCCAGAATGAAGGAGAGGGTGATCCCACAGAAAGAAATCAGGGTGCTACTCCTAAGACATTGAAAACACTGAAAATGTTTCACTTTCTGTATAGGACATGGCTAATTATTTAGAAGGATTTCGTAGATGGTTTGAAACATGAGATGGAAACCTAGGCAAAACAGAACAAGACATGCAATTAATCGAGGCTTGCATTTTATTTTATTTTATTTTATTTTATTTTATTTTATTTTATTGTACTGGAAATGGAACACAGGGCTACTTTCCTATTGAGCCAAACTTTCAACACTTTAACTTTTCTTGTTTTGAGACAGGGTCTTGCTGAATAAAGTCACTCAAGTAGAGCAAGTTCCTGAGTCTCTGGAATTACACCACTACACCCAGCGACTAGGCCTTCTTTTTTCTATTTCCCCAAATTAGAGAAGATTGAAGGTAAGAAGATGATTGCATTTGGAAATCCCTTTGGATACTGTGGCTTCATTATGTCTTTCCTCGTCCTTTCTAGTGAAGTGTCCTTTATCTGAGAAATTTAGAAAGTAAGGAACATACCAGTATTTTAGGGACACAGCTGAAGAACACAAAAGAGATAATCTATATTTTGGAGATGATATTGCAAACTTCATATTCCCATAACTTTTTTTAAATGCTAGTTTCCAGATTCAGTGAGGTCTGCCAAGTTGGGTTATGCAACTCCAGATATCAACTCTCACTGAGAATTTGGAGAACATGAAAACAGTGTCTCCTCGAGTTGTACAATATACCAGGCCTGGGTTTAGAATTCTCCTTCACAAACGAGAAGGTCTTTACCTAGATAGACATAGAGAATCTGGCTCTGATCTGAACCTCCTCTTTCCACCACATGGAACATTCTAAAATCTTCCCACACTTATAAAACACCTAACCTCACTTTGGTCATCAACTCACTACGCTATGCTTACTTCTGGACCTTACATGTCCTCCTGATATTTCCTGTCCCTCAATCTCTCTGTGTTCATCTGAGCCTGCCACCCTGGTTCTGCCCTCTTTGGGAGTTTTATGAAAATTTGACTTCACCCAAGCATCTTCTGAGCTAAAGAACTTTCCTGAAGATTTAGGATTGTCACCCAAGGAAGAATTATACCACATACCAGAGACAGCAAACAAATTAGTAACACTTCCTCTGAGACATTTTAGTTCTGACACATCCCTCTCTAGCAGCTCAAAGATACTTTTTTGACCCTCTCCCCTCTCCCAAACAGCCTTCAATCTTTTCCTACCCCAGTCCTTCTCCAGTATCCTCTACCTAAATTTCTTTATACCCAAACCATACCATCTTGATTTTCATAGCTTTATCATACTGTAAATCTTGAGATTAAGTCATGTAAATCTAACTTTGTTTGTCTATCCAATATTGTCCTGACTGTTCAAGATCCTTTGGATTACCATATAAATTTTAGAATCAATTTCCACTAAAAAAAAAAAAATGAGGAGAAATTATCTTAAGATTAAGTTTCTACTGGTCAAAAGGAAAGAGAGACTGAAATAGGGGAATAGGGAAAAGAAAGAAGGGAAAGGAAAAAAAATTGTATATATATATAAGATGGTTAAGATAGATACACTACCAATTTTACTTAGTTCATTGAAGAGTAAGGTTTGTGCCAATAAGGTTTGGACAATTGAATGCTAATATCTGGTATCCTGAATAACTAACTTAAAGATAATAATATGTAATGCATTAACCATTGTTACCCTCCTACTATGTTGTTTTGAAAATTTGTTCTTTTTTGATTTGTTTTGTTTTTTCTTCTCTTTAAAAAAAAAAAAAAGTGTAAGTTTCTAATAGGTGACCACAGTATACATCTGTCCATTTATTTAGGTCTTTAAAATTATCTCTTAGCAATATTTTATAGTTTTCAATGTTTGGGGGTAATATATGTATTTTGAAAATTTTAACTCTAAATAATTCATATTTTTATGCTTTTAAAATTCTATTTCTGACTGTTCATAGCTATAATATAGAAATAGAATTGACTTTTTATGTTAACCTTGTGTCCTGCAATCTCACTAAGCCAGGTGCAAATGTCATAGGCAGTTTCCTATAAAGTCAAACATGTACTAACCATATGACCCAGCAGTTCCACTTTTAGGAAACAGAAACATGTCCTCACAAAGACTGGTATGCAAATGTTCATAACAGTTTTATTCATAATAGCCAAAACTGGAAACAAGCCGAATGTCCATCAACAGCTAAGCAGATAAACAAATTGAAATAGATCCATACAAAAGAGTACTACCCCCCCAAAAAAAGAATACTACTCATCGATAAAAAGGAACTAACTACTGATACACGCAACAACGTGTAAATTTCAAAAGCATTATACTAAGGAAAAGAAGTCAGAGTGAATATTATATAATTCCATGTATACAAAATTCTAGAAACTACAAACTTAATACATAATGACAGAAAGTAGATCAGTGCTTGCTTGGAACAAGAGTTAGGAGGAGAAGTAAAGAGGAAGAGGCACGTTATGGTGAAATACAAATGTTCTGTGTCTTGATTGGGGATGGCTACAGGGTTGTTTACATTACTCCAAACCCACTGAATTTTACATCAAAGTGGATGCATTTATTGCATTGCATTTTAGCTCAATAAAGCTGAAAACTGCTCAGGCTACCTTTTAGAAAGCGAGAGGCCTATAAGCACAAAGAACCAACTGAACTTCAAGAATGTAGTAAATAGGACAGAAGTGAGATGTTCTTAATAATCTTCACTAAGTTGTTATCCTCTAGATATAGTGCTGCACAATAAAATCTTCACTGTATGATACAGTCACCACTAGGGACATATGTCTATTGAGTACCTTAGATGTGGCTGGTTTACAATCAATGCAGTAAATTGTAAGTTTTATTTAATTTTAATTAATTGAAATGTAAATAGCCAAGGTGCTTAGCGACACCATGTAGGACAATGCAGCAGGAGTAGGAAATGCAGGTCTTATGTCTTTATGTACCTATTACCTAAACTTGGGCCTGGTAGTAGCTGCTCAACAAAGGTTGAAAAAGGCAAAGGTAGAATAAAATAAGATGCAAATAAACCAACAGTGCTGTTCTTGTACCAAAGTAGTGTAGTAAACTGAATGTAAGCTATGGAGTCAGCAGATGCAAGATTCAAGTCCCCACTGTGTCCCTTGGTTCCAGTTCTGTTCAAATGGGGCTTGTATTCACTACAGACTTCACGCTGTTGCGATGAGGCTCAGATGGGAGGAGACCTTAAATGACCAACATTGTGCAAATGGAAGGTACTGGATGTATAACAAAGTGGAGGCTGCTTCTGGCGCCCCCAGAAGGACCAAGAGAGTCGTGCTCACTCAGGCGTCCCAGAGCCACAGCAAGACTGTGCCTATAGGTATATACCTTGCTTCCATTTTGGCTTTGACATGCTAATACTGCAGTCTCCGCGGAGGTCCGACCACCTGCTCCTCATAAACCTTCCATTTACATACACACTTGTGACCTTTCCTATCCTGGGGACTCTTTACCAGTATTGACCACTGATTTGCACGCTTAGCAACTGCATAAGAAATGATGTTTGCCGCTGTGATGTTGGTGGCCTGCTAGGATAAAAGCAGTAGCGGCAAATGAAAGAGGACCCCAGGGTGAATTACAATTGCAGTGGGTCCAGGAACAGAACCTGGAGTCCTCGTTTGCACTCTCCTCTGTTCCAAAGTTGTCCCGCTATCTCCAGAAAGACGCTCGCTCCTCCCTCCTCGGCTGTCTTTTGTCTTTGAAAGCCAGGAAACGACATTGGATTATTATCTGTGCGTGCAGGTGTTATTGAAGCGACCAATTTGTGAACAATGGTCCTTCCCACATTGTCCAAACAGAACGATTGCTCCGCAGCTGTTATTTGCAGAACCTGTCAACATTCGCAGAGCCGCCACGGAGCTGCCAGCTGTCCCGGAGCACAGCTCGCCTGGCGCTGCCCGCCGCTGACAGCGCAGCCCGGCCCTCGCCGCGCAGCTGCCCGCCTGCTCGCCGCGCCCCCGACACCGCCCACCCCACCACCCGACCGCGATCTCGCTGAGTCCAAAGCCTGCTTGCTCCTGGCGAGCTTCCCTTCCAAAAAAACCGGAATGGATGGGCAGGAGTGGTTGGAATGCCTGAGAGGATGCGCGTCTAAAGGACATAACTTCGTGTGGACACTATGTTAAATGAGTGGCCCAGGCGCCAGGTGCAGATCTGTTTGCCCTGGAAGATCTGGGTGCAGTTGTCTTAAATCCAGCAATTCTGCAGTCTAGGAATGTCCAAAGACCTCGCCCAAGAATCCTGCTAACTCCCAGGGCGTCCGATGTCCTCACGCCCCGCACTGGCGCGCGGTTCTTCCTTTAGCCACCCCACCCCTCCCCCAGCCCCAGTGCAAAATGTAACCCTTTCACTGGTTCCCTAAATACATCTGCTGACAGGAATTGCACTGGAAATGAGGAGAGGGTTTCTTCCAGGAGCTGAGGGACACATCTTGATGAGCACTTTCATCTCCCCGTCCCGCCCGCTTCCCATCCCTACATCCTTTTATGTTTCACCCCGAGAACTCCAATTTCCTCCCCTTTCCCCTGTTACACCCAGAGCACCTCAGGCTTCCGCCCCCACCCCCAGCTTCGCTACCCAGTTCCTACCAAGGGTCTTCCAAGTACCAGGGCTCCCTCTCCTTCAAGGAAGAAGCACTGTTTTATTCTGGGTACAAAGACCTTCAGTTCCCGCCGCTGTCCTGCTGGCGCCAGAATGTCTGCTGGGCTGCCACTTTCTCAAAAAAGTTCACTGGCCTTCTGCGCGCTGCGGGACAACTCACTAAGGGTGGGTGCTGGGTTACCCAAGGAGCAGAATTTCATGCAAACTTTCAGCCCTGAATTTCCAACAATCATCAGAAAACTACAAACTGCTGAATCTTGCAGGATGCAGCCGCCATGCTTTCCAGGCCACACAGTGACATGTGGATACAGGTGGAATTCAAACTCCTAACTTTCCCTCTTCCAAATCCCTGACAGGTGGCTGCAATCTTCCTCAAACCAGCTCATGCATCTGTGTGCCCAGTTCAAGATTACAGATTTGTAATACAAAGCACATAGTACTTTGTAGGTCACAGTACTATTAATACATTACAGTAAAGAGCATTTTGAGTTTGAGCTGAAAAATGTTTCCTAAATTTATTCTAAGACCTCTGCCATGTCCTAGTATGGAGCCGTAAAATAAATGGAACAGCATCGGACCTCTTCTTAACCCCATTTTATGCTAATGATGACTCCAAAATGAGAAGTCATGTCCTTTATGAAGTAACCTTGGGTCTCCTTTCCTAATTTGTAAAAAAAGTACATGTTAAAAAGTACAGCCGGTGAGATGGCTCAGCGGCTTAAGCGCCTGCCCGGCAGGCGCGAGGGCCCGAGTTCGACTCCCGGAACCCACATACGAAAAAGGGGCCGGTGATATCGCTCAGCGGCACGGGCGCCTGCTGGCGCGCGAGGTCCTGAGGTCGTTCCCCCGGTACCCACCAAAAAAAAAAAAAAAAAAAAAAGTACAAAGCAGGGCCGGTGAGACGGCTCAGCGGCTTAAGCGCCTGCCTTGCAAGCGCGAAGGCCCGAGTTCGACTCCCGGATCCCACATACGAAAAAGGGGCCGGTGATATCGCTCAGCGGCACGGGTGCCTGTTGGCGCGCGAGGTCCTGAGGTCATCCCCCCGGTACCCACAAAAAAAAAAAAAAAAAAAAAAAAAGTACAAAGCAGGGCTGGTGAGATGGCTCAGAGGCGTAAGCGCCTGCTTGGCAAGCGTGAGGGCCCGAGTTCGACTCCCGGAACCCACATACGAAAAAAGGGCCGGTGATATCGCTCAGCGCCACGGGCGCCTGCTGGCGCGTGAGGTCCTGAGGTCGACCCCCGGTACCCACAAAAAAAAAAAAAAAAAAAGTACAAAGCATTCTATGATCCCTTGTAGAAAGAAAACAAAGACCAATCAAAAATTTTTTATTTTAATCCTCGGCATCTTTTGGTTTATTTTAGAACATTACTAAGAGCATGAAGGAAAAACAAATGATGTAAAAGAAAGTTCAAATCAGCTTCCCAACGAATACACTGAGAATTCAAGAGATTTCAATTTCTCAGGATTCTTGAGAAGTATGTTCACCACCTCCGCATTCCGTGACACCAGGGCAGCAATGCAGATTCTTACAGAACTGGGCTTCGTTAACACGAGCCAAAGTCACTGGATTCGAGTTGACCTGCTCCACGGCTCGGAACACCAACAAGCCCATGCCTGCGCTAACGCTGGGTAGATGGCTGCCACCCAGCCACTGTCTCAGTGACAGGGAGAGACTGCCACAGCCGGCCTGGAAGGAGAGCGGCTCTGCGCATGTTAACAAGCTCGGTGGAAGGAGGCAAACCACTTGCTTCTGCACACATGAGGCTGGGGAAATGCAAACTGGAAGCCGTGCAAATATTTATCTTCAGGGACCTCCGAGGGACCTCTGGGGGGAGGAAAATAAATCTCTACACGTGTTTACTCATAATGATTTCCAACAGCCCCATCTAAATACAAGCCCAGCATTTCATTAAACAGACTTCTTCAATGGCTGCTGAGCTGTGTAAATACATTATAAATAAAGGCACGAATCCTCTTTTCTGGCTGGATGGAGGTGTAGTGTTTGGAGACACGATCCTTGTCTCCCAAACTGATCCCTTCTCTGAGGATGCAGGAAGCAAGGAGTTTGCCGAAGGATTTTATTTCCCATTTCAAAAAATTCATGGGGAATGGACTTCCATTTTGAAGGCATATATGTTTGAAGGCAAACTTTTACAGTTTTGGGAAAACACAAATTCTAAAGGAGGGGAAAGGCTTGTGTAAAGGATTTAGTCCAGTGCACTCTGACCTTTGAAATACTCAAGAAAGGTGCTCAGATGAGTAAGCTCAAGAATGTTCATTGAGCCTGAGGAAAAATGACTTCCAAAGGGCCTGTTTCCTTATCTGGCAAAGTTACTGTGTGGTTCCCGGTCAGACCCCAAGAAGGAAAAGAGCATGAGTTTAGAGTATCCTTGACACCCTGGCGAGCCCCAGCACATGTGTACACCCCCCCACACACACACAGTTTTACACAGTGACTTGGTGCAGGAAAATTGCTCTTCAGGCTAAAGATTCTCTGTGTCATCAGTTTCCCTTCTCCTCCCAACTCTTACTGGCAGCTGGGCAGGGCCATGACTCAGGGAAGCAGGCAGTAGCCAGTTCACCACCATGGCTTAAAAAACATCCTGGCCTTTTCAAGTATATTTAACTCATAAACTTACCAGTCACCTGAGGAGAGGAGAGGGCCAAGGAGGGGTGCAGGAGGGGTGAGGCAAGGCGGAGTGGGAGAGGAATTGGACAGTGAAGAGTGGGAAGATGACAGCATCCATTTTCCTGAACATGGCTCACGAAAGCAGGAAGAAATTAGTCTAGTCACCTCTGCACACCATGCCTTAAGCTGCCTTCTGTGGGCAACAATTATGCCTCCCGCGAAGCCCCTCATCACTGAGGAAGTGAAGCTCCACAGGCGCACGTTACCTCCTGGAAGAGGACGTCAGCGGCACTGTGGAGGGTAACAGTCTCAGGAGAAAAGGACAGTTGGGAGCAGCATGAAACTCAGATCTGAGCCAACAGAGAGCTGAGTGCCAGGACTCATCAAGGTCGGGGAGGAGACAGACAATGTCAAACGCCAGTATCTCCAGGACTGAAAAACTTCCCTTGGGCACGATGGGTCCTTTGTGAGTATGACATCTAATTTGGCCATGTTGAGAGATGGCACGGGTCCAAAGGAACTCAAACCGCATAGCACCATCAGGTGGAGTATGTGGGTGGCACTGGTAACTTTTCTGGTCTTTGTCTTTGTGCCTAAGGCAGAACATCTCTGTCCTCCAGCTTCACTACTTGGGATTCCAGGGCGACAGCTTTACTCCCTGCTAACCTTACAATAACCAGGTCACAGGAAGGCATCAAAGTGTTTCCCACCCTAACCCTTGCCTGTCCCTCCCT
Source organism: Erethizon dorsatum (assembly GCA_028451465.1). NCBI lineage: Eukaryota > Metazoa > Chordata > Mammalia > Rodentia > Erethizontidae > Erethizon > Erethizon dorsatum. The sequence goes on along the minus strand of CM051826.1, from coordinate 116,259,650 downwards.
GCTGCTCACATCCAGCCACCATGAGTGCACCATGTGCACTAGAACAGCTCTGAAGATGTGGCGTTAGGGAGGTGACACCCTGAGAGTCTCAACACTCAATCACCTGCTCCCCAGCCCTGATGCAGACGCTAGCACTTCCATTAGCATGATTTGCAACTGGCTTATTAACAAACCCCACTGCTTCTGGCTTGTATTCAGACCCCAATACAAAAGAATGAGTAAATGCTGTTTTCTCCACAGCAGTTTCTCGCCTCCTTGGCAGGTGGCAGGGGATGATGTATGGAATAGCTGGCATCTCCTCCTCCTCCTTGGAAAGGAATTCAGCACACAACAGCCCTGCCAGCCCACCCACCAGCCAGCTGACTCTCTGGGGGCAGTGGCAGGCTGAGTGGCAAGGCTGGCTCCAGTTGCCAGGCAGGGCAAAGAGCCCGAGGCTGCACTGGCTCTCCCCCCACTCTGGAGTCTGAATGACCAGGCTGCTTCACCCCCTGTGGCCCACAGTGTATGTTCCAACTCCCAAAACCAGCTTCCTTAGCCTTATGTACAAATCAATTGCATTAAAATGTCACAGGAACTTTTCCTAATGCCCTTTCTAAAAGCCCTTCAGTTCCATTAAAGATCTCCCATAATTCACCCCTTTCCTTTATTGTAATATGTACCTCAGCACATTCCACTAGGCACAGAGCTATTGATGTAAATAATATTAGAGTCTTTCTTCTAGACGCTGAAATGTTTAGAATGTCTTCCGTATTTGTCATTTGTTCTCCTTGCTCTTGCACAGTCACTGCCCACGTTGGTGGCTTCTAGGGAGAAGTTGGCATACTGGGCTCTCAATCATTTCTCATCTGGCCCAGGAGTGGTTCCCAAGGTCCTTATCCAAGCATATGGGGCTGCAGTCTGACTGGAGGAATGGGGACTTGTCTGAAGCTCGCTTTGTCTGAACCCTGCATGTTCTGAGATCTGACGTTGATGTATACAGGTTTAGAGTAGAAGCTCATGAAGTCATGAGGAACCCAAACCCTGCCCCTGCCTTGGTGCTACAGCTGATGGACCCAAGTGTACCACTGACTATGGGCCCAAGAAACTTCAGAGTTCTTCTAAAATTAGCCTCAAGGGGTGGCCAGCCAGCTGTCTGTTGTTCAGAAGGGAAGCATGTAAGACTTCCCATTTCCATGAGCACAAGGCAAGATTTAAAAGACAAACATGGTCCTGTAGGTGGTATCGGGTGCTTGGAACTAACATATTCACGGGAAAATAAGCATTGTCAATAGTTGAGCATTTACCAAATCACACACACACTACCTAAAAGCTTCGAAAACACTCTCTCACTTAGCCCTCACCCCAACCTCGTGAGGCCAGTATCACTATCAACCCCTCTCTAGAGACAAGGAAACAGAGTCCCAGTTCCCAGATGTCATTACCAGCAAGTGGTGTCCCTGGGCTTTGAGCCCAGATCCATCTGACTACAAAGTTTCCCTTGTCACTAAACCATATCTTCCAATTATTTTCGTCTTCACACTGGATTTCTGGTGTCACTCCCTGCTATCAGCCCTCAAAGCAAGATGTTTTGGTGCCTCCCTCCCAACTGCAGGAGGCAGAAGAGTCGTTTCTGAGGTCAGGATTGCAGGGTAGGCAGCTCTCAGCACCCACAGGTGACAATATGCCCGACTATCAGAGCAGCAGCCAAGGCCGGCGGAGGTGGTCTTCTGAGGAGGAAAGCCTGATGGCGAGAAAGGGATGGCTCGCCAAGGGAGGAAGGAATGCAGGCCTCCCCTTCCCTTAATCAGGTATCAGCTCCTTTGTGTTTCAAACAGCTTTCTGCTACTTTGCAGACTTCTTGGGGAAGCAGCTCATCAGTGCCACTTTGCCATCACAAACCACCATAGGAAATTGCCCGGAAATGAGCCCTAATATCATCCTGGCATTTTATACCTTTTTCCAGCACAGGTTATGAGGCCCAAGGGAACTAGGGTTGCCAGATTGAGCCAAAATAAAACAAGACCCCAGCTAAATTCAAATTTCAGATACACAATGAATAATTTTAAAATATATGTACATCTCATGTAGTATTTATGAATACCTGTTCTAAAATATTATTTGTTGTTTATCTGAAATTCAGATTTAACCAGGATCCTATATTTTACGTGATAACCCCACAAGAGCCCCCCACATAGCACCACTACCTTCAAAAGCAAGCGTGCTTAAAAAAAAAAAAAAAAAAAAAAAAGCAAGCGTGCTGATAAAGAGCAGAAACGATTTCACCCGTGGTGATCCGGATTTAACCAAGCCGCCCGGCTCTGAAATGAGACATCCTTACTGTGCCCACCTCAGGAGCCCTCCCTTGGGACCTGGTGAGAACAACTTCCCACCAGGAAGAGGCCCAATCCCTGAATCCCCAAGACTGTCAGAGGTGCCCACGTTACCCTGATCCTTGCGGCTGCACGTACGCACAGTTCCTGTTGATGGGTAAGTCTCCACGTGCCACCCACGGGGAATGGACACCAAGAAACCTCTCCCCTGTCCCACCTGATACCTATTTTGAACAAAGCAACTAAGATCTCCCCCAGCTGAAATACCTCATTCACAATGACTTGCTTGGAGGAGCAGATGAGAAGAATGGCAGTTATGTAGCAAAAAAAAAAAAAAAAAAAAAATTACACCGGATGCCAGAACAAGTTCACACTCGTAAACACCAGCTCTAGCCAATGTTTTCACTTTTCAAGTGCGAACATGTTGCTGAAATCTAAATGCCATTTGAAAACAAGATTCTGAAAGATCAGTGAGTGTATCTTCCTGACAGCGTTCTTTCCCTTCCTCCCCGCTCTACAGAGAAACAGACCTCACCATGTGTCCCACTCTCCCCAAGATACCCTACCAGTGAACAGCCTCCCCGAGTTCTGAGACCAAAATTCTGCATGGCCTCTCCTACCTGGCTCTGTTATCTGTAACACATATCCACCAAAGGAAATACCTGGTTTCACAAGAATTTAAGAACCATCTGACCCCATCTCCTCTAGACAAGCCCAAACCCCCAGGCAGCCCCCTCTGGTTTCCTAACAACTTGACTTAATTATTCTGAGCTCAGGGCTAAGGAAGGGGCTGGGGATCTGGAACCTTGGATAACCCTGAGGGCCATTACCATTGCCTTGTTTGGATCCGGGACAAGTGATTCTTATGGGAATATGCCGGCCCTCCCCCAAAAGGAGCCCCTATAAGAATATCCAGGAGGATGTTTTCCTTGAAAATGTAATAGTATGCCATTTTATATTTGGAAAACTAAATTCCTATCGTTTTTGTATTTTCAGAAAAGAAAACTCAGTTCTTGGAATTTACAAGAATTGATCTTTATTCCATTGTAGTAACAATAGCTAATAGAGCTACTTAAAGCCAGCCACCGTGCTAAGCATTTTACCTGCAGGATTCTGTTCATTCCTCAGCCATCTCATGAGGTAATACTACTATCATCCCATTGGTCAAGTAAGGAGAGAGGCGCATCCATGTAAAGATTACAGCTGAAACTTGGATCCAGCACTCCAACTCTAGGATCCAACCCTAAATCACTTGGTGCTATGTCTAAGTACTGGTAAGGACAAGCTCTTGGTTAGTCATCACACTAACACCACTGGCTTTCTGTCCTTTACTGCAGGGACCTAAGACTATCCTGGGAATTAGGAAAACCTAATTACAAAATCAAAGTTATTACCTTGCCATTTCCAAGCCTAATAGACAATACACATGTGGGCATTAATAGGCCAACACTAATAAAATTACATGTTGATATGGCTCTGTCTTGTTAAATCCTTGTGAATAAAAGAAACCTTCCAGAGAAGTCCAAGGAAAATCAAGTTTGACAAAAACTTGCAGCCACTGAAAGAAATCAGTTTGTGACAGTGTTAGATTAGTGCTTTGAACAAAGTAGGTACTGAATAAATGTTATTCTACTGATTGGGATAACTTAAGAATTTTTATTACCCTTTTGTTATCATCTACCCCAGGTGCTATGGTGAGGAAATGTTTTGAGTATGTCTCCCAAGGTTTTATGTGATGAAATGTAATGCTCATTGTGAAAGCATAGAAATTTAAGGGTAGAATTTTAATCCAGCTATAGCATTTAGAAGCAGTCTGGGCCTTTGCGAGGTGATTAGGATTAAATTAAGTCATTGGGGTGGCTTTATAAAAGGAGGGGGAGAGACCAGAAGAGACACACATGTGTTCCTGTCTCTTGCCATACGAGTCCCCATACTACCTTGGGATTCCTCCAGCAAGGCCATCACCAGTTATGGCCCCTTGACCTTGGACCTCCAGAACACTGAGTGAAAAAAAAAAAAAACCTTTTTTCATTAAAACTTACCCAGTCTGTGATACTGTGTTATTATCAACATAAAATGAATTAACTCAGAAGGTGAACTTAGAATCACTCATTCACTAGACAGGCATTAATTGAATCTTACCACAACAAGGAAGCCCCCTGGGCATGGTCCTAGATACCAGGATGAAGCAGGTGCCAATCTAATAACTGAGAATAATACAGTCTACTGGGAGATCTGTACAGAGTATTTGTGGGGGGGGTGAGACAGGGTCTCACTATGCAGTTCAGGGTGGCTTTGAACTCACTATGTAGCCCAGGCTACCCTTGAACTTGTGGTGATCCTCCTGCCTCAGCCTCCCAAGTGCTGGGATTACAGGTGTGCACCACCATGCCCCACCAGTCTATAGTACTTTTTAAAGGCAAACACATGCATGTTAGTTTTCTACTGCTGTGTAACAAATTGCCAAACTTGTTACCTCAGGGTTCTGTAGGTCCAAGATTAGCATGAGCAGGTTCTCTACTCAGATCTCATCTGAGGCCTGGGGTCCTCCTCCAGATCCATCGGTAGTTGGCAGAATTCATTTCCTTGCAGCTGTAGGCCTCGGGTTCCAGTCCTTCACTGCCTGTCAACTGGGGCTGCTCCCACCTCCTAACAGTCACCTACATTTCTTGCCTTGTGGCCACCACCTTCAAGCCACCAATGGTGTATCAAATCTTCATTTTGCTTCAAATTTCTGTCTTTTCCTCTTGGGAAACAGCCAGAGAAAACACTGCTTTTAAAGGGCTCACCTGATTAAGTCAAGTCCACTGGGATACTCTCCCTTTTGTCAAATCATGTAATATAATCCTATTATCTCTATATTCCCAGGTTTGGCCCACACTTAGGGACAGGAGATTATACAAAGGTGTAGGCTATTGAGGATCATCTTAGAATTCTGCCTGCCATAACCTGTAAGCATTTATGGGAAAATAGTGTCTTCTCAAACTTTATTGACAGCTCCCTCTCCCCGGGGCTCATTGTGCTATGAGGGAAAACCTAGCATCCTAGAGTGATCAAAGAGGTACTGTTCTACACAAATTACCTACAGGACCCTTACTGAGAAATGCATCATTAAATGAAACAGAAAGAACCTTATCATTCAATGGAATGCCCACAGCCCTTCTTTGAGTAACAAAGGGTCTATAAAGGCTGGTGTAAGTTTCTATTTTATACTGGTAGACCCTTCTCTCACTTCCCTCCTCCAATCAGGCAAAAGATGGAAATTAAATGGATAGAAACTAAATGCTAAGCCACGTAATAATGTAAGCCCCATGGCTCCCCCTAAACAGAACCAAGTCCCCCGCTAAATAAGGAATTATTTCTTTTCTTAATGTAATTCCAGACATAATTATGATCGTTAATTTGATAAATAACTTGACTGGAGTAAGAAATACCTAGCAGATGAGCAGAGCCAGTTCCGGGCATGTCTGTGGATGACTGACATGTAAGCCAGTAAATTGAGGGGGAAAGACCCACCCCAGTTGTGGGTGGTACCAACCAATAGGCTGGTAACCTGGATGGAATAAAAAAGGGAAAGAAGAAGGAAGTTACCTGTTTTAGCCTTCTTAAGGTGTTGCAATGTCCTTTGCTACCATTGCTTTTGGGTATCAGTCTCCAGTTTCTTCAGCCTTCCAATGCAGACTTACGCTAGCAACTCTCCAGTGAGCTTCTAGAACTTCAACCTTGAACTGGTGCTGCACCCTTGATCTCTCTTGTTCTGCAGCTTCAATTTTCTTGGACTGAGCAGCTACTGGATACTCCAGCTCTCCAGCGTGCAGACAGCCAGTGAAGACTCTCCCAGCTCTGATCCCACAAATGGCTATTGTAAACTCCCCCAGCTCTGATCCCACAAATGGCCATTGTGAACTCCCACGTCTCAGCTCCTGTAAGCATATCTAATAAATCCCCTTGCACAATCATACATATATTACTATTGATTCTGTTCCTCTAGAGAACCCTAATGAAGACAGATTTGGGGCTTGAGGGAGGAGTTGTAAAGGTTTGGAGATGTGGGCTAGAGAAACCCTAGAATGCTGTAAACAGAGCTTGATGGGTGATTCTGGTTGGACCTCAGAAGACCAGAATGTCAACAGGAATGTAGACAGTAAAGGCCAGGCTCAAGCGGTTTCAGTTGGGAACAAGGGGTCCATTGGTAGTCTTGGTAGTCCTCTTGGTCATGTGTGTTACATTCTGGCCAAAATTTTCTCTATATTTTGCCCATCTCCTGAGACTTTACAGGAGACTTGAGATTAAGGGAAGTGGACTAATCTGGTGGATGATATTTCAAAGCAGCCCACCATTCAGGATGTGGTATGGGTACTGCTGGCTGCTTTTGGCCAAATTTATAGTGACAAGTGGGGACAAAAGCAGAGCAGAAAATTTTGAAAAACTTAAATTTTGCCCTGGAAGGACTCATGTATAAAGTTGGGGCCAAAGAAAGTGTAGATATGGAAGAGAATAGCACCCTTAAAAGACACCAAGTACTTTGTACAGGTGCAAGGGGGACATCTAGACACAAACCACAACATTCCATACCTGGCCCCACTCACAGATCCACAGCTACAACCAGTTCTTGGGCCAGTTCTGTTCCCTCCTTGAAGTCTTCCTCAGATAATCCATGTTCCTGGATTTTCCAAACTCCTGGGGTCTCCGTTGCACCTTCAGTTTCACACACATAGCTTCACACACTGCCCTTTCAGGGGCCAGGCCTTCTTCTGAAATCTGGGTGGAAGCCTTCCTGATCCCACAACTCTTGCATTCTGCATGCACCTAAAACCAGCACCACACAGATGATGCCAAGGTCTGCTGCCAGCAGTAGCCAGGCTTCCCTTTCTTTTGGCTATAGGGGTTGAGGGCCTATTAACCAAATCCTGAGTAACAACTTCCCTAGGTCTATGCCACTCTGGAACATGGCGCTCTGGGGATCTCTTCTCAAAGCAAAGTCTTCCACTTTTGCAACTCTGAGGCTGCAAAAGCTGGAGTCCTGCTGGTTCTTGTGTTGTCCTCAGGCCACTTTTTCTGTCGTCTTCTTCTGAAGTGCTGGGCTTTTTCTTGTTAGTCTTTTCAGCAACCAATTTCTCCTCTGTTTCTTCTCCGCAGGCCACAATTTTACTGGAACATCCTTTCTAGCCAAACTCACAACATTTTGAATCATTCTGCTGGGCTCTTTTTTCTTGATTCTTAACATAAATCTGGCTAAAAGTCCCCAACAGTATTCATGCCACTGCCTCAACATTAGACTGCCTTGAAATTTCTTCTAGAAGGTTAAATAGTCTGCCTTAGTCTCAGGCAAATCCTCTGGACACAACCAAAATGCAGACAAGCTTTCTGCCAAGACATAACACACATCATCTGGAGTCCAACAACCAATGCAGTCCTTCTTCCCAGTGGAAACCTCCTGAGCCTGGTCTTTACCAGCAGGATTTCTATCAGCCTTCTGGTTTCTGACCAAAATCTCCCATCAAGTACCACTTAAAGAGTTCCAGCTCTACTTTTTCAGCCGGCATCTCTGAACATTCCCAAACTCTTCTCACACGTCAGTCCCAAAGGCTCCTGAATCACATGGTCAGGTATAGTCACAGCAACAACCCTACCTCTTGGTATCAAATTCTGTCTTAGTTACTTTTCTCATTGCTAAGACAAAATACCCAACACCCAAAATTAAAGGAGGACAGGTTTATTTGGCTCACAGTTTGTAGAGGTTTCAGTCCATAATTAGCTGGCTCCAAGGCAGGGTGGCATGGCAGACAAGCATTGTAGAGGAGAAACAGTTCATGACAGGTAGCAAAGCAAGTAAGTAAGGAGCCTTAGCAGTATCTTTCTTTCCACCCCCCCTTTTGGTTTTTTGAGACAGGGTCTCACCATGTTAACAGTTCAGGCTGCCCTTGAGCTCACTATGTAACCCAGCTGGCCTCAAACTTGCAGCAATCCTCCCGCCTCAGCCTTCAGAGTGCTGGGTCTGCCCGTTTTATATTCTATCTAGGCTACCAGGATTAGGGCAGGTGCCAAACCAATCAGTGGCCTGATTTAGTAATCACACACCCTTCATCTCAGCATCATACATTCTAGACTCAGTCACCTCTGAAAAAGCCCCACCTATGACTACACGAGGCTTTGGGGGGACATCTAGACACAAACCATAACACATGGGGACTAGGGATAGGGGGAAATTGTCCTGGAGATGGGAGTCTTTCCTGTGGATGGAGAGAGGTTTTGGTAAAGAGGGAGCAGAGAGCAGGAGTGTAAGTCCTTCCCACCTAGAGGGCATCACACACTTGAGCAGGATACTGACCTGTGGGAAGGCTTGAATGCCTGAGATAAGACAGAAGGAGCTTGACACTGAAGGGCAGAGGAGAGATTGGAAAGGACAGCACATTGTTTCTTTAAGGAGGAAGTTGAACCATGTTCATAGGCCCAGAAGTCATCAGTGGAGAAGAAAAGAAGACATAAGACTAAAGACACAAGAGAAAGGGGGGTGGGCTGGGTCCCAGACAAGCAGAGAGAATAGAAGATACAGAGAAAAATATTAACTGTAGGAAAAAGATGGGCTCTTCTGCTTCTGGGATATGAAGCGAGAAGAGAGGATGGGTAAAAACACAGAGATTTGGAGGTGGGTAGAAAAAAAGGCAGTTAAGTCCGGTGGTCTTGGTCTCAGTAACTGAAAGACGAGGTCCTCTGACAATAAAAATTTAAAAACGCAAAACTGATCATACACATTCAGATGCCTGGTATTTCTTCTCAATATACCCATGGGAGGAAAAAAGTGTTGGGAAATAAGGTTAGAAATGAAAACAAGTAGAAAAGGAACTAATATTTGGTGGATCATTTGTATTAGAACCATGGCATTTCACCAAAAAGAATTAGAAACAGAGCAGAAATGTCTCTTAAAGGGATGTGAAGGAGATGGGCAAGGCATCCTGTGGATCCCAGGTCCCTGAAAGGGAGGCCCAGGGCCCAGACCCCAGTACTCCCTGCACACCCTTCTGGGAAGCACATGTGTCTTGCAAACTCATCAGCAAACTCATTTTTTTGCCTAAGTTTTCTTCTAGTTTTCTGTTACCAGCCAGGCACTTACAGGACAAGATCAAAGTCACTGGCCCTGTATTTAACAATGTTTGCTCAATAAATTGGCCACCAGGGTGGTGGTGGTATTGGTGGTGGTGATGGTATCTGCCATTCATATGTCAAAGAAGATGTTACATTTTTAGAGGAAAAAAATGTAGGGTTTGTAAAAGAAAAAAAATTTGCAATATACTATACCATCTGAATATGGTAAGAGGCCTGGAGAAATTTTACTTAATAAAATCAGTTTTTCCTAAGCAGACAGCTATTGCAGAAGGAGAAAAAAAATGTTTTTGGTCAAGAATGGTCAATAATGATGTCCAGTTTACATTTCTGTAACCCTATCATCCCTAACACAACCCTTGACCTTGAATTTTCAGTTTTGTCTAATCAGCTACATCTTACTGCAATGGGAACTGATGGATAAAATGACATTTGTGCAAAGTAAAGGAGAAATTTTTGATGTACAAAGGTTGATAAAAAGAGTTGTACATGTATAATAATGTCACACTGAAAATATATGCATAACCAATAGAGTTTGATGCGCTATGTGCATTTCAAATAAAAGTGTGCTGCATCAGTCAAGTCATGTAAAAAAGATGATGTATAATTTGAAACAAATGCTAGGATTTAGCAGGTTGACCCAATCAGACAGCAATTTAGAGAGAAAGAAATGGATTGTTTCAATGTATCCCATTTTCTAGTCACTTAAGCAAATTCCAGGCCAACTTTTCACCAAACCCTATCTAAGCTAAATCACAATGAAAGCCTGGCCGCAGGCCTCTAACACACCCCAGAGAAATATATCAGGATACAGGAATATTAAAGAAATGGATCACTCAGCAAGAATACCCATAGCTCTCCTATAGATTAGACGATCGAGCATCTTCAAGGCCATTAAGGACAGTTCAGAGCAAAATAAACTGAGAACTGCTACTGTGAGATTTAGAGCTCTCCTTGTCCTTCCAAACACAAGATAGATAACAAAAGAACAAATATTTCCCATTTGTGCTTTAGCCCTGGAGCAAATACCAATGTGGTCTACTTCCTTCCCACCTCCCTAGATTGGGTTACGTGGTTATGAGGAACACGGCTCACCTGAGCGGAGGGGCACGAGGTGACAATGCCCCCACAGCAAGAAGAAGGTGACTGATGTCCCTTTTGCTCAGGATCGAGGGGTTTCCAGGGCAGGGTCCTTTGGGCACTATATTTAGTCTCTCTGAGCCTGAGGTTTATGATCTGTTAAATGAGATAACAGCAGTACCTACCTTTTAAGTGAGATGACACATACAAAGCACTAACCAGAGACTTGAGACACATTAGCTACTATATTACCACTAATCTTTGCCCACATCCCAAATTATTTTCTTAGGATACAAGTCCGGAAGTTCAACTTGGAGTCAAATAGCATGCACATTTTTAAGGCTTATCATTATCAAACTATCCCATACACACAAAAATGTAAATTGAAAATATCACGTAATTACCAAGGTGTGACAAATTGTGGCTTTATCTGTTTTCCCAAATCTTCACTCATGTTGCACCAATTTCCTGTCTTAAATTTATTAATTGTACTTTTGACCCATGAACATAGTGGAATGATCTGTAATATTTGAAAATTAGACATATTTCCCCAAGCAGTATATTTGTATAAAATAATAAAATGTCATTTATCATTTATCTACTAACTGACCCCCCCATGATGTAGCTCAGAACAAAAACAATCTTTCATTTTTTTTTCCAATGTGCAAAGTCTTTTATTTAAAATTCTGAAAAGTTAAGACTTAACAACTACCTCAATCTACGCCGTTCCCATTATAAGGAGGAAGGGCGCGTCTGAGCTCACGCACAGCTGTGTTTTCAGGACTCCGTAGGCACTTTAGAAGTGAAGCTTGGCTTCAAAATACAAACACTGGGGGCTTTGGCTCAACCTTTTAATATAAAAAAGTCACTGATGTACAAAAATGTGAAAATGTTGACAATGACAACATATGAAATCCTATGGCTGAAAGTCCCGTCCAGTGCACTCTGTGGTGCACATGTGCCCGCCCACAGATTCTGGCGTGGAAACATAAACTAATGCCAACCAGTGCCACCGAGAAGCTCCAACATGTGTCCTCCACTCCACCAATCACAGACCAGTATCCACTCCGAACACTCAGTAACAAAAAGCACAGCATCTTCCCAGGAACAGCAAGGCAGGCTTCTTACTCACGATGGACCAGCACGAACAAACCCAGCAAGAAAAGGACAGCATACTTAAATTTAGGGTAGTCATTCATGAGGATCGTCACAATTCCAATATAAGGAACAAATCCCCTGGCTCTCCCCACGACATCTTTTTTCTCTAGCCAGTGTTGTCCTTGTTTATAGAGGCCTCGATCATCAACAGCATTATTATCTCCTTTGGTCAAAAACTTGATATGCCCGTTTTGCTTTTCATGAATCAAGACTCGGTGAACTATAGGAATTTCTCTTCCTTCTATCCTAAAAACAACAATTTCCCCCACTCGTATGGGATCTTCAACTCGATTTGTTAGAAAGAGAAATCTCCTGTGTGAAACGCAGGCTCCATGCTGCCGCTGAGCACCACTGCAATTGGACTTTCACTTCCAGTTATTACCATTAACCCCTTCCAGATCATTAGTGCCGAGGAGACAATCATTCCAAAATTTAGGACTTAATAATACAGCTGCCTCCTGTTCATCCGCCGCACATCATCCAAAAAGTCTAGAGAGAGCATGGTGGGGCCGGAAAGCGGGACGCGGGCAGGAGAAAGGGCGCGACACCACCGCCCGGCGGAACGGGAGGAGGCAAAAACAATCTTAATATTTGCAGAAGAGAGTGTTAGCCACACTGGAAAGATATTGAGACAGTCATTAACTTCAGTTCTGAGCTTCCTAGCAACAAAAGTAAAAATAGAAACATATTTCCCAGCCTAAAATAAAAGGGAAGCACATATGTTTATCTTGAAATAAATGTCTTCCTGTTACTAAATTCTAAGAAGAATTACCATGCATTTCCTTATGTAGAAGGCACCAAATAACAGAACAAATATATTTTGCCTCAAACTTGCGGAAGATGTCAAACTTTCCAAGTGACCCTTTCTCCTATAGATCCCTGAGAAAAGACAAAGATCTAAGATCCGGTTGTATTTCAATAAAGACAGATCTTTTGATTCCCACAAAAAGCAGATATATTGTGTTTTGGGGCTTTTCTCTTACATGAATTGAATGATAGCCATTTAGTGCTATTTACCAAATACTTCTGGTTTCCCCACTTGCAGACACATGATAAGATGTTCATTTCTCTGCCCCCTTAAATTAAGTGAAACCACTTGGCAATCCATGGCCAATGAAATGTAAGCGTCAATAGCACACAGACCAGCCAGGTGAAAGCTTTAAAATCAGGGCATGTTTTGCTGTAACACTTCCACTGCTGTAGTTACCAAGGACACTCAATGAGTTTCTTAGCTGTGACACCTATAGCATAAGCAACCAAATGAAAAATAAATAAATCCGTCTTCAAAAAATTAAAAACTGTGCATCAATGGACATCATAAACAAAATGCAAAAAGGCAACCCACTGAATGTGAGAAAATGTTTTCAAATCATGTATTTGATGAGGGTCTAGTATCCAAAATATATAAATTGTTACAACTCAACAACAAAAAGACAAGTAACCCAGTGTAGATGAAAAACAAAGGAAAGGGCCAGGGAGATAGCTCAGTGGCACAAGTGCCTGCCTGGCAAGCGCAAGGTCCTGAGTTTGATTCCCAGTACCAAAAAAAAAAGGGAGAGCTGGGGGATGTCGGGGAAGGACACATGCTTAGCAGGAACAAGGCCCTGGGTTTGAGTCCCAGAACCACAAAAATTTAAAAAATAAATAGATAAATGACAGCATTTGAATGGACATTTATCTTTAAAAAAGATACACAAATAACCAATAAACACATGAAAAGATGCCAACAGACTTAGCAAACAGGGAAATTCAAATGAAAACCACTTTACACCCACTGGGATGGCTATGATCAAAGCAATGGACGATAACAAGTATTAAAGAGGATGTGGAGAAACTAGAACCTTTATGCATTGCTGAGAGGAATATAAAATGTATATTATGTAAATAGCCACTATGGCAACCGGTTTGGTAGTTCCTCAAAAAGTTAAATATAGAGTTATCTTGGGACTTAGCAATTTCACTCCTGGGTATCTACTAAAGAAAATTAGAAACATAAATTCACACAAAACTGACACCTAAGAAGTAGAAACAACTCAAATAATCCATCAATTTATAGACAGATAAATAAAATGTGCTATGTCCCTACCATGGAATACTATTCAGCAATAAAGAGGAACAAAATCCTGCCTGATACATGAATGATCTTGAAAACATTATGCTAGATAAAAGAACCCATGGGCTGGGGATATAGCTCAGCGGCACAGTGCCTGCCTGGCAAACATGAGGTTGTGAGTTCGATCCCTGGTATGAAAATAAAAAGAACCCAGACACAGGATGATACCTGTATGATTCCGGAACAGATAAATGCATAGAGACAGCAGATTGGTTGCTGGGAACCAGGAGGCAGGGAAAATAGAGAATAACTGCTAATGACTACAGGTTTCTTTTGGGGAAGATGAAATGTTCTGGAATCAGTTAGTGGAGATAGATTGTACAACTATGTAAATTTACTAAATACCACTTAGTTAAGTACTTTAAAATGGCATATTGTGATGCCATATAAATTATATCTCAATAAAATATTTTTAAAAAGTATCTACAAATAAAAATGAAACCCAGGCAGTCTGGGTACCTGAGTGGCCTCAGTTAGTAAAACTCCTTCAACTTCTGTTAAGTAAATTAACTTAACTTTTTAAATTGCTGCATAAATTAGCCTCTTCTTACTCATACAAAAATCCCACAGATTCCCTCTAAAGGAAACAAGTTTGTGTAGATTCCCAAGCTGATTTAAATTATGTTCATAATTATGGTACTTAAACATACACAAATAAAATTTTCAGTTTCCGGTCCTTGGGCTAGGAGCAACTGTAAAGTAAAATAAACTTACAAATTACACATGTTCAAAACACAAAATCAATAAAAGTCAAGTTACTAACATCAAACTGATACACTGTTTGCTGAAACTCAGTGCTTGGTCAGGCATCCACAGCTAGGGCAGGGGTCCCTTGTGTCTGGTCACACACAGTGTTGCACTCAGCGATGCCTCAACTCCCCACCACTTTTTGAGGGTCAAACTCGTGAAACAACATTACCCACCCAGTCTTCACTTGGCACAAATGCATCTCGCTATATACTTACCTCCTGTGGACCAAGAAATAATACAGCAGTACTTGTTTACAAACTGGTAATTTTGATAAGCTAGAATATACTACACTGTTTCTGGATTTTTGTCAAAATGAAAGATTCATTTTTTTATTCTCTGGCAAAATCTCATGTTCCTAAGAGTACATTTGTTGACCTGTAGAGGCTCTACGGATTCCAATTTGAGAAACACTGCTATAGCCTAGACCATTGGTTTTCAAGTTCGAGCATGCATCAGACTCATCTGGGAGGGCCCCGCTTCAGAATTTCTGATTCAGTGGATGTGGGATGCAGCCCAAGAATTTGCATTTCTAACAATTCCTTAACTGATGCTGATGCAGCTACTATGGGGGCCACTCCTTGAGAACCGCTGCCCTCTATCTGTCAAATATTAAGTGACTACTACATGCACATATATATATATATATATATATATATATATATATATATCCTCTTGGTTCTGTCTTTCAGAACCCTGACTAATACAAAAAGGAATGAGCCTTTCTTAGATTCTCATGCAGACTGAGCCCAGAGGTATTACAGAGAAATTCTCATTAACAAACTTTCGAGATCCATTTGCCTCCAGTCAAAGGTTTCTATAGCAACCTGAGTTCCAGCATGAGGCTCAGGCCACATTTTCACAAACTGCAGCTAGATGAGTGGAAAATAAGTAACCTCTTGTGATCATCCAAGAAAATGAGGAATAATAAAATATTAGCAACAATGCCTGCGTTGAATTAATTCCCCAAGATTTAAAATGACAGAAAGCACGCACCATTCCAGAGATTACTTGAGGTCAAGGCAACATTTTCATACCACTATCTTCATTACCATTGTTTCACACATGAAAATTTTTTTTATAATTGCCTCATACTCATTCCGAGAGACCACACAGTAGTATGCCCAGATCATGAGCGCTGCAGTCTTATATTCTGAATAATGATTTCATCCCGCTCTGGTTGTAATAACCTTAGACAAGCCATTTAACCACATCAGCCTCAGTTTCTTCATAACCTCACAAGAAATAATAATGCTGGCCTGTATCAGCCAGGACCTAACCCATAAACTTAAACTACTTTTAAATATTTATAACAGAAGGAGCCTGATGTAATTACTTCCACAAATAAGGGAACAGAGACAGGGAGGAAGCCACTTCTGGGGTACGGAAGATGGGACAACAAAGTCCAGGGTCACCTGAGGAAGCTGGGTTTCTGGGGTCTTGTCTAGAGAGAGGGGTGGTCTCTAGCTTCTCCCTCCCCTCCCGCTGGACGCCCTGTGCTGTGGCAGCCTGGGGCACGTGCCCTGTGGATTGGCTCCCCTGTGAACAGAGTAGGGGCTGCATCAGAGGGCCACCCAGGGCCAGCACAGGACTGTGACAATTAAGTGATCACACGTGGAGGTCCCATTCTGCTGCAGGTGGCAGGGCCTTTATGTTGTGTATTTTAAATTGGGGCTCACTTGCCTTCTCCTCAGACCCTTCGACAAATTTTCCACTCCTCACCAGTCTCTTTGTCCTCCTACTCTCTCATCACCCAGTTCTTTCCTCCCACTTCCTCGCCCGCACGCTGCAGCAGACAGCAAGTTGGCTGCCTCCCAGCAAGACTGCACGCTCGGGGGAATCCGAAGGGTGGTGTTGCGCCTTTCAGATGCCGGCTCCAATAATGTCTTCCTCTACTTCTTGAATGCCGTGTTTCCACACACCGGGTCACACGAGGCATGTCCTGTGTCAATGTGGCATCAACCCAGCAAGGCAACATACATATCGGTCCTTTGTAATGCAGTCCCATCATCCAATGGGCACGTTAGAACTGTGCATTTGTCCCAGAGTCACCTCCTTTGAATACTTGGGGCTGGGTCTACTTCTCTGTAGAAGGAACAGATTGAAAGAGATGACCCCTGAGTTCTCTTTCTCTGCTATCATCCTATGATACTGTCACTGGACAGGGCCCAAGGAGGTCTCCCAAAGAGAAGATGCGGACTTCAACTTACGCTATCCATGGGGTGGGTTGTAGGCTTGCTGACTTCCATCAGAGAAAAAAAATTGCAGGACACGTCAGTGAGAAACATTGGAACAGGTTTACTAGACAGAAAGAAGTAGACACCCAGAGGGGAGTACAAGCACTCGTATAGCAAGACTTGCTATGGTTTGGGGTTGGAGGTTTTTACGTGGGCCTGGGGCGTCTTCGAGGTGGATATATTCTTACTGTCTGTCAGGCAACCCACTTGGCGGGGTAAGTTAAAATGCAAAGCATTTGCGCATGTTTGAAGTTTTGAGATATGCTGTCCACTTCGCAGTGCTGCTTTCATGAAGACGGGAATCTGTGGGAGGAAGAGCCAGGCCCAAGTCACATGTGAAAGAGCCTGGGTCCGATTACAGCTTATTATATCTTTAAGACTTTTAGGAATTTTTTCTTCAGTGTGTTTTCTGGAAGGGAAAAAGGCACTATAACCTTAGGTAACTTTTGTGTTCTGAAGCTTCAAGTTTTCTTAAAAGTACAATTTAACATCCTGGTTTTCCTTGTCTCCTTTCCACGTAGCCTTATTTCTTCTACCTTACCTCAATGCCACCGCAGTTTGCACTTTGTTAGGCTAGATCCTGAGCGTATTCCCTGCCTGCCTGTGCTACATCCGGCCACGGGGAAAAATCTCAAAGCGCCAGAGACCTGATCTGAGGCATTTTAGAAGTGAAAGACCCCAAGACTTATCACAGGAATAGCACAGGATATAATCTATTCTCGAACCCGAACTGCCTTACAAGTAAGTTAGCTTCAAATAATTCAGAATTATGTAGAGGAAAAGAAAATTTATTCTATTGCACAGGTCCTTTATGAAACTATTATGCCAGTATATTCCTTTACCATTCTAGAATTTTCTCTATGTTTCTTCTTCAGATCTCTTCCCCAGGGTGCATAAAGGAGTCTTTTCTCTGACATTGTCTTAAACAATTGGGACCCAGACGTGAACTGGGCCCATCAGCTCGATGGACACATAGCAGTCTTCTTGTTAAGCCCAACCAGCAAGCAATTGGCCAAACATTCCCCTTCCTGCTTTGTTTCCAATCTGATACAAGTCAGGGCAGGGTTTGAGATATTTCAAATAGCTCTGCTCTACCAGTGGTTCTCAACGTGTGGTTCGCCAGCCAGTAGCATCAGCATCGCGGAGAACTTGGGAATGGTTTCTCATGCCTGTGCCCCAGCCCTGCTAAAACAGAAAGGGGGGGGTGCTCTGCAATGTGTGGCTTAACCAGCCATCCAGGTGTTCTGATGCACACCAAAGTTTGAGAACCGCTGATGTGTGCAGTAAACACTAATATCGCCTCTATTTGCATTTTAACAAGCACTCCAGGAGATTCTGGTATGCCCAAGGTTTGAGAACCACTGTAGTGTGAAAAACCAAACTGATTCGTGTAAACCATATTATTAGTCTTATTTCTAATGACCTGAATTTGAATTTAAATCCCAGATCTCCTCACGATCTGAAATCTACAGTCTTTGTAAGGTGGAGGGTATTCAACACTCTAGCTTTTATCATTATGGGAGGATGATTAAAGCAAGAATACAACAGAAGTTAGAAAACTGCTACTATTGTCCTGGCAGAAGGAACAAATACCCCTCTACCAAACTGTCATTTTATGATCGCAAGGGAAGGGAGGACATGTACCTGTTCCAAGCACGCCACATTTTTGCTAGTAAACGCTTCTTTCCTATTATTGACTGAACATGCACAAGTGCCCTTCTGTACTCACCAAGAAATAGCAGGTCCTGACATGGGAATGGAACCATATTTCCTTGCTCTTTTTTTTCAACTTTATAAAAGCCCTTCATCCTTTCCAAGAAGAGGGGAGATTTGGCAAAGAGGGAGGTTTTTCCTCCAGGGTGATAAAAAGCACTTTCTCTCCACTCTTTTGTCGTGCTGTTAGATTTGAAACACTTTTGCCCTGAGAACAATACACTGCAGAGTTACTTTATGTTTTTGCTTTCTGCTGCACTTTCTCTGACCCTTAGGATAATAGGCCACCATTTTAACTCCAGAGAACATGGAGCTGCATTGAGTTTATGCTGAATATAAGTCAGGCCTGTAAGTACCGCTACCGTAACTCTTAACAAGGCTGCTCTGAGAGGTTTAATTTAAAGAAAGCAGTGTGGCACTCCACTTAAAAGGCCTGGAGAGCAGGAAATGGACTCCCACACCAATAGAATGCTAACCACCCAGGGGGCATGCAACCCAGAGGTAATTTGGGAAATTTAGGAAGTCAGAAAAGATAAATAAATAAGAGGAACCAACCAATTTCCTTTCTCTTCTTTATGAAGACTATGATTGTAGGCCTTAATCTTCCTCCCATCACTAATGAATGAAACAGGAAACAGTTTAAAATATGTGGTAGTGCTAAATAATCCATAACTAAATGCATGGGTAACATCAAGAACATAAACCCTCAGATGAAATACAATGTGGGCCAAGAAATTTTTTTTTTTTTTTTTTTTTTTTTTTTGGTGGGTACCGAGGGGTCGACCTCAGGACCTCGCGCGCCAGCAGGCGCCCGTGCCGCTGAGCGATATCACCGGCCCCTTTTTCGTATGTGGGTTCCGGGAGTCGAACTCGGGCCCTCGCGCTTGCAAGGCAGGCGCTTAAACCGCTGAGCCATCTCACCGGCCCTGGGCAGAGAAATTTTATGTAGCATTCTCTCTAAAATAGAGCACACTAAGGAAGGCTCTTAAAAAAGTCTCCTCCAGCACTAACCCAGAGATGTACCCTGCATATCTAAACATTATTCCCAGTGAGATAAAACTGTAACTCTCTAGCCTCAAGTGAAATGCAGGTTTGCTAGTTAGCTCAATAATTAGATCATTCTAGACAGCCAATCTGAGCAAATCATGTCCCAAAGCTAATGTCTCCCCCTAGAATTATCTTATGTCTGTCTACAACCATCTAATTAACCAAATAAATGCCAAGTCACCAACATGCTATGCAGACAAACTGCAGAGCAGACACTGGGACTTCTCCTCCCTGGCTCTTTCTACCCCTCCATATGTTACTTATTCTCTTCTATTCTTTTCCCTTCAAACATTATTTAGGGATCTGATGGCACAGGCCCATAATCCCATTACTTGGGAGGCTGAAGCAAGAAGATTTTGAGTTTGAGCCCAGCCTGGATTATATTGCAAGATCCTATCTCAAAACAAACAAACAAACAAAGTGACTCAGACTAATAGAAGAAAATGGGCTCCCTGGGATTATGGTATAGAGATGGATCTATTTGCAGTTTTCCAAACCTGGCTTTCTTTTCAACTTGTGTTCACCCTTATTGGCTTTGAAGCGTTCCACCCAATGCTCATCTCTGAAAGAGTCCAGAGAACACAAAGATGTTGCGAGCACAGACCTAGGGTTGTTTTCAAAGTGCTGTTTCATAGTCTTATTGTTTCACTCCACATCCCAGTAATGGGAGTCATTTTACACGTGTTTCTTCAAGTGACTTTCCCAGAGCGAAAGGGATAAAGTCAAAGATTCCCTAGAACTCAGGTCTCCTGCTCTCAAATGCTCTGAGACTGCCACGGACTGGATTAATAGGAATCATGTCCAGAGGAAGGTGCTCTTCTGATCCCCTTAACATGAGGGTAGAATTCAGAAGGACCCTAGGGGCAGGATGGGTACAGAGGGGTCTGGGCATGGCGTCTGTATTTGTGAATTTTGTGTCTGGAAACTAGAGCTTCCTAACCAGGTCATAGAACCACCCGCTTCACAATTCCAGGCTACCAGAGGATGAGTTTCTGCCCTCCAGGGTGACAAAAAAGGGTGCCAACTACAGAACTTCTCGGAGCCCTGCTCAGGTTAGTGATTCCAACTGTTCTGGACGTGAGATTTGCTTTATTTCAGACCTTATGCATCTTTTGAATTGTTATGTTCCAGAATTGTGAAAATTCTTAGATACCTCTTTCGAAATCCCTAGAGACAGGGACTCCAATGAGATGAGAAGAAAGCCCAGCATCTAGGTCTTTCTAGATTCTATCTCGACTGCTTATCACAGATTCCAGGGCTTAACCTGGAGCTGCAGGTCTCAACCTCACCAATAAGCTTAACCACAGGTGCTTAGGTGCAAAGGGAACTAAGTCATCCAAGCTCCATCAACATTGATTTTTCTTTTTTAGTACCGGGAATTTAACTCAGGTCCTTGCACTTGCCAGGCAGGCATTGTGCCACTGAGCTATATCCCCGGCCCAACATTGATTTTTTAACGAAGAACTAATTCATTGGTTTCAACTAGGTAAAACCTTTCCTATGACTAGATACTTGCATTTGTCAACCAGGATAATCTGTCCTGTATTTGGAAGTTGTGGTTGGTTGGTTGGTTGGTTGGTTGGTTTTAGTGAAAGTGGCATTATTGAGAAAAGGTAGACATTTGAGAATGTTATCACAAGTATTGCACATAAGAACAACAGTGTGGGATGGCACTGATGTATAAAACCAACAAAAAGGAAATGATTCTAGATAATAAGAAACAGGAAGGTAGATCTTTTGTAAACGGGAAGGAAACCAAGAGATGGAGGGAGGGGGAAGAGAAGGGAGGGGAAAAGGAAGTAAAAAGAATTAAGATGTGTTATTGCATGTACCAACTCCCTGAGATGAATGTAATCATTATTTACTGCAAAGATGTACTAATAAAAATTAAAATTAAAAAAATAATAATTAAAAAAATAAAATATTGTGTAGGTACATGACATCTCGAGGAGAGAAACCTCTCAATGTGTATGGAAGAGGTGCAAGGGAGAAAAAATACTTTTATCTTGACCCAAAGAAATACAGATATTTTAGAGCAATCCGAAGGTCAGCCACAAAAACCATCCCTTAAAGCTAGAGAAGGAAGCCAGTCAAGAGACACTGCCCTGACCACGCCTTAAGAGGTGAGAGGTAAAACCAGTTACTCATCAGGCATTCCTACATATCATTTACAAAGCACTTAGTTGTAAGAAACAGAAAAATACACTCAAACTGGTGACTCATGCTTGTAATCCCAGCCACTCTGGGAGACTGAGGCAGAAAGGATAACAAGTTGGAACCCAGACTGGGTAACTTAGAGACTTAGTGAGATGCTGTCTCAACATTAAAAAATAAAATTAAAAAAGGGCTGGGGTTGTAGCTCAGTGGAAAGGCCCTGGGTTTAATCCCCAGTAACACCACCATCACCAAAAACAAAACAAAAAAGTTACTGGCTCCTATGACTAGAAGTGAGGGTTGCATTTGATTCAGTGGATTAAGCATGTAATCAAGAATCCCATCCGTTCCAGGGATGTAGCTCAGTGGCACAAGCGCCTGCCTGGCAAGCGCAAGTTCCTGAGTTCGATTTCCCTGTACCAAAAAAAAGAAAAAGAATCCCATCTCTGTCCCTCTCTCTGCTCTGACACTGACAGCAGAACTGTCGACCCAAACACACACATCTGTCCTCTCTGCATGCTTTGAAATTCTCATGCGGGGGCTGGGCTCCAGGAAAGAGCAGCCCCCCGATGGAGCATTCAAAGAAACCTAAGAGGAAGCTGCAGAATGTCATCTCAGAATGTCCTTGCTGCAACAGTCAAGAAAGTCATTAAGTCCAGGCTCAGTGTAAGGAAGAGGGGACTCCTCACCACTTCTTAAGGGAAAGAGCAACACAATAGGTGCAGGGAGAGCAGGGACTGTGGAGACCACCAGCCGCGCACCAAGTGGCCGGCACTACATAGGCGTCCCCTACTCTGGCTCTTGCTGCTTGTACTAACACCCCAACTCCTGGCCCTTCAGACCCTCTGCCTATCCCAGTTTACTCTTCCAGCCTCACTTCCCACTCTTCTTGGTCACTCATTATTGCCTAAGTCCACCCTGTATCCTCCTGCCTCTGTGGTTTTGCTCCTGACATTCCCATTTCCGCAAAGGCCTCCTAGCGCAATTCTTCCAGACCTCAGCAGCGCTTCTTTAGGCCCAGCGCCCGAATCCTTACCGCCCAGACCTGATACTCCAGGCTCAGATGGTTTCAAACCTCTCCAAACCCCTTCTATACCACCGACGAAGCCTTTCCCACACAGGGGTTCATTTCACTGGCTAACGGGCCACCGGAGAGCATGGTGCCGGGAGAGAGGATGGACGAGGGCAGGCGGTGTTTGGCTCATTATTCTCTTCATTTAAATGTTCATAACGAACATTTAGTTTTATAATATAAAGACAAAAATTTAAGCACGGGCAATAGAAATTCATTAAAAGGTTGATAGGACTATAATAATCTTAAAGTTTCAAACAGAAAAAGCGTACTCTGGCAATATTAGAAAAACTCTCGGGGCCAGTGAGATGGCTCAGCGGCGTAAGCGCCTGCCTGGCAAGCGCGAGGGCCCAAGTTCGACTCCCAGATCCCACATGCGATAAAAGGGCCGGTGAGATGGCTCAGCGGCTTAAGTGCCTGCCCGGCAAGCGTGAGGGCCCGAGTTCGACTCCCGGAACCCACATACGAAAAAGGGGCCGGTGATATCGCTCAGCGGCACGGGCGCCTGCTGGCGCGCAAGGTCCTGAGGTCGACCCCCGGTACCCACAAAAAGAAAAAAACTCTCTACACGAGATCAGCTCACTACCCACCCCTAGTGTCCCACGGCTCAGCAGTGTGTGCTTCCTTGTGTTTTGTTGTCTTCGTGCTTCAGTGTTTTCTGCAGACTGCTTAGCAAGAGTGAGGAGTGGAAGCGGGTGTGTCGGGAACCTCTGAGAGCTGAACCAGCGCACCCTGCAACCTGTACTGAGTATTTGGCAACTGTGTTGTCGAATCCTAACCCTGACCCTGGGCTCCCCATCTTCTGTGATCATCCAGACCTAGGCCGCTTCCTTCTCTAGGCTGTTTCGCAATATTTTCTCTTTTAAAACTGCCATCCCACAAGAGAAAATCCGCTCTCTCCCTGTGTTTTTCTCAGTATAACTGCCATAAATGGATCATCCCCCTCTCTCAGCCTTGGCTTGACCTTGGCTCCCTTAAAACACCAAAACAAACAAAGACCCAAGGGAGCAGCCTCCTCAAGGGGTCCTTTCAAGTCTTCCCCCAGCTTTCAGAGAGGAGGACACATTCCTAATGAATAACAAGCTACTTTTCCTGTCAAGGCCTAGAGAAAAAGAAACCCACAGCCTCCTTGAGATTAACAGCTCTGACCGAAAATGTACCACTCTTTCTAACCAAAACCCCTCCTGGCTTGGCTGCCAAGCCCTTCGTGAGCTCCATGAGAAAAAGCACCAGCATGACCTGTGTTACTCGTGCTGTGTACCTCATGGAGAAAATGATGCCAGGTGAGCCCATCTTTGCCACTGTAGGACAGAGCAGAAGATAGCTGTTAATGGAGAGCCCCTTGACAGCTGTGAATGAGAGAGTCAAATGTTGCCCCTAGAAAGAGAATTAGCTAAAGAATTAAGGATGAAAGGGGAGGTCCCTGAATACAGACAGCCATATGGCCGTATCTAAGCATGAGTAAGGTTGGGTGAAATACACACAGATGCTAACCTATGCTCCTTGTCACAAAGTTTAACCTTACAGGGTGGAGAGGCCATTCCTGCTGTGAATACTGTGATAGATACTACTCTGCACCCATATGAGATGCCACCTGCAACATCAAAATACTAAGACAAATCCCCATAGAGCGCCAGTTATGGAGGAGAAGGACAGAAGTAGAGAAGGATATCTGGCTCTAATCAGGTTCGAAGCTTTCTCCAACAATCTGAGTCTTTGCTAACATAGAAAAGAGACAGCAGAGAGCTATAGAACTTTCTGGAATAGAAATGACTTCATGCAAAAATAAATCAACGCTCACTTTCAGGGCAGGATTACAAGGTCACATTCCTCTCAGCCATTAACCTCCCCAACCCCACCACTCACAACTGTTCCCAAGGTGGGAAGCTCGGAAAGGGGTGTTATGATGACCCAAGCAGCTGCCATCAGAGTGCATGGCTATTATATGGTTGTCTAGACTTTTACCTCTTGAGTTATGATGAAACAGATGGCAGGAACTCACAGATCTCCCAACAACAAGTTCTTCTCAGACAACTCTATTTGCAAAAGTACTGCATATGCCAAAAAGGTATCTTAAGTGGGGCTAGAAGAGCCAAGAGATTTATAAGCTAATGTATAACAAAGTCACTGGTAGCTCCTGCCAACTGCATGGCTTTCTAACCCCATTCAACCCAGGCCTCTTTGAAAATGTAACTTTTTTTTTTTTTTTTTTGTGGGTACCGGGGGGTTGACCTCAGGACCTTGCGCGCCAACAGGCACCCTTGCCGCTGAGCGATATCACCGGCCCCTTTTTCGTATGTGGGATCCGGGAGTCAAACTCGGGCCCTCGCGCTTGCAAGGCAGGCGCTTATGCCGCTGAGCCATCTCACCGGCCCTGAAAATGTAACTTTTGAGCAAAAGCTTGAAGGAAGTGAAGGCGTGAGCTACAGGGATATCTGAATGAGGAGCTTCCCAGTCAAAGGGAACACAAGTGGATTTACCTTTCCCTCATTCTGGAACTTCACCCCCATGAGCAAGCTCTTAGTCAGGCAATATCAGAGGCCAGGATGAAGCAGAGGCAGGAAGGCAAAGTCAGGCCCACACTTGTGAAAACTCCTAGCTGAACCAGCTCCAGGGAAATAAGAGTTAGCTACAGGGATGGCTGGGCAAAAGGATTTCCAGGCAAAGGGAATGACCACGCAAGGGTCCTAAACAGAAGAATGATGAATCAGAAGAGTGATATAATCCGATTGTTTTTAAAAGATCACTCTGGATTCTGTGTTAAGAATCTACTCAGAGTCCAAAAGCAGGGTGATCAGTAAGCCGGGCTATGAGGGTGACTTGGACCAGAGCGGCTGCAGTGGAGAAGTGGCCAGACTATGGAAAATGTTAAGTAGGACCAGCAGGATTTCTTGATGGATTAGATGTAGGATGCAATGAAGGAAAAGACTTTCGAAATGGATAGAGTTAGATAGAAAGGAAGGATAGAGTTTCCAACAACTGTGATAGGGAAGGCTGTAGGTGAAACAGGATTTGACTTGGGTTGGAGAGATGGTGTGGACAACTGAAGGTGATTTCTGGCTTCCAGACAGGAATATTGGAGAGGGCAGTTGGGTAGAGGAGTCTGGTGTTAGTGAGAGAGTTAGTGTGTTAGAAATATGCATTTCAGAGTCTCAGGATAGAGACAGTATTTGAAGGCAAGAGACATAAAAGGGGAGGGAGGAATGGCTTTTGCTTTTTAACCCACTGCCTCTCACCAAAATCAAATAAATACAGGAGATAATCTGATATCGTTACCTACATGCATGCAGTACATCCGATCACAGAATGGATTATGCCCTTCAGGTAACTGTATTTTTCCAACCTTGATAGCTATTATGACTTTATCGTTAAAAAGCACCTAAGCAGAACTCTGTGCTAAATACTATTCTAAGCACTCCCCATGTATAAACGCATCCAGCTGTTACAACCCTGTGGAGGTAGGCGCCATTACTATTCTCACTTTACAGAGACTAAAGCTGAGGGGAGGAGAAGTCGAAGGCCTCCCCGGAATCACAGATCCACAGTGCAAACCCGAGCCCGCCAGCTGCAGCACCTGTGTTCTCACCCTTGGTGCCTCTCAAGGACAAGCGGAAGATGACCTTTCTTACAGGAAGGATGATGACCCACAGGAAAAACCAGGATTTTGCTTGGTTTGGGGAGCGGCAGAAACTGCTCAGTACTGTGGGTTTGAAGATTTACAGTAGAAATGCAGAAGAGAGTCCCAAGGAACTAACCCTGGGGAACTGAAATTGGGATGGAGACCAGAGAGCTTCAGCTAAAGTACCAGACTTGGGGCCTCTGTGAGAATGAGTGTGAGGTGGTTTTCATTAAAAGGTACAAAATGTCAAAGGGAAGATGGGCTGTAGGATTGTTATATATCCTGGATAGTCAGGAAATAACATCTAAAATATGGACTTGGCTATTTAAAATAGCTTCATTTACAGAAAGTGTGTCCGTTTTCAAGCCATCTTCAGTAGTGAACAAAGTCACTTTAATCATTGAACATAAAACAGCTTAATGGGTTGTAAGTTTATTTAATTATGCAACAAACTCGATAGATACAAGTTAGATCTTCGTTGTTTATTGCACACACTGAACAGCTTTCCACTCAAAAACTTTCAAAAGTCAGCGGTAAGATTCAACACTCAGGAAGCAAAGGAAAGCTGACCCCTTGATTACCTAGGGCCAGGGCCTTGACAATCTTTGCAAAACCCAGGGTCTTAGCTGTAAACCAACCACAGCTGAATAGTAGGCCTTTCCTTACATGACTTAAGCCACTTCCAGTCCCATCTCCTAAATGTTCCTTGTAAATTAAACCAAACCAAACTGTGACCTGAATCAAGGTTTTATAGTACAAGCAAAACAGAGAAACAGATATAAATGGTACAAAACTTAAAGTTAAATTTTTATTTCAAAAGAAGAAAACATTAAGGTAATATTTTCCCTTTGGAGCAAGCAAACACACTTCCACATGCTAGTAGATTTCCATCAAGATTTCTTTTGGGTTCTATGGGGCATGGATCTAAGTATTCATTACAGGAAGTAGAAATCAAATCTTTTTTTTTTTTTTGTGGTTACCGGGGGTCGACCTCAAGACCTTGCACACCAGCAGGCGCGCATGCCGCTGAGCAATATCACCAGCCCTTTTCTCGTATGTGGGTTCCAGGAGTCGAACTCGGGCCCTCGCACTTGCCAGGCAGGTGCTTACGCCACTGAGCCATCTCACCGGCTAGAAATTGAATCTTAATCCAGTTAATAAATCTTTGACTTGAACTTTTCTGTGATCTTTCCTTCAGTCTTTAAAACAAAGAGCAACTCCCAGATAGACACCCACTGAATTAATTTCCTCATATGGGTACTGGAAAATCAATGCTATATCAGCAGTATGTTTAACCCTGTGAACTTTTAGGAACTATCTGTGAACCCATTATGTGTCAAGAACTGTGCTGAGTGTGCACTGATAAATAAAAGATGGAGAAACTTGGGGACTTTGGGGAACCTCTGGTCTAACAGTGCTCTTAAAACAATACTAATCCATACCTGACCCTTGTGGAATGCCATGTATTAATGATCTAATTCTATCATGTTCTAAGAAAACAACATCTAGAAGAAAATAATGGTATTCTACGTAGAAACAATACAATACTACAAAAGTGCATCATGAAAAAAATCAGTAAAGTAAGCTTAATAGGATGGTTCTGTGTTTTTCCATCCAGTTTAATTTACTAGATGTTCACATTTACTGTCACCTAAGTAGCAACAGGTACCAAAGAATTAGCATAACCTTAGGGACATCAAGCTTTTATATGGAAGAACTGAACCCATTTTCTGTGACCCAAGAGTTGATCATCATCATTTTTATTTCAGTAGGAAAAATACCATGATGTTTTATACATAGCAGATTACTTTTGAGAGGCTGGAGTTGGAGGTTAGAGGACATACTCTTTGTTGTTGCTATTTTGTTTTTTGAGATGGAGTCCTGCCATGTTACACAAACTGGCCATGAACGCATGAGCCTACTATCTCACACTTCTGAGGAGCTGTGGTTACAGGCATGTGGCACCACACCCAGCTGGCACATACTGTTGTTAAAGGGCAGCTCTTACTGGCAGGATATCATACTGCAGCTCAGTTCTATTAGACAATAATGGATACATAAAGGGAATCACAATAGAAACAACAGTGCTAGCTTAGGGTACTTTGTTCCCCAACATCCAAACCTTCTTCCTGTTTGGGTGGACTACTCCATGGTAAGAGACCCCATCTTCTACTAGGGAAGCTAAAGCAGACAGACCCTTGTCTCCCAAACCTTGGGCTCGGCCATTTAGACAAGATTACCAGTGATCCTGAGTCTTAAGTAAGAGACCCCAGGAAGAAGGGATGAGCGGATTCGGGCTGTAGCAATAGCAGAACCCAGCGGCAGCACAATGTCCTGATTTTGCTGTGTGACCTCCTTAGTTCCTTGCCTAAGGAGCAACTGCTTTTCCAAATATCCTGTAAATTCTTCAAACTACCCAACATTCCTCTAATAAATTGCTTGTCCATTTAAGACAGCCAGAGTAAGTTTATGTTGCTTAGAACCAAGAATCCCAGCCGATGCACTATCCAACACGTATTGAATGCACTCTGTGCATCGGCCACTGTGCTAAGCCACACACATACACTGTCTCATTTAGTCCTCCACCAATAAAACCCTATGAAGTAAGAATACAGGGGGAAAGGGGGCAAAGAGACTAACTTGCACATGTCACAAAACTAGTTTGGCAGAACCAGGATACAATATTAGCCAGCCTAATAATGGAACTAATTCTCTTAAGCATTTCACTTCTTTAGAAAGAAAAAAGTCATGAGGCGCTTAAAAGTATTAAAATTGGAAGAGAAGACTGAACATAGTCCTAAAGTCTATGGGCAGATACAGCTGATAAATTACACAGAGAAATCTTGCAAAGGTATAAGGAAAAAGAAATACTGAGGTGAGATTGGGGACAATTTTACCATGAAGCTGTTGAAATTTAAGTGCCTTTCACTTGCAAGAGGCCCTTCCCAAAGTTCTAAATTTAATTTTGTGTTTATATGT
This sequence comes from Erethizon dorsatum, assembly GCA_028451465.1. Taxonomy (NCBI): domain Eukaryota; kingdom Metazoa; phylum Chordata; class Mammalia; order Rodentia; family Erethizontidae; genus Erethizon; species Erethizon dorsatum. Next base: position 116,230,318 of record CM051826.1, on the reverse strand, counting down.
AAATATTTGTTTTTTAAAGGAAGGTCCTCAAAATAAAGTGAGCTTCAAATTCCATAAAACCTGGATCCACCCCTAGAGGAAACCATGAATCTATCAGATTAGAGATTCAGTTTCTAGCTCCAGACTTGGAGCTCAAGAAGAGGTCTTCACATAGAGACACAGACCTACAGACTGTGGAGAAAAGCATGAACAATCTTAGAAGCCACATCCGCTCTCCTGTGCTCCCAGGAGGAAAAGGGAGAATTAGGAGTTACTTGTCACCCGTCCAGACAGGGCTCAGTGCACACTGGCGGTATTTTAGGAACCCACAGGTCTCCAGGGCCCTTCTTGTGCAGCAGGAGGCAAGATCCCTCAGGTACAGCAGCTGCTGCAGGCACTGGATGTGAGTCCTGCTCTCTCAGGCCTGGGTATCAGGGCTTCTCAGAGGACCAGGGGGATGAGGCTCTGACTCTGAAGAAGGGAGACAAACAGCCAAGCCCACCCAGGAGACTAGGATGATCCGGTCATGATTTAATAAGCTGATATTGCATTCATCATTACTTTTTCATTAATTTAAATTGTACAATAGTATTTATCTTGAATGCTACTTTTTTGGAATCACCCTTTAATTTTACACCCAAAACAGGTGTCAGTCACACTTCTTCCCCTCATCCTGACCCTCATTCAGCATATAGAAAATCACCAGGTATCAATGAACTCTAAGGATACCTGCTCCTCCTCCTCCTCCTCCTCCTCCTCCTCCTCCTCTTCCTCTTTTTCTTCTTCTTTTCAGTACTGGGGATTCTACCCAAGGCCTTTACATAAGGCTACACGTCCAGCACTTTTTTTATTTTATTTTGAGACAGGGTTTTGCTAAGTCCCTAATTTGCCCAGATTGGGCTCAAAGTAGGCATTCACCACCATGCCCAGCTCCAGGGATACCTTCTGGGAAATTCATGGTTAGCTAATTTCATGACCATGAGAATACCACAGAGTACACTTACACAAACTAAGATGGCCACAATGTCACTAGACAAGATAGCTTCATGGAATCACCAGTGGATATGTGATGTATCACTGACCAGAGCATCATTATGCAGCACATGACTGTATTTCTAGCATAGCACTGTACCCAGTGTGTGTCAGTCATCTTTAATTGAACGTAGTTATGGGGCACAATGTCATGTTTCAGTACATGTATATAATATATATTAACCAAATCAGGGTAATTAACATTTCCATCTCTTTATCATTACTTTGTATCAGGTGCCTTCAAGCTCCTGTCTTCTAGTTATTCATGGTTTTGTTTTGTTTTTATCAGTTTTTTGAGACAAGTTCTCACTATGTAGTTCAGGCTGGCCTTGAACTCACTATGGAGCCCAGGCTAGCCCTGCCTCAGCCTCCCAAGTGCTGGGATTACAGGTGTGCACCACCACAACTGGCCTTCATCAAATATATGGTAGTGTATTGTGAACTATAGCCTCCCTACTATGCTATAGAATACTAGAACTTATTCATTCTATCTCTCTATATTTGTGCACCATTATCCAACCTGCCATTCCTCTTCTCCCTACTCTTCCAGCCCCTAGTAATCACTATTATACATTCTGAATGGCTCTTTAGATGTCTACATATGAAAGAGACTAAGCAGCATTTATCTTTCTGTGTCTGACTCATTTCAGTTAGCATAATGTCCATTTTACTGTAAATGATAGAACATCATTCCTTTTTATGCACCAGCCATCTTTCATCTAAGTCTTATGAGCCTTTATTACTTTAGGATATAATCCAAAAAATCACTTCTCCTCAATAAGTCATATTTGTTTGGGAAGTTCTTGGCTCTAGAGAGGATGATTCTAAGACAAACAAGGTTTTAGGCCAGTGATCTTCTCCCTGGCTCCACATTAAAATCATTTTTCAAAATGCCAATATCAAGGTTCTACATCCAGGGTCTGGAATGATAGATTGTCAGCAGATTTTTTAAGAGCTTTATTGAAATATAATTTGCATACTATAAAATTTACCTGTTATAAATTCAGTGATTTTTTTAGTAAACATATATACTTGTGAAACCACCACTTCAATCCAGTTCAAAAGCTAACTCTCACCAAAAAGTCCCCCAGGACCAACACCGCTGGCCACTTTCAGTCTCTAACTTTGATTCCAGCGTGTGGACCTGGCTGGGAATTACCATTTTAGACATCAAAGAGCTAAACTCCTTGGTCCTGCCTCACCAAATGTCGACATTTTCTGTGACATTTTTTCCCTATGAAGAAATACATCTCCAATTTCACATCAAAAAGTCTTGGGGAAATAGTGTAAGTTTTATAACAAATAGCCTGTAGTCAATGTCGTGGCAACACTAAATGTACAGCCACACCGCTCATAAGTACAAAATGCTACATTGCTACACTGGCTCAGGATACAGAGTTCTGTGGTAAATTAAAAGGCTGAGGTGCTGTCTTCAAAGTCATATTCACTGCCTTAAAAATTAATGAAGAGGGCCGGTGAGATGGCTCAGCGGCGTAAGCGCCTGCCTTGCAAGCGCAAGGGCCCGAGTTCGACTCCCGGAACCCACATACGAAAAAGGGGCCGGTGATATCGCTCAGCGGCACGGGCGCCTGCTGGCGCGCGAGGTCCTGAGGTCGTCCCCCCGGTACCCACAAAAAAAAAAAAAAAAAAAATTAATGAAGAAACATTTACCTCAGATTGACAAATCGTGAAGATTAGAAACTGCTGCCATTAGATGTTCCAAAGGTCCTCAGGGGAAAGGCTCCCAAGAAATACAGAGTGTTTTTACTTGTTACATTGCACAAACATGGATGTGATAACACACGAGGGCAGGAAAGTCCTATAAGAAACAACCACCGACAAGCAGTCGCGAAGAGCTGGTGTCCTTCCTGTCATTTTAGGCATACGGGCAAGCAAGCGCTTGTAAACAGAGGAGCCCGGGGAGCAGGAATGAACCTGAAAGATTTCACAGAAATGCCAGCCCCGGAGGGCTAGAAAGGTGAGCAAACCACAGCCAGAGGCTGCGGTGCGTCAGCGCTTTCTCAACACAAGCGGCTCTTCTGCCCTCGCTGGCCCAGCAGCTAATCGCAGACAGCAGCAGCCGGACGTGGGAAATGGAATGGGGTGCAGTTGGAAGTAGACCCCACCCGACCACTCCCTAAAACTGCGAAGCTCTAAAACAGTGCTTCCCAGCCAAGGTGGTGCTTCCTCGGAGGAGGCCGCTGAGTCCTGCAGCAGCTCTGTGGGACTCATTCCCTTCTGACGCAGTGGTAGCGTTTCCAATTGTTTTTTTTCAACGCATACCGTTCATATGCATTGTTTTTGTGTTTCAAACTAAATACTAGCCATTTCATATCAGCTGTGATGTTGTGCATATTGTATGGACTATTTTAAAGAAACTTCTAAAATTTCAAATAGATTCAACAATTATACAACTTGCTTTTGCATTTTAAAACCCCTTTTAAAAAAATCTACTTCCTTATTGGCTTTGCAGCTAAGTGGCTATTTTTTAAAAATCTCTTCCCTTTGGATATAGCACTTAAATCTTTAAGGCTGAAACCCACATGTACCCTATGGGAAAGTCCCTTTGATAGGAAAAATATTTTGTAAAAATACTTTTTAAGTAAAAATTTTATGAAAGTTGACTTCTGAGAGAGAGAGAGAGAATAAAGAACTATGCATAAAGAATACTTGGATTTTAGTAAAGTTGAAGACCCAAAGCCATGTTTTCTCTATGTCCAAATTAGAAATTCCCAATATTTACAAAGGTGTTGGGGACAAATATTAAGTTAATCAGTTCCTCTTATTATCAATTGGCAGTTTTTCTGAATTCTTAGTCCACAGGAAATCTCTCAAATGACTTTGGAAAAAAATTCACCTGAGAAGGTCAAACCCATACCAGAGCCTGCTCTCCCCACTCCAATCATCAGAAATGACAGAAAATCAATGTTAGGTAATAAATCAGTTGAAATACACAAAGAAAGGCAACCTCTATGGCCAGAAATGAGCCATCCCTGAAAAAAAAAAAAAAAAAAAAATAAGACAGAAGGAATCAGATTACTGAGCCCCAAACATATACAGGGGAGGAAGAGAGGAAGGCTGTATGGTCAGACGGGTCCAGGGGTCCCTGAAGCAGACAGAGAAGGTACTGGGAGCCCGTCCAGACCAGGAGGTGCTGGGCCAGCATCAGAACTAGTTAGAGCATTGCAGTAGGAGCTGCAGGACAGGTGGTCCAGTACACACACACACACACACACACACACACACACACACACACACTCAGTTGCTAAGCAACAGTAGGAAAAACAAGTCCCAGGGGCAACCACACCCAACATTTGGGCCAGAAAAGCAAAATGATGCTCCTGGGCTTTGGCCTCACCCAGGAGGAGTAGAAGTCTCTTGGCCGGAAGACTCTACTGACTCACTGCTTGGGAGGCTGGGCCCACGTCTGGCTCCTGCCCTGTCACCAGAGGTGTGGCGTTCGCAGACACCGGCTGAGCCTCTCACAGCAGAAATGAACACACAATCACAGGCCACCACACATTTAGAGAGCAGCCTTATATGAAAGAGAGACACCAATTACTAAGACAAGAGCAACCCTCAAAAACAAAAGTCATTAAAAGCCCACTTGAAACTGGGCGCAGTGGCACATGCCTCCTGTGCGTGCGTGTGTGTGTGTGTGTGTGTGATGTATGTGTATGTGTGTGAGACCACCTGTCCCACAGCTCCTACTGCAGTGGTCCAACTAACTCCAATGGCCCAGCACCTCCTTGTCTGGACAGGCTCCCAGCACCCTCTCTGTCTACTCAGAAGGCTAACCTGGGCAACTTAGCAAGACCTGGCTCAAAAGAGAAATACAAAAACGGGCTGTGGGGTGCTGAGGATATAACTTGGTGCTCCCTGGGTTCGGTCTCCAGCACTGAGAACAGAGAGGGGGAGACAGAAGTTACCTCCAGAAGAGAGAAAATCTAATAGAAGAACCCTTCAAAGAAACAACAAAAGAAAATTTCCCAGAGCTGAGGAAGAACTCCTGTCCTTGGAATGAAAAGATCAACCTGAATACATTGTGGTGAAATTTTATAATACCTAAAAACTGAGTCCTTAAAATTAATAAAAATCAAATTAACACCTGACTTCCTGTTGACAAAACCAGACTTAAGAAGCAATGGGAACCTGGGCATGATGGCATAGGCCTGCAATTGCAGCACTCTGGGAAGCCAAGACAGGAGGATCACAAGTTCAAGCCCAGCCTGGGCAACTTAGCAAGACCCTGTCTTAAAAATGGACTGGGGATGTAGCTTAGTGCAAAGGTCCTGAGTTCAACCACCAGTATCGGAAAAAAAAAAAAAGAAGCAATGGAAGTTGGGCATGGTGGTGTATGTCTATAATCTCAACTATTATAGGCTGAGGCAGGAGGATCACACAAGCCCAGTCTTGGCAACTTAGGAGACCCTGAGGAATAGGGATATAGCTCAGTGGTAGGACACCCATGGGTTCAATCCCCAGTACAAAAAAGAAAGCAAAGGAAAAGAAAAGGCAATGTAGAAGGTGAAATCAGAAATGAAAGAGCAAAGATCTCTGAAAGTCCTCCCTCCATAAAAAGCCATGAAAATACAGTACTGGCAAATATTGTCAAAATCACTTTTTTTTCAGTACCTGGAAATTAACCAGACACCTTACAACAGTCTGAAGAGTGTTTGTTTAAGAAAACACCTGAACCTCAGTAACAACCGCAAGCTCTGTGGCATTTAAACTTGCTTTAGTCCCAGCCCCCAGCCCCAGGCCCATGGTAGCCTCAAAAACAAACAGCCCCACAATTACAGTGAAAACTAGCATCCTGGAAGCCCCTGGGGGCACAGAATGAGGTTGGAGCTCCTCCAAACCCAAATTTACAGACAACAGTCATTATTTTACCTATCTAGATGTTCCTTCCAATAAAAAAAAAAACTCACTCAAAAGTCATGTCCAGTGCAAATCGCCTTTTCCTAAGACACACTTATCAGAAACAATCAGTAGCAATTTTTTAACATCACAGCTGTCTGAGTTAAACAAACAAGTAGTCAAAAAATTAAAAGGAAAAGATGACCACAAGAGGCTCCATGACGTTCCTGGGAATCTAGAAGGTCATATGTCAATGAAGGGTTGTGCACATGCCTGGAGTTGTGCGCACACCTGGAAAACACCTGAGAAAACTCTTACCTTCTTACCTTTCACTGATCTCGAGGTTATGCTTAAGCAGGGATTTGAAATACTTACCTGAGCATGGAAGATACATACCAATACACACAGGGAATCTATCAGCAAGGTTGAGAGATTTATTGGTTCCAGGTAGGTAAGGAAATTTCTGTTCAATAATTAGCTGACCACTAAGTTAAAAGACAAAAGATTTCAGCAGCAACATGCAGCTAAGAATAGTCTTCAACAAATTAGTCTAGAGAAGTTACTAAATAAAGACCAACAACAGTGTCCGGGGAGAAGGTAGAATCTGATGCCCAGAGTGCCTCATTATATTACTTTAAATGTCCAGTTTGCAACAATAAATGTTCTGAGACATTCAAGGAAACAAGAAAATATGGCCCATGCACAGGGGGCCTATACATTATTTCAGTAGAAATAGTACCTAAGGAAGCTGAGACATTGGACTTACTAGTTAAAGACTTAAATAAACTATCTTAAATATATTCAAAGAACTGAAGGAAACTATGTCTAAAGAACTAAAGGAAATTGTGAGAATAATGTCTCACCAAACAGAGAATATCAATAAAGAGATAGAACTTACAAAAAAAGTCTGGAGTTGAAAAGTACAATAACTGGGCCGGTGAGATGGCTCAGCGGCGTAAGCGCCTACCTGGCAAGCGCGAGGGCCCGAGTTTGACTCCCGGAACCCACATATGAAAAAAGGCCCGGTGATATCGCTCAGAGCCACAGGCGCCTGCTGGCGTGTGAGGTCCTGAGATCGACCCCCGGTACCCACAAAAAAAAAAAAAAGAAAAACAAAAGTACAATAACTGAATGAATAATTCACTAGAGGGACTCAAAATCAGATTTGGGCAAACAGAAGAAAGAATCAGTGAGCTTAAAGAAGGTTGAATGATATTATACACTTTGAGGAAGAAAAGATAAGGGGGAAACTTCATGGCATTAGATTTGGCAGTGATTTCTAGGATATCACACCAAAAAGAACAATCAAGAACAGAAAAATAGATAAATTAAACTTCATCTAATTAAATCTTTTGTGCATCCAAGGACATTCTCAAAAGAATGAAAAAGAAATCTATGAAATGGAGAAAATACGTGCAAACCATATATCTGATAAGAAGTTTATAGCTAGAATACATAAAGAACTACAATTCAACAACAAATCCAACAATGAGCAAAAGACTTGAACAGACATTTCTCCAAACCATATACACAGATGGCCAATGAGCCTGTGAAAATATGCTCAAAGTCACCAAGAAATGTTGGGGTTTGAACCCATTAAGATGGCTATTATACTTTTGGTGGGAATGCAAAATGGTGTGGTTGCTATTAAAAAACTGCCAGTCGCTCTATAAATTAAACATAGAATTACCATCTGATTCAGCAATTCCACTTCTGAGTACACATCCAAAAGAATGTGAAGTAGAGACACAGAAAGATGGAGATATGGCTTAGCAGCAGAGTGCTTACTTAATAGGACCGAGTCCTGGGTTCCATCCCCAGTAACACACATGCACACACGCAGGTTGGTACTCAGGTATTTGTACACTAAGTTTGTAGCAGCATTATTCACAAAAGCCAAAGGTTGAAAACAACCCAAATGTCCATCTGTGATATACAATGAAATATCATTCTACTTTTTAAAAGGCAATGAAATTCTGATGCATGCTACAACACAGATAAAACTTGAAGGCATAATGAATGGTAAGTGAAATAAGCCAGACAGAAAAAGATAAATACTATATGATTCCACTATGAGGAATCCAACTCATACAGATAAAAAATAGAGTAATGGTTACCAGGTGCTTCAAGGAGTGGGGAATAGAAAGTTATTGTTTGATTCATACAGAGTTTCAGTCTGGAAAGATGAAAACTTTATGGGGATCAATGGAAGTGATAGTTGTTCAACAATGTGAATGCTCTTTTGTTTTGGTTTTGTTTCGTTAGTTTTTTTGAGACAGGGTCTTGCTATGTAGTTCAGGCTGGTCTTGAACTCACAATGTATCCCAAGCTGACCTCAAACTCATGGCAGTCCTCCTGCCTCAGCCTCCTGAGTGCTGGGATTGCAGGCGTGCAGCACCACACCCAGAAACGATGTGAATGTTCATAATGCCACTGTACAGTACACATAAAAACTGTTAAAATTGGGGCCGGTGAGATGGCTCAGTGGCTTAAGCGCCTGTCCGGCAAGCGCGAGGGCCCGAGTTCGACTCCCAGATCCCACATACGAAAAAGGGGCTGGTGATATCGCTCAGCGGCACGGGCGCCTCCTGGTGCGCGAGGTCCTGAGGTCGACCCCCCGGTACCCACAAAAAAAAAAAAAAAACTGTTAAAATTGTAAATTTTATGGCATGTTCCAATTTTCAGACTCTATCCTAAAGAAATCAAAAAAGCAAAGATTTAATTGCCAGCATGAAAATGCCTAGCAAAAGGAGTGTTCCAAGTAAGAAAGCAATGCAGCTTCTCATAGATTGAATATTATGCCACATTTGAAGTGTTAAAAGGACTTTTATTGAAGTAGAAAATGCTCTCAATGTCAAGTTAAGTTAGAAAGAAAACAGCAAGACATAAACCAATATGAAAATAATAAGTATACAAATATGCAAATAATATTCAAAAGGAAGTAGCTCAAAATATTTTTAAAGTTTTTAATTATGACTTATTTTCTTTAACCTTTTTTGCATTCTTCTAAGTTTCTTTAATAAGCATACATTTCATTCAGAGGGAAATTTTTTGAAATTACCTTACAGTCTGAAAAGAAAAAAGAGGAAAACCCTAAATCTCATGATGGGCTTCAAAAAGGCGATAAAAATGAGAAAGTCAATAGGAATTATCCTGAGATGAGAGCTACCATAAATGAAAATTGGTCACTAAATGGAACTCACAGAAATTTTGCTAGAGGGCTACGACAATAGGAGAAATCCTAATTCTTTAGATGTGGGACTAGGAAATAGACTCTCCTGTGGCTTCTAGACTTAGCATCTTAAACATGCATCACAGTCAGAGTTGGGTGTGAGGTCCTGAAAACCCACGTAAAGAGGTTGGGTGTCTTCAGAAGGCAATAGAAAGCCAAAGACAGCTTGGGTGCCATATTCTAGGCACCCTCCAAGGAGCAGGAAGAGGCGGCATCCCAGACAGAGAACTCAAGAAGCAAATGTAGCTTTAACAAGGGCCTCACGAACTGCCATTTTCATCTGTGTCAAGTTACAATAAACAGAACCTTTTTGCCCAGCGCACCCCAGTACCCAAGCCAACTCCCACACGCACCGTCTGCCGTTGACACCTCAGCCTCCACGAGCGCTTTGTGCTCCAGCCACCCTAGGGAGGTAAAATACTGCCACTGTAATTGCAGGTTCTTCCTTATGTCACAGAGAAGCTCAGGCGGGTTTTCAGGGTCCAAAAATATATCACGGTAGGATGGGAATTGTGCCCAACCCTTCACATGGCATGATGCTATTTCCTGGGGTATGTTTATGTTTATTTTTTCTTCATCCTCTGACTTTAGAATTTACAAAATATTTTAGACTTGCATGCAACCTATCCCTATGGAGTTATCCCCAGCTAGGATTTTAAGTCTACTAGGAGTTTAAAGGAGGAAAGAATATATAGATAAACATATATATGTTTTCATTTAAATATATACATATTATTAATGTTAGAGCATCTGCAAAATCCAAACAACTGAGAGAATAAACACAATGAACCTAAAAATGATGCTAGTGATTTAATTGCTAAACCAAATCCAAGCCCTCACAGCAGATACTGAACTATGCAGAGTCATTGTTTCCACAAATATATTGAGTATCCACTACAAGTATACAGGCATCATGCTGGTTGCTACAAATTTAGTGCATTTTGAGCTTTGCTTGGGGGAAGTAGGACGATGCAGTGCAGAAGAGCCAGTGCTTATCTATCCCAGCACCTCCAAAAGGGTCCAGAAATCCAATGGAAGACTCAGTGGGTAGGTGGTGCATGCACCAGAATTGAGGGATCCCCTTCCATTGGGATAACCAGAGGCATCATCATGGTGGCATCGCAGCTGTGATTAGAAGAAAGAGAATTTCAAATAGCAAAGCCATAAAGGGAGAACAGTGAAAGCAGAGATGAATCTGAGCAAAACCAAAAGAAATGAGACACCTTCTGGTTTTAGACTGTAGTACCCAGGTCTCTCAATTCTAGCCATCATCTAGCTGGGAGACTGCAAGAGCTGGGATGATTTTTAATGACAGGAAGCCTTTCCTTTGGCCTGGAAGTTGAAGGGAGAGAAGCAGGAATGGAGTGAAGTAGTATTTGGAGACAGGCTGGAGAGGAGGAAGACTTGAGAATGGTTTCTTTATTCATTTGCTTAGGACTGCCCTCACAGTCTTCCCAGTCACTGTCCCTCTAATCCAGCCTTCCTTTTTGGACAGTCTTGGGAACTACGTGGTGAGAAACAGACAGACATTTGGGGAAATTATATCTGATATGAGCATTTTCACACTAAATATAAATGAGTTACCTGCTATTTGATCATACTCCAGGAAACCCACACTGTTGTTTACACCAGGGAGCCTACTTAAGGAGCTGGAGATGGTATCGCTGTCATCCTGTGAGATTAGCATAGGTCCCCTTGTGTGTGGCTGCAAGCTAGAGAGAAGGTCATTATACCCTTACTATTTTCTCAGACACTTGCCAAACCACTCAACAATGAGCCACCTTCCTGGTTAACCACAGCAAGGGCACTGAGGGAAGTAACAGGATTAGATTCTGGCTCTGATTCAGCCTTGGGGGAATTTTTCTCCCTCTGGTAATACCCCAGTGGCATGGCTGCTTCTGCAACATCTACCATCAATGAGCAATGCCTGGCCTACCTGGGAGCCACAGGTCCTTTCGCCATGCCAGGTTGTCTGCAGAGAAGACAAGAGAAAAGGAAGTAACATTTTGCAAAATGCCTTTAGATTCTCTGAAAATGAGGGATGGCTTACATAAGTTTTGTCATATCTACACTACAGACCATTGTGCAGTCATTTAAAAAAAAATGAAGGCGTTCTATCTGCAATGACAAGGAAAGATGCCCATAATCTGGTGCTACATAAAAAAAAAGCAGGAAGAGCAGACAAAGAAAATGATGACATCTGTTTATGTAAAGTATACAGGTATGCTTGCAAATACATGGCAAGTCTCTGGAATGATATGGAAGAAGTTACTTTATTTCTGGGGCTAGAAGGGATATAGAGACTTTGGTTTTAACTTTGTTCTTTTTTTGCTACTTCTATAATTTCAAAAACATTAAACTATTCTAAATTATATTATGAATGACCCCAAGCAAAACTAATACAATGTCTCCATGCTAACCAAAACTTAATATAAAAGTCATCTTTATACTGTGATTGCTGTAGCTTAATACACATTTCTATATTACTACTGCATCTTTGCCAGGCTTACTACAGTACTGGAGCTTAAGCTTCATACTTAAAACAAATTATATGTGAATGTGCCCAAAATTTATGAAGAGAGAAGAAAGACATAAACATGGATAAATACTGAACAAATATAGAGCAAATATACAGCTAATCATTCACAGATCATCCCACAGCTTTTGTAGCATCCCTCTGTTGCTTTGGGTCATCTATCATGGTGCCCCAACCTCTCCTTACCCAAGAAACGGGCCCACATCCTGCTTGAGCCATCTAAGTTCTCCATCTCCTAGGCACAATTATTAGTTCAGGGGTAGGCAAATGTCTTTTAATGGACCAACCTGAATCTTCCCTAAGATTTGGCATGAGGGCCCTGAAAGGGAAATTTCGCTTCCCTTCCTCTAGGATTTTGAGCTGTGTAGACGAGGAAGGCTTAAATAAAGCCTGGCAGAAGTAAACAAGTTGGTAAGCAAGTTGAAGACAGGGGCCAGAACTGATGATATCACCTGAATTATTGGACTTATCCATGTTTGAAGCCGGAAGAACCCTCTTGGACTTTCCATTTGCATGTATCAATAAATTCCCCCTAGTGGCTTAAGTTGGTGAGTTAGTTGGTTTCACATAGCTCTAATAAAATACCCAAGGCCAGATACTTTATAAAGAGATTTATTTAACTCACAGTTTTAAAGGCTGAGGATCCATGATCAGATGCTCCATCTAGTCAAACTCTGATTAGGGCCTTCTGTCTGTGTCATAACTTGGTAGATGGCATCACATGGTAAGAGAGAAAGCAAGATACCAGGGAGGGACCCAGCTCACTCTTCTATGACAACATGAATCCCTGCCCAAGGGCGGCCACGGCCTAATCATCTCTCATTAGGTTCCAGCTCTTCAAGATCCCATACTCTCCAATGCCGTTAGATTGTAGACCAAGCTTCAGTATGAGTTTGGGCAGCGACAAAACACCGCCAAACCAGTGCAGCTCGATTTCATTGATTTTCTTTCCTTTGCAACCTAAAGGATCCTAGCTAATTAACAGCATCATTTTCCAATTGAAGGTTTAATAACCCATTTCATATTTGTGAATATCAGGTACATTCAAGATCTAAAATTAAAATTTATATTCTTACATTTTGAATATCATCGTTAGGATATCCTATTTATTCTTCAGGAAATAGAAGGTTCAAAGAATTTGCTATACGGAATTTCCCACAAGGTCATGCAGTTCATAGGAAGCCAAGTCCAGAGTAAAAATAATTTCCTAGACTTTTTCTTTTTTTAAAAAATGCTTTATTCTATGTCAAAGCAAAGTAGAGAGTTATCTGAAAAATCAGTTAGGGGAAGGAAAAGTGAGATAGACCCTGTCCTGATAAAGTCTTAGTTCAAGGCTCAGCAGAGACCAAAACAAACCAGCATCAAACTCCCAACAGCTGAGCTTTATCAACTATCATTGTTTTCTTTTCCAAAAATATTCTCAGCAATGAGACATCTACAGAAATGTCTAGAATTCAAGGTTTGTTTGTTTCTTTGTTTATTGCAGTACTATGTATTGAGCCCAAGACTTTAGCACTGAGCTACATCTCCAGTAGCTTTCTGAGACAGGATCTCATTAAGTTGCTCAGGAAGGGCTTGAATTTGTGATTCTCCTGCCTCAGCCTCCCAGAATGCTTGAGATTACAGATGTGTGCTATCATGATTGGCTAGAACCCAAGTGTTTTAAAATGTCTGTGTCTTCAAGTCAATTAGGTAAGACTTCAAAGCTCTCACAGTGTTTGTCTAAATCATTTTTCTTTTTTTTTTTGTGGGTACTGGGGGTCGAACTCAGGACCTCGTGCGCCAGCAGGCACCGGTGCCACTGAGCGATATCACAGGCCCTTTTTTCGTATGTGGGTACCAGGAGTCGAACTCAGGACCTTGCACTTGCCAGGCAGGCGCTTATGCTGCTGAGCTATCTCACCAGCCCCCTCAATCATTATTTTGTAAGATAAATGAAAGCCCTTATAATGAGAGCTCACAGACTTACAACTCAATAGCAAACCAAGAAAAAAGCAAAAGACAATTTTTAAATGGGCAAAGGACCTAAACAGACATTTCTCCAAAGAAACATAAAAATGGCCAACAGATACCTGAAAAGACGCTCATCAGGAAAATGAAAATTAAAACCACTATGAGCTATCACCTCACACCATTAGAATGGTTGTTATTAAAAAAAAAAAAAAGGACAAGAGATAGCAAATGTCGTCGAGAAAAAGGAACTGGTGTGGAGTGTACATTGGTACACCCATTTTAAAAAACAGTATCGAATTTCCTTAACGAAATAAAAATAAAACTACCATATAGTCCAACAATTGCCCTTCTGGACACACATCCAAAGGATATGAAATCAACACCTCCTAAAGAGATCTGTTCATGTTCACTACCACATTACCCACAATAGTCAAAATATGAGAAGAAACTAAATGCTTGTCAACAGATGGAAAAAGAGAATTCGTGTTTATACAGTGCAATGGAATATTATTCAGCCTTAAAAAAAAAAAAAAGGAGATCCTGCCATTCGCCACGACATGGGTGGACCCGGAGAACGTTATGCTAAGTGAAATGAGCCGGACACAGGAAGAAAGACATTGCATGATCTCACTTCTATGTAGAATCTTTTTAAAAAGAAAGAAAAGTAAATATAGAGAGAAGAAAACAGTGGTCACCTTGGGTGGAGGGAAGGGAGACGACATGGGAGATGTCAGTCAAAGATACAAAAGTGCAAAGTAGATTTCAACTGTCCTTGTCCCTCAGAAAAACTGAGATTTTACATATTCTAATCTGCTCGATGATAGTAACTCTTTTAACATATATACATTGTATATCCCATAACATCATGTTGTCAACCTCAAATATAATCAATATCATTTTTAACTAAAACTAAAGTTTAAAGTTTTTTAACAGTAAGGAGGTAGGCACAGTGGCAGCACCTGTAGTGCCAGGCTCAGGCAGGAGGATCTTTTTTTTGCAGGGAAACCAGGAATGAACTCAGGACCTCGGGCTTGCCAGGCAGGCACCTTGCCACTAAGCTATATCCCCACCCCCTCAGGAGGGTTTTTTGAGCTCAGAGTTTAGCGCCAGCCGGGGCAGCACACAACTTTGTCTCTAAATAAAAATAAAAATGGCGAGGATGTAGCTCGATGGTTAAGTGTCCTTCGGTTCGATGGGGCGCGGGACTGCGTTTCTGTTTTCTCAGTGAAAGGGAGGATAAAAGCCTGAGGAGCATCTGAGTCCGTGTAAAATGGGTTCCTCTCCTCAACGCAGGAGAACGGTGCATAAGAAAGTGGATCCATAAAGAAGTCCTTTCAGCGTCAATGGCAGCGCAAGAAAGGGGAGCTAAGAGCGCTGTGCAGAGCTGAGATTTCCTCTGCGGCACAGCCTCGGTCCGCACCGCGCGGCCCACGCAGGATGCTGTCATCGCAGAGCAAAGGTCGGTCCACCTCCAACACCGCCGCTCGGACGATGGACCCCAAAACAACTCCCAGGGGAGTCCCGCGGCCGAGGCGTGAGGGCTGGGAGCCTGGCCTGTAAGGGAAAGCACTGGAGTAGGCGGCGATAACACGATGACCTGAGATTAACTCGTTGTGTGCAAAAACGGTAAAAATAAGCAGGGACCATGTTGAAACTAAATCCATACAGTCTGCCTCCGCAAGTGCACCGCACACTTCCGGACTGGAGAAGAGAAGAGGAGAGCGGTGCATGTTATCACTACCCGCTTAACGCTGTGGAAAATTAGGAAGCTGAGATCGGTTAGATACGTGTGTCATTTATACAATTTGTAAAAAATCAGCAATTAAAAATCATACTCAGAAGAAGGGTTAGTATTCTGAGAAGATTTTCTTGGGATATTGTTAAAGTTTTTAAAGTAAGTTATATAATATAAATGGCATAAATATATGTAGCTATGTGTCTATTAATAGCAAGGATACATCATCAGCAATTGCATTATTGTGCAAACATCATAGAATGTACTTAACCTAACCTACATAAAACCTACTACACACCTAGGCTACGTTATAATCTTATGGCGCTACATATTGGGGTCCCTCATTCACCAGAATGTTATTATGCAGCGTGTGACTCTATACCATATGTATAGCATTGTTTATCTCTGAGTGGTAGAATTATGGATGACTCAGTTTCTCCTTTACATCAGTATACATTTTCTGGGCCTGGGGATACAGTTCAATGGTAGAGCACTTGCCTAGCATGCACTGCACACACACACACACACACACACACGCACATTTTATAAATATATCGATATATAAAATGTGTATACATATTTCCAAATTACTCAACAAATATATAGTCTTTGTAAAGAGGGGACAAATGTTTTTTTTTCAAAGACAAACTTCTTGTCTGACATTGAGAAGTATATTTTCCCCACGGGACTTTTCCCCACCCCTTTTCTAGCTACAGAAACTCTTCATGTTACCTGGATCTCTTTGGAGAGATTGCTAGACTAAAACCTAGGAACATGCAGGTGCAATATTAGATAAAGAAGGCCTTTCTAAATACAATGGAAAAAAACAGCAACCATAAGGTAAAAGACTAACAAATTTAGCTCCATAAAAATTGCAATTTATGGGCGGTGGGCTGAAGATGTAGCACGGTGGTGAGCACTCACTCTGACTGTGTGAGGCCCTGGGTTCCATCCCCAGCACGACACACACACACACACAAAATTAAATTTCAATCTATGGGCGGTAAATACCTTCAGCAAAGTCGAAGACTAAATAGCTATGATCACCAAAGGTCTAATCTCCCTAATTTAGAAAAAGCGCCACGGCTTGGACGTTGCTGTCTTTGGAGGTTTGGTCCCCAGGGAGGGTGGTACTGGGAAATGCTGTGAGACCTTGCGGGGCACAGTGGAGGTCCATAGGTCCTCTGGGACACTGTCTTTAGGAGGGAAAGCTGGCCCTGGGACTGAGCTCTCCTAAGAGCCTGAGTGCACCCCCTGAGTTGCTGTCTGGCTTCCTGTTTGGGGGTGCACTTTCTTCCTCCTTCATTACCCCCACCACTGCCACCCACCAGGAGGTAACACAGGCGGGGGTGGGGGACACACCAGAGCCTGCGCCATGCTGTTTGGATTCTCAGCCCCCAAAACTGTGTGCTACATAAGCCTCTTTTATTTATAAACTTAGCCTGCTTCAAATACTTCATCATACTAATTCAAATGGACAAATACAAAATTAGTTGCAACCCATAAGAAAAAGATCAACATCTTAGCACTCTGGGAGGCTAGGCAGGAGGGCTGCAAATTCAAGCCCAGCCTGGACAACTTAGTGACTTAGTAAGACCCAGTCTCAAAATTAAAAAATTAAAATAATAATAATAATAATAATAATAATAATAATGGCCTGGGGATGTAGCTTAGTGCAAAGGCCTTGGGTTCAATTGCCAGTACAGCAAAAAGAAGAAGGAGAAGGAGGAGAAGAAGGAGAAGACAAGGAGGAGGAGAGCAAGGGAAGAAGAAGGAGAAGAGAAGAAGAGGAAGAAAAAGGAGGAGAAGAGAAAAAGAAAAGACCAACGATCCAGTTGAAATAGGCAAAGAGGAAACTTCTGCTCACAGAATAGCTTATATTCATGTGAAAAAGAACAAATAAACCTCTCCCAAAATTTCAAAGGTGCAAATTAAAATAGTGAGAGCACTACTTTCCAAACGGTATGGATAAATATTTTCAAAGCTGGGTAAACCTGGTGTTCATAAGGTGGATCCTGGGAGCCGTCCTCGCTGAGCGCAGAATGGGCACCACCTTTAGGGGGCAGCCGAGATCTATGGTAAAATCTAAAAATTCTTCAGAGACAACTCAGCTTCCAGGAATTTATCTGACAGACACACTTGCACACACAGAGACACATCCACACAGATGTTCACCGCACAAGTGTGAAACAGCAAAAGCCTGGGGGAGTGGCTCGGTATCCTTCCGTGTGGATTGATTGAATAATTACAGGGTCCTGGTGCGACCGAGCACCAGCAGCGGTTTCTAAAGAGAACGGTAGACCCACGCATGCTGCTGTGAGGCTGTCTGCAAGACATAGGACGCGGGGGAGGGAGGCAAAGATGACTGGGTTTGGGGGTGCGGAGGGTGTTTAAAAGGAGATGGCCATCCATACACTTGTGTCCTGAAGGAATCAAGGGCAAGTGCGCACTAGCAGTGGCTGTCTGCTAAGCAGGAAAGACTTCTGTACTGTTGTACCTTTCTCCCTTGTACACTGTTTTCCCCTTTTAAGAACTAGCTACTACTGTAGCGGAGCATACTGGTGCATGCTTTTAATCCCAACAGTCTGGAAGGCTGAGGCAGGAGGATCGCAAGCTCGAGTTTAGCTGGGGCAATTTAACAAGACTCCGTTTCAAAAAAAATTTTTTTTTTTAATTTTTTTAAAGAGCTGGAAATGTAACTCAGTGCGAAAGCCCTGGGTTCAGTCCCCAGTAAAGGGGGGGGGGTACTTTTTAACAACATTTTTTTTCCTGTTCTGAGAATGAATCCAGGACCTCACACGTATTAAGCAAGCGCTTTACCACTGAAGTTCATCAGCCCGTAGTAAGTTTTAAATGAACGCTTAAGTAAATTGGGGTAGGAGGGATCCCAGCTACTTTTTTTTTCTTTTTTTTGTGGGTACCGGGGGGTCGACCTCAGGACCTCGCGCGCCAACAGGCGCCCGTGCCGCTGAGCGATATCACCGGCCCCTTTTTCGTATGTGGGATCCGGGAGTCGAACTCTGGCCCTCGCGCTTGCAAGGCAGGCGCTCACGCCGCTGAGCCATCTCACCGGCCCGGATCCAAGGTACTTTGACCTCTGGTATCACAAGGAAGGAGAATGCACATCCCACCCAAGGAAAAAATAGCCATGAAAAGTCAAACGCTGTGGGAAAGCAAAGGGGGCGGTAAATAAATTACAGCTCCATCATCATGCAGATCAGAGGCACGCAGGGGCACTGGACGCAGCTTCGCAGCTTGGGCGGGTCGGGAGACCCTCTGCCACCGAGGAGCCGACTGCGAGCCGGGCCGGAACTCGCGCGCCTCCCTAGGGCGGCGCAGGGCGGCGGCAGCCGGGGTCCAGGCCGCGGCGGGGAAGCGCTCCCGGCCGGCGGGCGCCCCAGCGGCCCCGGCTCCGAGCAGCTGCGCCCCGGCCGGCCCCGCGCGTTCCTGAGGCCACAGTGCGACCCAGCGGGCCGCGGGGAAACTGCGCCCGACCGCGGCCCAGGGGCAGCAGAGGCCGCCTCCGAGCCGGGACGGCCGCTTGCTTGCAAAAACGATGTTTCTCCGTCAGTCTACTTGGTCTTTCCCACTCCCGCTTCTCCCTCTCTGTAGGTGACAGTGGATGTGCTGGGAAGTTCTGGTTGAGGAACCTGGAGTTTCTAATGCAGAATTTCAGACATGTGGTATTTATAAAGTCCAAGCAAGGAACTGTCTCCCTCCTACCCCAATTTACTTCACAGTTTTTACCTCGAGATTGACCCTACTGACCTAGTAAAATCTATAGATACTAAGATTCCAAGCAGGCTCAACCAAAACGCCACCTTCTCCCTCACACCGTCCTCTGCCCAAGTAGAAGTGCCCCTTGGCTTGCCGTCATGGCCGTGGGACCGTCTCAGCTCTTAGCACTCCGCTGTGAACTTCTCTCTTTGCCCCGCTAACCAAACCCTCCAAGCTCTCAGAGGCAGACACACCTCCCTCCTCTGGGTTAGGAATAAGTGGGAAGACAGAAAAACCCCTGCACAAGTTAAAAACAGGGAAGAAAATGGAAGAAGCTGTGTCACAGCAGCGACACTTACTCACCGATTGTCTGTCAGTGACGTAGTTTATTGAAAACCAGGCCGCCATATAGAACGCTGAACCTTGACCCAGGAGGCCAGTGTTTTTCAATGCCCACTGCACCTAAGCTCAGGCCGTATTAATACTGTACAACCTGAACATCCGGTAACCCTGAGTATACAGTGATCCCACATTCTGCAAGGAAAATCCTCCTCCAGAATAACAGTCAGAGTTTTGGGGACTTGAGGCCAACTGGAAAATGTTAATGTTTAGGATACAGATAAGAGTCGACATCTGTGTATAGGATTGGATCTCCCCATTCATTTAGTTATATATAAATGTTTAAATATGTGGGATAATGCGTTTTTGCATTTTCTTATTTCTTATTTTTTATTAGTACATGTTTGCAGTACATAATGATTATATTCACTGTGCGGAGTTGGTACATGTACATAACCCGTCTCAATTCTCTTTCATCCGCTTCACTTCCCCTTCCTCCCTTCCCCTCCCCTCTTGGTCCCCTTCCCTTTTGCAAAATCTCTATCTCCTTGTTTCCCATTATCTATCTAATGGATTAACTTTGAAATATGTGTTATTTTCTCGCATCGTATGAAGCGATTTTACTTAAATTCTTACCTTTTACTTTTCAATTAGTCACCCCAAGCAGCACTTCTAAAGGCATCTAATATCATCACTTTTATTTATATCCAGTATTTTTCTAATCCATCCATGAGACTATAACTGAACATTTACTCCTGAATCATAATTATATAAATTCAGGGTTTTAAAAATTGTCTTTTAGTTTTAGATTTGTGATCTCCCTGAGTCATCCACTAACTGTACGGCTTTTTAACCACTGCCGAATTAACCAGTACCCAGTACTTCCATCAGGTGCCCAAACCCTACCTCCATCAGAAGGGTCTGGGTCTAGCTGCGGGACACAGGGCCTGGCTTCCGGCTGGCTTAAGGGACAGACCTGTGACAGGTAGCACAGAGCTTCCTGAGTCACTGAACTGAGGGAGGGTTTGGTGAGAGACACACTCTAGGTCGAGCTTTCAGGAATAATTCCAGAGCCACACCAGAAGATTATCCAGAGGTCGGGAAGGCACAAGCTAAATCTGGCCACGCCCCCACAGCTGCCCACGTAAAATGCTGCGGCCACACTAGAGCCTGGAAGCTGCAGGCTGCGGGGAGACTCGCAGTTGCGCGGCATCTCCGCTACATCTGCAAACAAGAGCCAGGGCCTTTTGCAAAGGTGAGGCTTATGCAAGTGCCTCTGAGTGCTGCAATCTTAATTTTTGTACATCCCAAATTCTCACTGCAGGAAAATCTAGAAAACATCATTTTTATCTTTCTACAAAGCTATTTCTTCAAAATAGGGCAGATTTGAAGAACATTAGGCTAGATGGTGAGCTACTGTCTGCCTCATAATCCCAAGAATGATCACTAATTTGTGCTAAATGTATCTCTCCCCTCCTGTTTCAGTCACCAGTCCTATCTGTGAGGATTTGTATTTTAAATGTCCCCCCAAGGCTCAGGGTGGCACTGATGGCAGGTGGTAGATGCTCTAGGGGGTGGGGCCTCATGGGAGGAAGGGAGGTCCCTGGCGCATGTGCCTGAGGGGAATGTCAGAACCAACCTCCTTCCAGCACCTCCCTCCCCGCCATCCCATAGTAAGGGGAAGCACCTTCTCTGCCACATCCTTCTGCTGCAGTGGTGTATTATTGCCACCATAGCCCCAGCGCGACAGAGCCAAGCGACTTTGAAGCTGCTAGGTCCTGCCATTTCTCCATTTGTGCTTAGTAAGTCCTCTGTGCAATGAGACTTGGATCCATGGGAATCATGGTTTTCCCCATAGTTTTGGCTTCTGTTGCTTAAACTGATAATTGTGGCGGGTGTGGTCGTGCACACCTGTAATCCCAGCACTTGAGAGGCTGAGGCAGGAGGATCACCACAAGTTCAAGGCCAGCACAGTCTGAAATCGAGGTGTCAGCAGTCCAGATCCCCCTCTGAGGCTGTGAGGGAGAACGCTTCTGGCCTTTCAGCTTCTGGTTGCCATCGGTGTTACTCGGCTTCCTTGGCTTCTGGCCACATACTTATAATCTCGGCCTCCACCTCTCTTCTATGTCTGTCCTCTTCTCACTCCTCTCCCATCCCCCTGCCTTTCTGTTATATGTACACTTGTTGTTGGATTTAGTCTCCACTCAGATAATACCTGATGGTTCCACCTCAAGATCTTCAACTTGATCACATCTGCAGTCTCTTTTTCCAAATAAGGTCCTGTCCACAGGTCCTAGGAATTGGAGGTGAATATATTTTCCTGGTGGTCACCAATCAACCTGATACAGTAAGTATAAGAAACATTGGCCTAAACAGATGGAACTGGTGTCTTTGCAGGATTTTTGCGAAGCCTTTAACTTGCTGAATGTGTGTTATGAATCTCTAAGAGTGAAACACACGATGCAGTGATTCCCAGACTTACTGGACCATGGAATTCTATTCGCAGAAGTGACGTTCCACAGAGTGCTGGCACACTCCGGCGCAACCTTGCCAAACACCTGGGTGTTGAACTCCAACCTCCAGAACTTTGAGACAATCCATTTCTGTTACTTTAAGCCACCCAGGTTGTTGTATCATGTTACAGCAGCTCTAGGAAGCTAACCTCAAAGAGACTCAGGTTTAAAAATATATATATATGCTTGGAGTTTCTTCAAACATTCTCATTATTGACTGTGGTCATTCTGTACTGATTTATCTAATTTTGAGATCAGGAAAGAGACTATTTCTGTATCTCAGGGAAAAAATGCAACTAAAATTTGCTGTAAGTTAATTTTATTTTAATGTGAATTGTGCCCCAGTATTAACGCACCAGCACCTGGGCCAAGACTTACAAACGTTATTCCCCTAAGATCCTTTGATGAAATCCTGCTCCAGGTCTAGGGGAGAAAAAAATTTCAAGAAAGTCTGAGACATTTTGTTTTACCAGAAAGCAAAGATATGCTCAAAGACCAACCAAGACATCTCAAAAGTTTATAGGGGCCAGCTTGAGAGGTTACAGGCTTTGGCACCCAAATGTAGAACAACGGGAGAGCAACTAGGATAATAGGATAATGATGGTGGATTATAACGTAAAGAACTGCCTGAAAAAAAAATTGTGGTCCATGGTGATACTCAAAGAGATAAAGAGAAATATAGATTCTTTTTAGAGAAATGTCTGCTACAAAATGTAGAAGGTGGCCAGGTATGGTGGCGCACACCTGTAATCCCAGCACTTGGGAGGCTGAAGCAGGAGGATGTAGAAGATATAGTAGGATTAGAAAATGACCATTTTGCAGACTGTGATATAATTATCAACTTAAGCATTAGATGCCAAAACTATAGGGAAAACTACATTCACATGGGCCCAAAATCTCACTGTAGAGAGAATTTGCTAATACTGAAGAAAGAAGGTGGGGCACAGCAGAGTTTTCACAGCAGAGTGGTCACATTGAGTAATGCATTTTATGCCTCCTGGTATAACACAAACAACGATGATGCGCACAATCTCATATGTAGTGTTTTTGCCCCTCAAAACAGTTTGCTTTATATAACCATAAGAAAACAATCAGAGATATGCAAAATATGGTCCATTTTATAAAACAACTGATATAATCTCTTCAAAAAAGCCAGTCGTTTTTTCTTTTCTTTTTTTTTTTTTTTTTCTTCCTGAGACAGGGTCTCCTTCTGTAGTTCAGGCTGGTCTTGAGCTCACTATGTAGCCCAGGCTGGCCTCAAACTCACGGCAATCCTCCTGCCTCAGCCTCCTGAGTGCTGGGATTACAGCTATGCGTCACCATGCCCGGCTATAAAAAAAAAAAGCCAGTATTTAAATAAAATTAATAATAAAATAAAAAGGACTTGGGATGTAGCTCAGGGCAAAACACCTAGGTTCAATCTAGTACTAAAAAAAAAAAAAAAAATTTGTTACTAGGGTGGGGGGAGGGGAAAAAGGACAGGTAAAGGAAAAAAAGATTTCAAAAAACGATAAAATGGAAACAAAACTTTGTAAACAGGGAGGGAAAGAGGGGTTGAAGGGAGGAAAGAGGATTGGGAAAAAAAGAGAAATCAAAATATATCACGTACAGGTACAAATTCCCTATGATGAATGTGATCATTATGTATACCTAAAATGTACCAATATACTTGATTTGTAAAAATAAAATAAAAAATAAAAATAAAAAATTTGTAAAGGAATGGGGATGTAGCTCAGTGGTAGGGCACCGCTAGCATGCAAAAGCTCTGGGTTCAATTCCCAGAACAGCATGGGGCCTCAGGTGTTTGTCATTATCTCGTGGATATGCACAGCTTGAGGAATCTGTCACTGTCTCTTTGTAACCTGAAGATGAAACATTCTCCCCGCTTCCAGAGGGAGAGACAATGCTGTGTGACGGCGCCACTCATGTATAGCAGGAGGGGCCGCACTGGTGTCCTCAGCTTGGATCACCAGTGAGTGATTCCAGCAGTGGCTTCCAAGTTTACAACTGATGCCCAGGTGCACTGGGAAAGCTGCTGGGCTGACAACTGGGAATCTCCTTGGGGAAGTCACTTCCTCTCCAAGGGCTTCAGTTTCTTCATTTGTTAAAAGGAGTGACTGGAATGAATGTTTTTAAAGTTTCCTTCAAGCTTTTAACAGTTTCAAGTCCCTGCTGCCCTCAACATAACTATCCCTGTAGCCAAAAAGGCAGAACTAGGCTCCGTCGTCCTCCTTGAGACCAGTCCACCAGCTCTTGGATGCTTGGACCTGAAGAAGCCGCCCTCAGCTTTTCCTCTTGCAGCAAAACAGACGTTGTGTAAGATCTCACCTACCATCCATGGCACCTGGCCTATGCTTCCCTTCCTCTGGAAACAAATGTATCCACTGGCAACTTGTGAAGCCTCAGAAGTAAAATTAATTTCAGATGCCCTCGGCACACCATGCAAAGAGAGCATCAAAGGAGGACACCCCGCGAAGCATGTGTTCCTCGGCTTCCTGTGTTCCCTCAAGCTGAACACTGACAGGACTCCTTGGAAAGCTCCCTTAGAGCAAAAGGAAAGGAGACAATGGAAGGTCCGGGCAGACATTGTAGAGGAAATCAGTAAACTTTATCTAGGGTGTGACCAAGGTGGAAAAAGAAGATTAGAAGTATGAGAGGTCAGTAATAAATAGAGAAGAATACAATGTGCTAGAAGGGCTAGGGGTGTAACTCAGTGGTAGTGTTTCGCTAACATACACAAGGCCCTGGTTGATCCCCAGAGGGAAAAAGAAAAAAAAAAAAAAAAAGCTGGAGAAGAACATTCTGGAGACAGATGCGTTCCACATTAAGTTCAACACTCGTAGCTATAGTGGCATTTTCTTTCTGCTCACTTTTGTAATACATAAAGGTGCAAAAATATTTAAGATGCCTCCTTCCCCAGCTAACCGTTTAAGCAAAACAAGGGTCCACAAAACTGTGACAGTCTCCAGATGGAAGAAGAGCTAACTGCGTTCTGTGACCAGCTAGTAAATTTCCTCGTGGCCAGCATGAACCCAAAAGTGAGCCTACCCTGCTTCCAGGGACATAGGGCAACACGAGGTTTCTGTCTTTTGCATGACACATGCAAGAACACATTTAAACAAAATAAAAAGAAAAGAAAAAAGACATCCATTTAAAGAAAAGAACACAGTCTGCAGCGAGTTCAACCTCAGAACAGAGGTTGGTTTGCAACGCCTTATTTTCATGTTTTTTTTTTTTTTTTGTGGGTACCAGGGGGACGACCTCAGGACCTCGCGCGCCAACAGGCACCCGTGCCACTGAGCGATATCACCGGCCCCTTTTTCGTATGTGGTTTCCGGGAGTCGAACTCGGGCCCTCGCGCTTGCAAGGCAGGCGCTTACGCCGCTGAGCCATCTCACCGGCCCTATTTTCATGTTTTATGAGTAAATAGATTCATCACTCCTGACTTATTCCACAAATTTACTACAGTCAGTATATTTGTAGTTTAAAAAAAGGCTTGGGTACTTCAGAAAACTAAGTAGGTAGAGGCCAGTCAGGGCGATCTATCAGAGAAGTCAAAAGGAAAGGCTATTTCTCTGATATTTATCATGAGCTATATGTATGTAAGTGGTTTACTAATTCTTTTGTCATCCTTCTCTTCCATTCATTTCACCACTAAATCCCCAGCCTGTAGCTGTGTTTTTCACTACTAAACCCTCAGCTTATAGCTCATAGTACAAATGTAATAAGTAATTAACTAAGGAAGATAGGAACATTTATACTTTGTATAAAATAAAAAGCATGGTATGGCTATTTATTCATTAACATCTTTATAACTCAGCGATTTTTTTTTAGTTTTTTTATTTTTATTTTTTTACATAGATACCACAGCACATTTATTATTAGGGTTCTTCCTCGGTATTTTATGAATTTGACTTAAAGCATGTTATCTCTCTCATATCATGTTATATTATACTTTAAAGCCCATCAGTCTGGCATATGGGAAAGCTTTTGATTTGAATATTTCCATCCCACTTGCAGCCAACACACTACACTCTCATTTTATCTAATAGCTGGGGTTTTATTTTGCTTGATTCCCTTAGTCGGTTAGGTATAAAATCTTATCATCTGCAAATAATAAAATTTTGTCTTCTCCCTTCCAACTTCTTAAATCTTCTGTTTCATCTTTAATTGTCCTAGCTGCAAGCTAGGGAAAGACATCAAATGATAATAGGATGTTGGTTGTTCTACCATCCATTCGTAGTTCTGAGGAGAAGGCCTCTGGTGTTTTCTGCTTGTGATTTTCACAACTGGAGCCCAGCAGGCTCTCATGTGCTCATTTCCTTTCACTTTACTCTTATTACAGACCACTTAAAATGGTCTTAATATAATAATGGGAGTCTTAATAATGCCAGGGTGGTTAGCTCTCGAAGAAGTGTCTATTCCGTCTCTAAACCACAATGTGAGCACATTTTTTGCCTCTGTTAAATACAGACACACACACACACACACACACCAGCAGATGGGGCTCACCACCACTCGGGACTGAAGCGCGGGGGAGGCACTCTGATGCCTGAGGGGGCTCCCACACATCCGCAGTACCCTGGCCAGGGCAGTGCCCGCAGCTCTGAGAACATCAAAAGCACCCTTGGCATAAGCATGCACATTCCTACTGCAAGTCCTGGCAGTGCTGTGTGCATAAACAGAGAACAACTGTGTGTCCTAATCAGCACGAGAGGTGAACAGGGTACTGAGGTGACATAGAAATGAGGACTTCTGCTCCTGAGCCTGACAGTGAGTCTTGTGGACGCTGGGTCTTTTCTATGCCTCTCCCCCATCTGTGCTGGAGCAAATTCTACTCTGTGCGAAGCAGCTTCAGGCTGTCCTTCTAGGTCTCAGACCTCCTCCACCTTGTGCACACCCCTCCTCCTCTTCAGAACCAAGAACCAACCAAGACCGTGGGCACAGACACAGGGGCCTACATGGCCAGGCCCAGCCACGCCATAGCCCGAGTGAAAGGACCTGATACACCACCTGGGCGAAGAGGTCTCTCTAGAGAGCCCACCGTCCAGGCTTCGGTGCTGTCAGAGCAGCCAGGGAGGATCGGTGTCATCTCCACGGTCGTAGGACTACTCTCAAGGCTTCTCTTGGGTTTCCTCACCTATGACAGTAAGGCGAGCACTCAGAGGAGGAGATCGGGAAAGAACAATTACTCTTCCCTGCCAAGCAGCCTTGGGCACTGTCTGCACAGCTACCACCACCCCCAACCCATGTTCTGAAGGCTCAGAATCTTCCCATCCCCTTCCTAGCCCTCTTTATGGCTTCAGGGACCCTGGTCTGGTGGGAAGGGGGCAGGCAGCCTATGAATGTGTGCCCATATCAGTGCTCAAGGATTGAGGGTAGAAAAGAGGATGGCTTTGTTTGCCCCGGGTTCCCTCCTATTCCTCTCACCCCTTGATGAAAGTTTAGACCTGTGAGGTTGAACCTTTTAGAGCTTTCAACGATACAAACAGCCCGCTGCGGCACACGTGCCATCAGCTCACCATCACTGTCTAGACCAAGCCATATTCCAGCACCAACTCTAACCCCAGCCATCTCAACACTTGTCCCCAAATCTGTCTCATTTCTCACTGCGCTCCCCTGTGGCCCACCTACCTGACCAGTGCCTACATCTGATGCCCAGTTCAGCCGCCTGGACCCTGGCCTTATACTAGTAATTAATCATTGTAGCCAGCAGTTATTTATATTAATTATAAGTATTTATAATATAAACATTTGTTTAATCTTCACAGCTATCCTCTGAGGTGGGTACTAGTATCATTCTCATTTTACAGATGAGAAGACTGAAATTCCGGGAGATGAGATGATTTGTCCAAGGTCACATAGCTTATAAACAACAGAACTGAGACCTGAACTCGGGATCTAAATTCCTAAACTCTGTGTTTGTGCCAACCCTAAAGATTTTAGCCTCCTATCTGCAAGCCAGCCTCAACCTCACCCCCAGACCCTCCACCACTGATGGCAGCCAGAGCCCCTTGATAGCCCCTCTGAGACCCAGCCCTTCCACCCAAAGGCAGGAGGCAACCTGCCCACCTGCCCCCATCATGGGCTCTTCCAACATCCCCTTCCCCTCCCACAGACAGCAGAACCCAAGTCAGTGAGAGGCCAGCCCAAGCCAGGCGGAAGTGATCAGCTCCTGGAAGCCCTAGGGAGCCCCTGCATCAAAGCCTCCCAGTTGCTGAGCTCCAGACACTCAGGCCTGGGCCATGGCACCCCGAACCCATCTTCCGGGGCTGCAGAGGATGCCACTCCATCAAAAACATATGTGTCTGGAAACGCCTAGGCAACCCAAGGAGTGGGCCATGGAACAAGGCAGTCATGGGACGCACACGAGGCCTGAGGGGTGTGAGAGTCCCTAAGGAGGCAGCTGGGCAGAGGTTGCTACCTCCCCTGCAAGAAGCAGTGGGGAAAACCATGCATTCCCATCCGGCAGAAACCCTGATCAACTTCTTCCCTGAGCTGGGAGCCAGCAACTCCAGACGCTGTTTTGCCACTTTCTGGACCTAACTCTGCTTTACCACTTTGTGTGGCTTTCCCAGCAAACAGGCCTAATTTTATTCTCTACCCTACTCAAATGTCACCCAGATCTCTCCTCTCCCATCCCATGCCATAGCCTACATTCTTCAAGCTCCCTCTCTAAGCACTTCCTACGATGTTCATCAAAGTAAATCGCTATTAATAACCAGGGTACAATTTGTTAAGAACTTACTGGAACCGAGCTAACTTATTTAGTTCTTTTTAAAAAAAATTTATTGTTATTAGTACATGTTTGCAGTACATGATTACATTTCTCATGGGGAATTGGTACATATACATAACACATCTTGATTCTACATCCCCTTCCCTCTCCTCTCCCCCCTTCCATCTCCTGGTCCCCTTCCCTTTCTCATTTAGTTCTTACACTCATGAGCTCATTTAGTTCTTTGAGGTAGGTAGTTTGCCTGCTTTACAAAGGAGAAGGTGAAATCCTAAACTCAGTTGCCTCAGGGCAAGCAATTGACATAAATGCTTTAAGAGGATCAGTATAAGACAATAGCTGCACATTGCTCTTATTGAGATCAAGATAAGACCTTTTATTGAGGTCAAGAAAACTTTGCTTTTGGAAATGCTGGGCAGACAAAACAAAACCAAACTTACCCACTGGCTTCTCTGGGCTTTGAGTCACCAGTTTAAAATTCCTGAGTTAAGTAATTTAGCTGCGCCCGGCTGTGAGGACCCATGGCTGAACACCTAGGGCCTAGGCTATTCCACTCGTTTATCTCTCCCTTTGTTCCTGGTCAGTCCACCAAACCTAAACTGAGCTGTGTATGGAATGAGGCGAATAACGCTGATATTCAAGGGAGAATTCCCACCAACCTCTACCGCAGTACCAATAACTCAGACCCAAGAACAGAAGAGTCCTAAATGTAGGCATGGTGCGGAGGGCAGAGCCTTACCTAATTCTTTAAGTCGCAACCTGTCATGTTTCCAAAAAGAAGCAAAACTTGCTTTAGGAGTAAGTGAAAAAGGCCAGGAATGGTAGCACACACCTGCGATCTCAGCACTCAGGAATCTGAGGCAGGAGGATTTCAGAGAGTTTGAAGCCAGGCTGGGCTACATAGTAAATTCAAGGCCAGTCTGAACTACACAGTGAGACCCTGTCTGAAACACACACACACACACACGCACACACAGAATAAATGAAAAAAAGCAAAAGATACCGTAAGAATTGTTCAAATTTTTGTGTCTGTATTTTTCTAGAAAATGTGCATTTTTCTAGAAAGAAGTTCCCATAGATAGTATCAAGATCACCATCTGGAGAAACTAAAAATCACTAATAGTAGAAATAAATATCTCCTATAATCCAATAATAGTTCCCCAAACCTAGCTGCCCCTCCCTTATGAAAATAGTGACCTCTCCCCACCAGCCCCCTGGGGAAGCCAGGAGAGCAACAACACCAAGCCTGGCAGCTCACCTGGTGGTTCCCACCCGCTGCGCCTGCGTAATGGTGCTGGCCCCTCTGAAGTTAAGGAAGGCCAAGTAGGATTCCACAGCACCCTAATGAAGCCAAATCGGGAGCACTGAACAGAGCTGAAAGAGATAACACATGAAAAATAAGCATCTAGTCCCCAGGAGACCCTGACTCAAACAGCCTGAGCAATTGCTCAAAAGGGAGGGCTGGAATCACTCAGGGGAGCAGACGGGGCTTCTGAAGATAAGGAAGGGAGAGCCTCTTACACGGGCTGGGCCTGCAGGTGTAACAGCACAGATCAGAGGCAGGGCAACAGATTAAAGCGACAGAGATGCTGGGGAGGAACAGATGGACTGGTGGAGGGCCAGGGAGGAAATGAAAGGCAAGATGAAGGCCTTATTGTCGAGCATTATTGAGAGATGAGGCTTGAATTTTATAGAGACGATGTCAAAAAGTTGGGCCCATGAGACCACGTGACCAGGCTCTAAAGGAGAAAAAGACTGAGCCATGTTAATGAGTAGAAAATGGAAGAAATGATTGCCAGGAAGGGGAACTGGCCAGCACGTGGAGAGTCAGGTATTAATTTTGAAGTCACATGGTAGATGAATGGACTCGTCAGCAAGAGGCATAGAAGAACAGATGCAGGTGGACGTAAACGGGATGACTCGAGTCAAAGGAAATGAAGGGATCCTCCCCCTACGCCGTAGCTGCCTGTGCAGAGGACCGCCCTAGTAACTGGCAAAGCTGAATTACTGCAAGTGCACGTTGGGACCATCGCAAGCTTTTTCCAATTCAGCATCCACAATTACAGAAAAGTATGAATTATAACACATGAAAGCAGAAAATAAGTACTATTCCCCTGGTCAGTTCTGAAACAAGTTCTGCACCTTGAATCTGGACTGCATTCTCTTCCTTGATTTGTTGTTTTTGTTGTAGAGAATTGTAAAATTCTTAACATCCCAATAACCATCACTAAATGGCTAAATACATTATGGTTTAGCTACTCTGGAATACTTAGAAGAATGGACTGCATCTGTGTGCTAGTGTAGAAAAATGTCCAAGATTCCTGCCAGGAGGTGAAAAGCAAATTGGGGATGCTTTCCCTGAGCTCGTCTTCTCCTCCTGGTCATCTTGCTGTTTCCTGTGGGGCTTGGTGTGGTGTGGGGTGGTGTGGTTTGATGTGTCCCCTTCTATTGGCAAGTATAAGTAATAAAAATCTTTCAAAGGCATTGACCTTCCCAAGCTGTTGCTATCACCTCTACTAGTTAAATCCCAAGCATAATTTCAGAACGTAGATGGCTTCATGTCTTTAAAAATTTCAGAGCTTTTCATGTAGAGGGGACGAGCAATTGTTTGATTTTGTTTCATTTTTTATTTAAACTGCTAACTCGTTCTCCAGTTTATTCACACTTCAGCCTATGTCTCTGGGAAGCAGGAGTAAAAATCACTAAAATTCATTAAGCTACAAAACTGCAAATTTGAAGTTGCTCTAGTAACTTAGCTGTGAGGACTATGCCCTAGTTAACACACACACACATACACACACACACACACACACACCACCTCTTCTGCTCTCAGCAGTTGCTATTGGTAGAAAAGCCTCAGGAAGAGAAAGCGAGAGAGTGAAGGAAGTTTTGAATTTGAGGCAATCTGGTCTGTAAGAGGCCCGGATGGGGGCTTCTGCTGCACCTGGCAGGTAGGTTGGTCACAGAAGAGCTCAGCTACAGCCCTGAACAAGATACTAAAGTTGTGAGGTACCAGAGATGTAGGTGGAGATGGAGTTTTTATAAAAAGGAAAGCTTTGGGCTGAGGATATAGCTCAGGGGACGGGGATATAGCTCAGTGGCACAGCACCTGCCTGGCAAGCGCGAGGTCATGAGTTCATTTCCCAGGTACCAAAAAAAGAAAAGGAAACCTTTGAGGCAAAAGTCATTAGAGATCTTAGAGAACCAAAAAGTTGAAGCAAATGTAGGACAGAGGACTGGGTGACTTAGAAGTGTTTGTTGACTGTGGTCAGCCTTTGAAAAAGCAACCATAAAATGCAAATTATAGGTTTGCCATAGGGCAGGGATCCGGAAATTTTTTTCTGTGAAGGGTCACATAATAAATATTTGCAAGCATACTGTGTCCGTCACATCTACTCAACTACTTAACTCCGCCACAGCAACACAAAAGCAGCCACACCCACTATAGAAGTGAATGCAGGTGCCCGTGTTCCAATAAAACTTTAATGGACACTGAAAATTGAATTTCCTATAATTTCCATGTGTCCCAAAATATTATTTTCTTTCAATTTGTTTTTCCAGCCATGAAAAACTCTGTTAGTTCCTGGGCTATCATTTGCCAACCTCTGTCTTAGGAAAGGGAATTTAGAAGGCTGTAATGACGTTAGAAGGGAAAATTAAAATGTTGGGCTCCAGCTCTTGTTCCGAGGATAGCTGTTGAGAAATCTTAAGAACCCTTGGTGAGGGCTCTCAGGCCTCATCTCTTCAGTCTCGAGTCTGCCATGGTGGACTAAATCCTTGCCCTCCCCAGACGAGCTGAAAAGTGTCTCTTTTCTCAGCTTACTATGGTCTGTGACTGTGTTAGGCTAATGTGAGATCCCTAGGACAAAGAAACCAGGAGGGGCTTAGTTATGTGCCATATTTCTTAGATTTGGGATCAAGAAAAGGCCTTAAAATCATCTGACCCACCTCCTGTATGTCACGGTTTAAAAAAAAAGCAAACCAGAGGGTCAGAGGGTAAATGACTCAGCCAAGGTCACCAGACCTGGGACGCAGACCTGGGCCAGAGCCTGCTCCCCACATCTACGAGAGCTGCACCCTTCAACTGCCTTCATTTGCACTCAGGAGAAAACAGTGAAGACTGTGTGGAATTTGGAGAGAGTGAGGTATTGTAAAAAACTAAGCACTTTTTAAAAAGCACATAGAACATGGTTAAAATGCCATTGTTGTGTCCACAAAATGTTTTTGTATTGCCGATCCAAAACTTGGGGTACAGAGGGGGAATTCGTGGGGTTCAGAGGACTTGGGGGAGTGAGAAGCATTGGCAAGGAAGCCTCACTACACTGGCTCACTAAGCACTGTCTACACATTCATAATAATAATAATAATAATAATAATAATAGTAATAATGAAATGTCTTCCACAGACAAATGCTCTACAGCAGTACTTCCCAAAGTGTGGTCCAGGAGCCCATGAGGGCTCCTAGAGCCTTTCTGTTTCTGAGACTCCACCAGGTCCAAACCATTTTCATAATAATACTAAGACATTTGTTTGGGCCAGGGATATAGCTCAGTGGCACAAGAGCCTGCCTGGCAAGCGCAAGGTCCTGAGTTCGATTTTCAATACCAAAAAAATTATAATAATAAAAAATAAATAAATAAAACATTTGTTTGCCTTTCGCATTTTCAGCCTTTCTAAAACGTACAGCGATTTCCAAAGTCTACATGGCGTGTCGTACGGGAGCAGACGGAACACTGTAGCAGACACCGAATGCAGCCAGGAGTAGAATGTTACAGTACATACAAGAATTCAGCTGGGCATAGTGGCTCATATCTGTGATCTCAGGACTCTGGAAAGGGTGGGGCAGGAGGATCTCAAGCTCAAGCCCAGCCTGGGCAACTTAGCAACTCAGCAAGACCCTGTCTCAAAATAAAACATAAAAAGACAATGAGGATGCAGCACAATACAAAGGTCCTGGGTTGAACCCCCAGCACCATTAAAAAATAAATAAATTAAATTAAATTAAAAATCCAATTGTCTTCTATTAAGCAAGACATTATAGAGATTTACAAAGATGTAAAACCATATCACTGGGCTGATGAGATGGCTCAGCGGTGTAAGCGCCAGCCTGGCAAGCGCGAGGGCCTGAGTTTGACTCCTGGAACCCACTTATGAAAAAAGGGCCGGTGATATCGCTCAGCGGCACGGGTGCCTGCTGGCGTGCGAGGTCCTGAGGTCGACCCCCGGTACTCACAAAAAAAAAAAAAAAACATATCACAGCTCTCACTGACTTTTTTGTCTTGGAAAATACTGCTATTTTCTAACAAACATGTTATTTACATGTAATGGATTTATTATTGCTAATATTTATGTGAATTAACATATATATTTAAATTTTTTGTTTTAATTTCTAATACATCACATATCAATAAATAAATAGCAGCTTTTATTTTAGTGTGAATCGTTAATAATTTTAAGAGTGCAAAGCAGTCCTCACCAAAAAGTTTAAAAACCTGCTGGTCTGTACTGAAAACAGACTGATCTATAATTTTTCTGCCATTTTGCAGACATAAAATACAAAGTAATTTGAAAGTGTTACTGGATTTATAGTAGCTTTTTGTCATTGTGTATTTTCTTTTTCTTTCTTTCTTTTTTTTTTTGTGGGTACCAGGGGTCAAACTCAGGACCTCGCTCTTGCCAGGTAGGTGCTTATGCTGCTGAGCCGTCTCACTGGCCCATTGTGTATTTTCTTAAGCAAAGGATTCTAAAAGTATAACCATTATTACGTGGTTTAAAATTACTTTTATCAGAACAGAAATAAAATTCACCTCATGACAGGAATAAAATAGTATGGGAAAACCCTAATGGACAAATCACACAGTTTATGCAATGAATCAATGCCCAAAAAAATAGGCTATGCTTTCAAGGCTCATTAGTTCCTCACTACAGAAGTCCCTCCGGTCAGGTAGGGGACGGGAAACCCGAGGAAGAGGAGCAGGGTCCCTTCCTGTGCGAGAAGCTGGGACTCGCTGTCACTTTGCTGCTTTTTTGGGAGGATATAGAGGGAGGGAACGCAGGCTGAGTGGCTCCCGTTCTTTTTTTTTTTTTTTTTTGTGGGTACCGGGGGGTCGACCTCAGGACCTCGCGCGCCAGCAGGCGCCCGTGCCGCTGAGCGATATCACCGGCCCCTTTTTCGTATGTGGGTTCCGGGAGTCGAACTCAGGCCCTCGCGCTTGCCAGGCAGGCGCTTACGCCGCTGAGCCATCTCACCGGCCCGCTCCCGTTCTTAATAAAATGAAGGAAGGAAGGGAAGAAGGAAGAAGGGGAAGAAAGGAAGGAGATAGGGAGAGAAAGAGCGAGAAGAAAACAGAGAAGAGACTTATAATTTGTGTAATACGATGTGTACCTCACATGTAATATGAGCCCTGATTCCAGCCACCTATAACAAAGTGCCTATGAGACAACTGGAGAAATTTAGATACTGAGAAAATATCTGATGCCATTAAAGAATTATTGTTGGGCCGGTGAGATGGCTCAGCGGCGTACGCGCCTGCCTGGCAAGCACGAGGGCCCGAGTTCGACTCCCAGATCCCACATACGAAAAAGGGGCTGGTGATATCGCTCAGCGGCACAGGCGCCTGCTGGCACGCGAGGTCCTGAGGTCGACCCCCGGTACCCACAAAAAAAAAAAATAATAATAATTATTGTTAATTTGTTTATGTGTGATTATAGTATTATTGTGTTAAAAAAAAAAAATAGCTGGGCACGATGGTGCATGCCTGTATTCCCAGCACTGGGAGGCTGAGGCAGGAGGATCACCGTGAGTTTGAGGCAGCCTGGGCTACATAGTGAGTTCAAGTCCGGCCTGAACTACATAGTGAGACCCTGTCTCAAAAAAACTAAATAACTAACTAACTAAATAAATAAATTCAAAATAATCCAATGTGTGCTGGAGATGCAGCTCAGTGATAGAGCATTTGTTTACTTGAATGAAACCTTGGGTTCCCTCCCCAGCCCTGAAAAGCAGAAAAATCCAACAGGAAAGAGAAGTGAGAGAATTGTAAACAAGACTGACCATTTATTAATTATTCTCAAAGCTTGGAGAGAGATCCAGGGGGATTCATTTTAGCATTCTTTCTGCTTTGTTGTATGTTTAGATTAAGTCTATAATT
Organism: Erethizon dorsatum; assembly: GCA_028451465.1. NCBI lineage: Eukaryota > Metazoa > Chordata > Mammalia > Rodentia > Erethizontidae > Erethizon > Erethizon dorsatum. The sequence goes on along the minus strand of CM051826.1, from coordinate 116,194,535 downwards.
GTTTTTAAAAATTTTAAATATGTCATCAAGGTAAAAAAAAAAACACAGGAAACCACTTCCTTAATAAGAATACTCTTTATAGGCATGAAAAACAACCCAGTGTCCGTCAATAATAGAATGGATAAGTAAATCATGGTGTTAGAATATTATACAGTAGTGAACATGATCAACTATAGTACGCATATGATATAGGTGACTATTATAAAGTTGAGCAAAAAAAAGTTGACATATCCCAAAAGTATATTCTATAGTTTTAAAGAGAAACTAGTAATTTAATATCTTGATATTTTAAAACCAAAGTGATGATAGAATAATAAGCAGAAAAAAATTACTGCCACACTGAGGAATGTAATTTAGCACAACATCTAGGCTCTGGGAGATGAAACTAGAGGAACAAGAAATGGAATGGGTCCACCTGTAATCACAGCACTCAGGAGGCCGAGGCAGGAGGACTGCTACAAGTTTGAGACTAGCCTGGGCCCCATAGTGAGTTTAAGTCCAGCCTGAACTACAAAGCAGGACCCTATCTCAAAAAAAAAAAAAAAAAAAGAATGGGTCATTTAAAGCCAAAAAAATGAAGAACTTTCTCTGATTGAAAATAAAGCATCTGAGTATTGCTGAGTGACTAGGAATATGCAGAATTGTGAGGCAAAGTGCCTGAGCTGGCCGTGGAAGATTATATACATGGGATTATGCATAGCTGCAGCTTTAGGATTATGGTCCAGTTACCTCGTGTGTGTGTGTGTGTGGCACTGGGGACCAAAACCAGGGCCTTGCACATGCTGGGAAAGCACTGCAGTGGCCAAGATGCACCCCCAGCCCAGGCCTCTGTTCGCAGATCACGTGATGGATCGGGAGTGATGCTGCCCGGCCAGTGTCGCCCCGGGCGCAGCAGGTGAGGTGGCCAGGTCAGGGTGTGCCACAGTTATTCCATTTGTACATAAAATTCAGCAACAGGACAACTGAGGTACAATGTTTAGAGACACCTACGCACATACGTATGTGGTAAAACTATGAGAAAATCAAGGAAGCGGTTCCCTAAAATCAGGAAAATAATTGGCTGGGGACAAGGGGAGGTTAAGAAGCTACAGGGAGGGATGTGGAGGGAGGAGATTCTGGGCAGACAGCAGCGTTCTCTTTCTTGGCACATTTCCATGATTTCTTACAATTACACGTATAATTATCCATCATGGTTTCCATTTGTGTTTCATATATGTTTCCTTGTTCGTTATCTTTTACAATTACTGAAGATTTGAAATAAACAAATTAGCTTCAGTTTTATATAAGTCACTCTGAAATTGTTAGATTTATGATAAATGCCTTAATGCAGCTTGATTTTTGCATGAAGCTATCAATAGGAGAAGGAAGTTACCTATTCCTGATGTAGCAAATTCTCATGTTAGTTTTTATTTATTTATTTATTTTTGTGTGTGTGTGTGTGGGTACTGGGCGTCGACCTTAGGACCTCACGCACCAGCAGGCGCCCCTGCCACTGAGCGATATCACCGGCCCCTTTTTTCGTATGTGGGTTCCGGGAGTCGAACTCAGGCCCTCGCGCTTGCCGGGCAGGTGCTTACGCCGCTGAGCCATCTCACCGGCCCCTCATGTTATTTTAAGGCCCTGTTGATTTAAAAACAAACAAGCTGTTGAATAAACATGTTTAATGCACTATTCCAAAATAGTTATATTTAGGTTCCAAAGTATCCCAAGAACTTTCTAACAATGACACAAACAGCATTGTGTTACAAGAAATGCGTGATTTCGGGCTTCTCCGACTTGCTAAGGCTTTTATACCAATTAGGTGAACCTTTCCGGGCATGAAAAGCAGCTCCAGAGAATTGCTGCATTCTCAGAATACTAGAGAACCAGCGCTCTGGAGATCATAGTCTAAAAGTTCACTCAGGCAAATTTCAATATGCAAATTCATGCCTTAAAATTAAGCTTCATTAAAATGCACTTAACAGTTTAAGTGGAGGCTGATTCTGTAACCACATTTGGAATTTAGATTCCTACTACTTTCAAACAAATGCTATGTAAACATAAAAATTAAGTAATCAAATGATTCTTTGCCCTTCTTCTATAACACGTTTCACTTAAGATTACTCATGTACTTCAAAATACAAATCCTGACAATATCCCAGTAAGGAAACAGAGTCCCTCGCCTTTAGAAATACACTTTAACTAAGACGCACGCAGGGCGCCCCAACGTCTTGAACATCAAGGCACAGGAAAATCTGACAGAAGCTCTCAGCAACTCAGCCTGAAGCCATCCGTGCCCAGACAGGCCCTCTGCATTCTCCTGTCCCTGCCAGACAACCTCAGGAGCTTGGCTTGCATTCTCAGAGTTGGACTCCACTCCTCCTAGCCCTTGAGGTTCTCCTCCATGTCTGACTAAAGGGTCTGTGGTCTCCCCAACACCTCCTTCATTACTGTTTTAATTGGGGAAAGGGGAGAGTGTGATAAAATCACAGAATGTAAGATGTATAGCACTCACCCACCATACACTTCAAACCTGACAGGGAAGAGGCATTCGAAACTCATTTTACAGAGAAGAGAATCAAGGCCAGAGAATGTGTGAAATCTGCCTGAAGTCACAGAGCTAATGAGTAAAGCCCAGTCAGGCCACTGCTCCGTGTGCAGTTGACTTCCTTGACTTCTGGTCTTAGCCTCTGCTCCATTCAGTGGTTGAGAGGTGGACTTTGGGGTCAGACAATTGTAGCTGGAGTCTCAGGCCCATCACCTGTAAGCTTTGTGCACTACTTCAGCTCATTGGCTTCAGGTATCCAAGCCAAAGCTCAATGAATGGCAGCCATTTTTACCACTTCTTTCTCAGATGCATATGTCGTGTGCAAGCCTCTTCTCTCCAACTTTCCTTTGCCTAAGGATCACCCGTGGGAACATGTTACATGCAAATTTCTTCTGCTCTGTCCTCAGGACCTCCTAGAGTGATTCAAGGAGCACCATATAAGTGTTTTCATAAGAGGCCTGAAGATTCCAAGGCAGAGAGTCAAGTTTTGGCAAATAGCATCAACTACTCCTATCTTCTCATTTTATTCCTTTAAAGTAAAAGAGCTCACCAGATCTGTACATACAGTCATAGAGTAGGGCACAGAGCCAGAAAAACTCTGACTCTAAGAATTTGAATTATTTCTTCTGAAACTTATCTTATACCATCCAGTGTCTTTCAAATGTTTTTAACCAAAACTACAATAAGAAATACATTTTACATAGCAACTAAGAACGGATATGTGTTTATACATACATAGTAAATGAATTTTTCACAAAATAAGATCTTCATTATGCACACTGCTATTCTCTTTTCTTCTTCCCCAGGGATTGAACACAGGGAGTGCTGAGCTTCATCCTCACTCTTTTTATGAACTTGCAGCCCTGCTGCCTCAGCTTTCCAAGTAACTAAGATTACAGTTGTGCACCACCATGCCCTGGCTCACAATACTATTTTCATTCCTTTTTTTGTAATGTTGAGCACAATTCTTTAATTTCATGTTATAATCCAAAATGAGTTATAACCAACAAATGAGTTGTAATCAATAAAGAACTAAGATGGCCCAAATGTTGGAATTAGCAGAGAAGAATTTTAAAAGAATTATTATAACTATATTCAAAAACATAAAGGAAAATATGCTCATAATGAATGAACAGATAGAAAATCTAGACAAAAAAAAAAAACCCAGAAACTATAAGAAGTTGCCAAATGGAAATCCTAAAACTGAAAAAACCCATATATGAATAAAAACTCCTCAGATTTGATAACAGATTTATATGGTAGAAGAGTCAGTAAACTAGAAATTATCCAATTTGTTAATTATCTGGTTCTTCACACTAAAGACCCAGGCATCTGCCCTTTCTCCTTCATCAAGTCTATTACTTCCATTATTAAATATTTCTGGAGTTCACTCACTTCCCAAAATTTCCACACCATCACCAGTGTGAATGTCAGGGTACAATTAAAACCCCAACAGCAATTATTTTAGAAATTAAATGCGTGAAGCCAGGCATGATGGTACACTCCTGTAATCCAACCCTTGGGCAGCTGAGGCAGGAAGATCATCACAAGTTCAAGGCCAGCCTGGGCTACATAATGAGTTCAAGGCCAGCCTGAACTTCATAGTGAGACCTTGTTTCAAAAAAAAGAAAGAAATTAAACATGTAATTATCATATAATCCATATATCCCAGAGAAATAAATACTTCTGTTAATACAAAAAATATATATACAAGGGGCTGGTGAGATGGCTCAGCGGCCTACACACCTGCCTGGCAAGCGTGAGGACCCGAGTTCGACTCCCGGATCCCACATACGAAAAAAAGGGGCCGGTGATATCACTCAGTGGCACGGGCGCCTGCTGGCGTGTGAGGTCCTGAGGTCGACCCCCGGTACCCACCAAAAAAAAAAAAAAAAAAAAAAAAAAAAAAAAAATATATATATATATATATATATATATATACACAAATGTTTATAGCAGCTTTAGTCATAATAACCAAAACCTGGAGACAAACCAGATGTCCTTCAACAGGTGAATGAATAAACAGAGGTGCATACATAAGATGGAATACTACTGAGCAATAAAAAAGGATAAACTATTGATCGCAGAATGATGTTTAGTGAAAAAAGAAAATCCCAAAAGATTTCACATCCTATGACTCCATTTATATAACACTACTGAAGTGATAAATTACAAGAATAGAAAATAATGGTTGCCAGGGGTTAATAAGGAGGTAGAGGTGGGAAGTAAGTGAATGTGGCTTTTGGTAGTAATAAAATGTTCTCCAGGGGGCTGGGGATGTGGCTCAGTGGTAGAGCACTTGTCTTGCATGCACAAGGTCCTGGGTTTGATCCCCAGCCCCACAAAAATAAATAAATAAATAAATAAATAAATAAATAAATAAATAAATAAATAAAATGTTCTCCAGAAGTGTTCTGTCCTTGTCAATCATTTACCTACTTATCTATCCTTCAAACCCATATCTCATATGTCATTTTTTCCTTCAGTCACTGATAGAGATATAGTACACAAGGTACACATGGATCATATCAACAGAATTTATAGCACTTGGCCATCTGAATTTAGGTTATGTTTGATGTCTATTTCCTCCTGTGATCCCTAGATTTTAGTAAATTCTTGTTTAAACATCTCAGGATTCCCCCAAATGTTCTTTGGCTTATAATACCCAGGAAGACCACCTGGTCAGAGTACGGAAAGCATAATGGGACAAAGAGGCACCAGAAGCCTCCTCGGAGCTCAGCCAGGGCAAGTAGCTAGAGTGTGAAGGCCCCATGGTGCCCCGCCCTGCTGCTGCCCTTCCTACACATGTTGGCTCTCTCTGTGGGGAATCTGAGGCTTGGTTATTTATGTTATGATGAAGTTCTGTTTTGTTTAAAGAAAACACACACAGAGAGCACACTCCTTATGCAAATATGTGCAATTTGCTGATGTGGATGAAGACCCTAAATGACCACTGGGTGTCATTACAGTGTGGCTTGAGACTGTGTGCAAGACTCCTGAGCGGGCCCTGCACGGTCAAGGTTTCCTGGAGGATGGTGATAAATCGGGCTCAGCTTTAAATGGAACCAAAGCCCATCGCCACCCCAGAACTTCACCATATGGTGACATGGACAAGGAGCACACAGCTGGGGACTGGAAGATAAAACAATGTCACAAAATGGCCCAAAAACGATGTTTCCAAGCCCTTCCATTTAAGAATGTGTATTCTCCTCAAAAGAGGTACATGGGTCCTTTTAGTGGGGAGTCTATTTTATTTTGCTATTAGAAGTTATTTCATTATTAGAACTTCTCACCTTTGTGCTGCCTTTAGTTCATCCCATTCACCTAGCTATCTCAGATCCAAAAGAGCCTTTCGTGGGAAGTGGGCTGGTCACCCCACAACAGCTCCTAAGCACAATATGTGTGTGCCCAGGGCAAGAGTGACAGTGACACAGAAGCAGTGCCTAGGGTGGCAGAGTGACAAAACCTCTGCAACTCATCACCTTGAAAAGGAAACGCATATGATTTGGGCTGAGACCTGCCAGAGCCCTGCTAATGATCACTGTAAGGCGTGTTCCTACGATAACAACCAGCTGTGCTAACCTAGTTCTACCCCTGGGCAGAATGCGGCTAACAAGCAAATGGCTTGAGTTCTGTGCTTGGTTCCCAATCCAATCTCTGGTTTTCACAGGTAAAAGAAGTTCTGGATTTTTTCCCCGTAATTTGCTGACAAAGTCATTGCTTCCTGACTGCAAGGTCATTGTATTAGTTATGCTATGTCCTTTTTTTTTTTAATGTGGGTACCAGGAGTCAAACTCAGGACCTCACGCTTGCCAGGCAGGCACTTATGCTATATGAGCTATATCACCGGCCTTTTTTTTTTTTTTTTTTTTGAGACAGGTTGTCACTATGCAGTTCAGGCTGGCCTTGAACTCACAGTGATTCTCCTGCCTCAGCCTCCCAGATGCTGAGATTATAGGCTTAGTTATGCTATATGTTTACAAAAAAAAAAAAAAAAAAAAAAGAAAATTCCCGGGGTTTGAGTCAGTGGTAAAACATCTTAGCACGAAAAAAGTCCCTTTCAATGCCCAAAACTGAAAAAACAAATTCCAAAAGTCAGTAGCTTAAATACAAGAAGTTTATTTTCTGGCCAGATAACCTTCCAAACAAATATTGAAGACTGCCTTGGTGTTAATTCTCCTTACGTGATTCCCCTAGGGCCATGGCATCTGCAAGGGAGCCTTGGGAAATGGTGGCTTAGCTGCATTCCCCAACAATCAGATTGTGGGAAACAGCACTTGGTCTATTCCACAAGTACCACACTAATCCAAATGGCATTGTAGACAGATTAAACACTAAATTGAGGCACAGGGAAGTTAAATTTAACTTTCTTAAGGTCACATAGGTAGCAAGTGGCCAAATTTGTGCCCAGAGTCCATACTTAATAGCTAGGAGAAAACATAGAAAAATATTTTTCCAACTTTGGGGTAATGATGGCATCTATAATCATGACCTGAAGACCCAGAAGACAACGAAAGGGAAATGAGAAGAGGGTGGAGGGATGGAGAGGAAAGGAGAGGAGGGAAGAGGAGGGGAGGAGAGGAGAGGGGAAGGGAAGGGAGGGGAAGGGAGGGGAGGACAAACCCATATTTGGTTACACAAAACTTAAAATTTCTGGACTGGGGTGCAGCTCAGTGGTAGAGCTTACACCATTAGCAAGCACAAGCGAGGCTCTGAATTCAATCCCCAGCACCAAAATAAAATCTTAAAATATGTAAATCAGAAAAGAAAATAAAAGTGAAAGAAAAGTAATTAACTGGTGATAAGTCTTGACTATCAACACAATCAAAAGTTAATTTCCACAAAATATAAAGATTTCCTGGGGCCAGGGATTTAACTCAGTGGCACAGTGCCTGCCTGGCAGGTATGAGGTCCTGCGTTCTATTCCCAGTATCCAAAAATCAAACAAACAAAAAAGATTTCCTACAGTTGAATTTAAAAACTGGAAAAATGGGCGGAGGACATAAACAGGCAATTCACAAAAGAAAATCAAATACCAAATAAAAAGACACTCAATTCCACTAATAATAAAAGTCATGTGAATTAGCATGTGCCAATATCTTAAACTACCATAGTTAAAAAATTATTCAAAATTTCTAATACTCCTTCTGGGTGAGGGTATTAGGAAACAGGCCTTTTCACGCACCATTAGTGTAAAGTTTTAGTTGGTCTTTTAAAAGGAGACTCAGTGGTAACTCTTAAAATGTTGGCCCACAATTTGGTTACTAGGAGTATAACTTTCAGAAATAATTGGATGTATGGGGAAAGTTCTCCAAAAGATATTCACCCATATGTTGTCTGTATATTGGAAATAATCTGAATGATGATGCGTAAGAGGCTAGTTAAATTATGGTGCATTTCTCATTTAGTCTTTAAAGAGAAGGTAGTTGCTCTGTAACCACCTACATGGAAAGAAGAGATTTCTAAAAAGTAAAAACATGGCCAGCAAGGTGATGCACATGGTAACCCCAGCTACACAGAAGGCTGAGGCAAGGGGATCACAAATTCCGAGCCAGCCTGGGCAATCTAGAGGACGCTGCCTCAAAACAAAATAAAAGCTAGGTGTGATAGTGCATACCAGTAATCCCAGCACTCAGGAGGCTGAGGCAGGGGATCACAGCAAGCTGAAGCCTAGCCCGAACTACATACTGAGACCCTATCTCAAACACTAAAATAGATGAATGAATAAAATAAAATAGATTGGGAGTTTAGCTCAGCAAAAATAAATAGCTATAATAAAATTAAAATGTAAGCTGTTTGATCTCATGTTTAGAAAGCAAACATATATGTGTACATATATGTATGCATATATATTTTCAAATACAAAAGAAAGCCCTAGGAGGACTTTGGTCATAAATATCCATATATATATATATATGGGTTCCAGGGGAACCCAGAGCCTCAAGCGTTTTATTACTGAGCTACACCTTCAGCGGTACCCTATATGTCTCTAATATTGTTCAATTCTCTGACAATTACTCCATATAACTTTATAATTTTTAAAATAGTATTTCTTTCTATTTCAAAAGGAGGCAGAAGCAAGACATGGTGGCTTGCTCCTGTAGTCCCAGCTACTCAGGAGGCTGAGGCCAGAGAATCACTTGAGCCTACAAGTTTGAGACCAGCCCAGGCAACATAAGGAAACTTCCATCTCAATAATTAATTCATGGGCCGGTGAGATAGCTGAGCGGCATAAGTGCCTGCCTGGCAAGCGTGAGGTCCTGAGTTCGACTCCCAGTACCCGCAAAAAAACATTAATTCATAATTAATTAAAATGTAAAAGGTGGCAGAGAGCTGGGCAAAGCTACCCAAAGTCAGTTCCCTGAGAAGAACTGGCAGGGTTCCTGTCCCCATCCCTCTCTGTTTCAGACAGTAGCAGAAGCAGCCCAGAATACCACCAGGAAAGCCACCTAGAAGCTTGGCATGCTTCTAGCCCGAACAAGGGACAGAACTGAGCGGCCCAAGGTCAAGTGACAAGAGAGCGCTCCAGCCTTGCCAGCGTTCAGGGCTGCAGGTAGCCCTGCCCTCCTGTGTCACCAGCCCTGGTCATCCACCATGGGCCCCATCCACATCCCAGGCCTGCCCTGCTGGGGGAAGTGGTCAAGCTGGTAACAGACAGGAGAACAAGCTGCGGTGTCCCCAGGCCACGATCCCGTGTGAGAGTTATCATTGCCCACGTTCTGCTCACGCAGACATCAAAGCACATTAAGTCGTTTTCTCAAAGTACCTGCAGGGGTTCAAGCCAGCGGGGTCTGGTTCCTTTGACTCCTATGGGTCTGCACAACTCCTTAGTTGAGTGATGGGTAAAAGATGAGAGAGGAGAGAAAGACTTCATGAGGAGAAAAGAAGCCGGGCACCCAGAGGTGCTGAGTTCCGAGTTTGCTCGGCGCTGGGGGGAGGGGGTCCTTTGACCCCTGAATAGACATCAAATGCAGTGGGCCTGCCTGGGTCCAAGCCCTGGACGGCAGGAGGAGAAATCGGCCCGGAAAGTTCCAGAAGCACGCTGTAGTGACAACTAGCGCTGTGGTTTCAACCTAACAGCCAGCCGGAGCCCAGCAATGCGGGTCGGTGGCGCGGAGGACTCGACCGGTTCCCGACCCAGGTGATGCTGGGCTCCTGGAGCCCGCGAGCGTGCGAGTGCAGGGAATCAGTGCCCGAGCTCAGGGACGAGAATGTCAGATCAGGCTCGAAACCGGATGTGGGTGCTACCGAAAGTGCAAAGGGAACTTCCCAACCGCCTGAGCATCTGGGGGTTTTGTTTGTTTTTGGTTTTGGTCTTTGGCGGGAGAAATAAAACTTACTCCATTGGTGTCGCTAGTCCTTGGGACCCGGCCCCGACCTCCCGCAGGTTTTAGCCATCGATGGAGAACGCGCCTCTCCCGCGGCCACCGCTGGCCCGCCAGGGCCCGAGGAGGGGACCTGTGCGCTGCGGCCCCACAGTCAGGACACGGAAAGGAGAGGCGAGGGCGGCGCGGGCAGCGGGAACCCTCGCCAGGTCCTGGTGCTCTCGCTGGCTTTGCTTTAGCCTTTGCATGCACAAGTAAAATAGGCTTGAGGAGCGTCTGGAAGGCCGCGAAGGCAGGTGGAAAACGGGCCTGGCATCTCTAGACGCGTGCCGACCTCACTACCCTGCAGCTCGGCTCCCAGGTGGGACCTAGCGGTGACGCTCGCGAGCGGGTCTGGGGACTCTTCCTGCGCGCTTCCGCGCGCCGCCTCTTGTCCGGGGCCACTTCAGCTTCCAGTCCGCACCTTGGGGTCCGACTGGCGCTCTCCACCTTGGGGATGCCAATGCCCATGCTCACTGTCCCTCTGCACCCCCAACTCCAGGCCCAGGAAAGGTGGGCAGTGGTGCGGGCTCCGCCAGTGTCCCCAGCCGAGACCCTGCCCAGAGCGAAGGCGCCCCGGCCCAGGCGGCTCGGACCGCGCTCCCAACTCCGCAGCCTGTGGTAAGCAAGAGACGTAAACCTTGGTCTGTGCCCCGTGGGGCACTCTGTAACCCATCCCAGAGCGCGAGCCAAGGAAGGGAAAGGGCTTGCAGACGGCTGGGTGCTCAGTAAGAGCTCAGTAATGACATTTGCCACTGGAGGTCAGGATCACCCCGCGCCTGGGGTAGGGATGCAGGGCAGGTGGAGCAGGGGACCGAACTCAGGACAGTGCCTGGGCCGAGAAAAAAGAGGCGAGGAGGTATGCCGGGGACCGCAGGGAAACAGCCCAGAGGACCCACGCACCCCGCCTGGCCAGCAGTGTTCCTGGTGGGTTCAGTTGTGTCCTCTCGCGGGTCCAGGAGGAGGAAAGGATGTCAGGGGTCCTGTCCACCTCAGGACCCGATGGGCTGCGGGGCCTGCTGGCTGCGTTCGCGGTCAGCAGAGACAACCAGTGTAAAGGACCCTGGCAACGGGAAAGGAGAGGCTAGCGCTGTCCCAAGAAGATGCTGACCAGCGACAGAAATGATTGCACTGTCCTTTCGGTGGAAGAAAGGAAGAGCTGGGGTGGGGGGTCCTCATAAACCGAACTCCGTCCTTCCCCAGCTTCCGGGAGTTCTAGGACAAAGCCTAAAGGGTTCCTCAGCACTACCTAGCAAAACAGGAAGGGATGGTACAGAAGTAAGACTGCCTCTTGGACCAGCACCCTGGAAACCGCACCCAGGGCCCCTGAAGAAAGTGCCAAGTGGAAGACACCAGACAGGACAGCAGCAGTGTGTGTGGCCCCCGAGTGGAGTGGGGAAGGTGACAGAATGGGCCTGACCTGGCCTCGCAGGGAGGGTGCCCGGCAAGCACCCCCCATTCCTCCCCCAAGGCCAGGCACATCCTCTTCCTCACAAGATGCTCTGGCAGGCTTTCTGTACAACAGAGGACCCCAGGAGACAAGCAGTGGCCCCACCTAGGCCAGGGGATTTGCACCCAGGCAGTGAGATGCAGACTCAGAGCTCTTTGAAGCTTCCAATAAATGCACCTATGATTTGCAATATGGCAGCAGAGAGTGGTCGCTGGCTGGCAGGAGTGTAGAGAGAGCACCTAACTCAAAGGACGGGGTCCCTCCAGGGGCCTCAATGTTCTTCTGTACAGTGGGAATGGTGATTCCATCCCTGAGTGGCGTGGGGGCGCTAGGCTCCCATGGGGGCACACAGTGAGGACTCCAAGACCAGATGGGGAACAGGGTCCAAAGTGGGAGGCTGAAACACACAGGCCAGAGCCCAGACACTTCCCCTCCCTCCTTCCCTCTCCATTTAGGTCCCTAAAGAGTGAAAAAGAATGCTGGGGCTGAGAGAGGAAATGGGGAAGGGGAAAGAGGATGCTCCAGGGGAGGAGGCCTCCCCCAATTCAATCTAAACTCCTTTTTCGCTCCCCTTAGATCACGATGGAGAGAGGCAAATCTCTGCTGTGACCTGTAAACAAAAGGTGTCAGCTCTCTATGGTATTGTCTCCTTGATTTTAGGCCAAAGTAAGGAAATTTATTTGGATATTTTGATGCAGTAATCAGATAGTTTGGGCAAACCCAGATATATGTCTAAATGATCAGAATTAATACCTCATGACGATCTCAGGTCTCTACTTGATTCTCCAAATGCAGCTGTGATTCATCCCCCCCCATGCCTTTGTTCTCTTCTCCCACATATCTTGTTTCCCAAGTAAAGGGGGACTCAGGCCATATTTCATTCAGAAAATGTGCCATTTTCCAGATCTCAGCTGACCTGAACTCTAGGCTGTTAATGGAATTAAAATACAACCAACTTGTCACCATCAAGAAGTCTGGAGGACACACTTGGGGTGGAAGGAAAGGAACAGAGAGAAGGCAAGACTATGGCAGTTACATTCTTAAATTTTTTTTCTATATTGTCAAAACACCATGGTGACAAAGAGTTGGAATTTGAAGTCAAGACACAAAAAGACAACCGAATTAACTATCAGGAGTTGAGCTGGGGCTCACAAAGCAGTAGGCACAGATCAGCTAAAGGCAGGGCAGTCGGGAGATGGTGGTGGTGGTGAAGTTGGTGTTGCGCCCCAAGACAAGCCTTTCTAGAAAGTCCACTCTTCCCTGTCTCCTTTCTTAACCAAAAGGATGGCTACGAAGAAAATCCAAGCAGACTTGAAGGCGCATTACCTGTCTCCTTAGTCCGTTGTGCGAATGCTGCAGTTGTAATTACACACTTGCTTTTTACAGGGGAAGACCAAAGATCATATTTTTCAAAGTATCAACTTGTTTTCCATTAGGCAGTTGTTGTAACAGGTTCTTTCAGCGACATGTTATGTCTTTAGGAAAGGGTGCTTCAGGTGGCGCGCACTAGCACAATTTTGCGGCTTTTAATTACTATTTTGTTCTTTTAGGGGGTTTCAGAGGCTGGCGCCTGGGCGTGATTAGACCGTCTACCCCGCCCGCCACAACTCGCGTAAGGCCACAAGGTGGCGCAACACAGCAGTCGCTGCAGCCGGAAGAACGGACTGGGAGTCCAGCAAGGCGAGTGTCCATCACCGTCCAGGTTTCCAGCCACCGGGATATAGAGATACGGAAGTCGCCACTTAAATTAGAAGAAGGAGGAGGAGGAAGATGGGGGAGGGGAGGAGAGGAGGGGGAGGAGAAGAAGAGAACAAATTGCAATGATAGGGTGGAACAAGGTCCTAAAGTGTATAAAATTCTAAACGTCTTTATATTTGTTGTAATTTACCAAAAAAGACGCAATAAATCTAGTAACTGAGACTTGATAAATCTATAATCTCGCCTAAATATTAATTCACTTCCTTTTTCGTAAAAACATCGAATTTTAATGATATTGGAATGAACTTTGAAGGCCACCTGGCCTGTCTGGCCTACATGCCACCCTTAGGAGGAAGCTCCAGGATCGCTCTCAGGTGTCAATCGCCCATCAGATGTCATAATTACTCAGAGGCTCGGCGTGTCAGGAAAGCACAAGAAGTGATTTCAAATATGTAGTAATAATACCTTTGGGATTATATAGCTTCTCTCTCAAGCAACAAGAAAAAAAAGTTTAAATATTAACCAATTAATTGTCCTAATATCCCTGTGGGTTGGTTAGGAAGCAGGTATTATTATACATGGTTTACGGATAATTTAAATCAATTGATTGTCAAGCGCCGGAGTGGCTGACTAGAGTAAGTGCCAGACACTTCCAGGAAAAGCGGAGATACAGCTGGCTCGGCTCTCCGCCCGGCTTTATGTGATTAATGTGTTTGAAAACTGACCCCTGACATGAAGGTACAAAATCGCTGGGATTAGCTCTTGCACACAGAACAGGAGGGGAGACCCCACTTCTTCCTGCAGGGCAAAACGCCGGTCTCTATCTTCATGCCTTCCGTCCTGATGCGAGCCAATCCGCACCCCCTGTCCCCACCCCGCACCCGCACCCGCACCCCCACGCCAGCCCACACAGCTCTGCTCCCATTTAGTGCGGCCTGTGAGCACCCGCGGCTGCTGTAGCCTCGGCGACCACCCCCCAGCCGCAGAGCTTCTGGGCTCTCGGAGCTCCATGGCCGGTCGCTTGCGATTGGCTGTTGCTAGGTGACGTCGCCTGCGCTCACGTGACAAGTGTTAAATGCCCACCCTGCAGGAGCCCGCCTGGCAGACAATCGTAAAGCTGCTCCGGGCCGCTCACCTGCTCCCGCCTCCTGCAGCCCCGACCCGGCCCGGTCACCCCTGCCCCCTCCATCCCCCGCCCCCGCCCGAGCCCGCGCTGGGCAAGGAGCCGAGAAGGCCGAGAGGATGCGGCCCGCGGCGGCTGTCCCGAGCAGCGCGCGGTGATCGCCTCCCCCGAGGAGGAGGCGCCTAGACCGTTGCCTCATTTCTTGTTTTCCTCCCCCACCCCCGTAATTACATTGGCTTCTGGAAGGGACCGGGAGAGACAGAGGAGGCGCCTGGCTTCCCCCTCACGCCCGCCACCCCTGCTCTTTCCCGTCCCGGGCCAGGATGACTGGAGTCTTTGACAGTCTGGTGGCTGATATGCACTCGACCCAGATCACGGCCTCCACCACTTACCACCAGCACCAGCAGCCCCCGAGCGGCGGGGGCGCCGGCCCCGGTGGCAGCAACGGCAGCAGCAGCCTGCACAAGCCCCAGGAGTCGCCGACCCTTCCAGTGTCCACGGCCACCGACAGCAGCTACTACACCAACCAGCAGCACCCAGCGGGCGGCGGCGGCGGGGGGGCCTCGCCCTACGCGCACATGGGCTCCTACCAGTACCACGCCAGCGGCCTCAGCAACGTCCCTTACTCCGCCAAGAGCAGCTACGACCTAGGTTACACGGCCGCCTACACCTCCTATGCGCCCTACGGGACCAGTTCGTCTCCAGCCAACAATGAGCCCGGTATGCACAACGCGGGTGTCCGGGGTCCCAAGTCGTGGGTCCATGGGACGGATGAGTAAACAAATATGTTTTGGGGAGGAGGGCCGCCCAGAGTCCTGGCCTTTCACACTGCCTGCCCACCACCTGCTCCAGCCCTTTACCCTTCCCAATCTCCAGTCTCCCGCGAGTGAGGGTTTGTCCCTCGGCGTTCAGCTTGGGGGACCCAGCGGCTCTAGGGCAGGGTGGGCAAGCGGTACACGCCTCCCGGCAGCTGCATTTCCTCGCCACCTGCCTCTTCTTTCTCTGCAGCGTGCTGCCCATCTTCCCCTTTCGCGGAGGGCTCAGCTTGCGGGTTGGGCGGCAGCTCCAGTCCCCACGTGGCGAAGTTGCGCCTGCAACCCGCGCGCGCGACCTCTCCAGGGACCCGCTTCTCGCCTCCCGCCACGTTCCCGCCGAGCCCTTCCCGCTGACAAGAACTTTAAGACCCCCGCGTTGCGCAGTAATCACGACTCCGTTTCCTTGTAGAGAAGGAAGACCTCGAGCCTGAAATCCGGATAGTGAACGGGAAGCCAAAGAAAGTCCGGAAACCCCGCACCATCTATTCCAGTTTCCAGCTGGCGGCTCTTCAGCGGCGCTTCCAAAAGACTCAGTACCTGGCGCTGCCCGAGCGAGCCGAGCTGGCGGCGTCTCTAGGCCTCACCCAGACTCAGGTGGGGCTCGAGCCCTGCGGGGACCAGGAGGGCGCGGGCCTGGGTGGCCCCGGAAGCACGCGCGTTCAGCACTTCTTTAAAATAATATATTTTTAGTAGTTTTAAGAACTCGCAGGCCTGCACCTTGGGCAACCTAAACTTCTAGGCCCAAAGCTGCAAAATCCCCAAAGGGTCGCTGCGTAGGAGGGGAGGAAAGGGATCGAGGTGCGCAGAAATCCGGTACCACGTTGCCTTTCGACTCGGTACTCATTAAGTGGGCGAAATAATTGGCCCTCCTGATACCCTCCTGATACCCGCACAGACATCCGGGGTCACACACAGAACACGAACCTCAGCTTTTTGAGGTCACCTTCCAATAGAGCAGGAAGCTGCAGCGCGAGATCCGCTCCCCCGCCCGGTTGCTCAGTGGCCATCTCTAGCCTGCGGGCTTTCTCTGCTACCTCCCCTCCCCGACCCTACCCGGGATCCTCCACTAAAGCTCCGATACTTTTCCCACAAAGGTAAAAATCTGGTTCCAAAACCGCCGATCCAAATTCAAGAAGATGTGGAAGAGCGGCGAGATCCCCTCCGAGCAGCACCCTGGGGCCAGCACTTCGCCACCTTGTGCCTCGCCGCCCGTCTCGGCGCCAGCCTCCTGGGACTTCGGCGGGCCGCCGCGGATGGGGGGCGGCGGCGGCCCGGCCAGCGGAGGCAGTGGCGCCGGCAGCTCCGGCTCCAGCCCGAGCAGCGCGGCCTCGGCTTTTCTGGGCAACTACCCGTGGTACCACCAGGCCTCTGGCTCCGCCTCGCACCTGCAGGCCACCGCGCCACTGCTGCACCCCACGCAGACCCCGCAGCCTCACCACCATCATCACCATCACCACGGTGGCGGGGGTGCCCCGGTGAGCGCAGGGACGATTTTCTAACCCCAGGGTGCCTGCACCAGAGACTGAGCAAAAACCCGCGAGCCTCGGTGCTCGCTCCCACCGCAGGAGGGTCCCTCCTGCCGCCCGCGGCTGCCACCCAGCAGTGCGGGAATACGTAGTCTGGGACAGCTTGGCCCAGCAGCCGGAAACTGGGGACCCTCGCCCCGCGGGCTCCTCACGGGAGAAGCGGACAGCTCAAGGGCATATTTCTGACCTGGGCCCCAAGCCTCGGCCATTTCGAGCCCCGCCTGGGACTCGCTTCCCCTTCTGTCCCCGCCCGGCGAGGTCTTTCGGCGCCTTCGTCGCCTGGGGCCTCGATCTGAGCCCTGGAGAGGGACGCCGGCCCCGCCCGTGAGGTTCCCGGGCTCTGAGACTCCTTTCTCCTCGCTCGCCCCCGGCTCAGCTCCAGCGCTCTTCGGTTATTGACCTCCCGGGGTCCCGCCGGCCCGCCCTCCCTCTCGTGCCCCCTTGACCCGGGGCCCCAAGGCTTTTTTTTTTTTTTGCCCCTCTGTTCCCAGACCTCGCCCCCCCATCCTTCCCCGCCTTAGCGATCCCCAGGAGCACTCCTTTAGCGCTCTCCTCATCCATCACAGTGGAGGTTTTTTTTTTTAATTTTTTTAAAAGTTTAGGTGCCTTTGCGGATGACCTCATTTTGATCTTGGGAAAAATGATTTTTAATATGTGGACACAGCAAAAATGTGTTTAAATTATCTTTTTTAGAATTTATTCAGGATTACTAGCCTGGATTTCGACACAGTTTGTAAATAAAGGTGTCTGTGAAGATTTTCCCAGTGATTTATTTGTATAAAAATACTCATCTTTTCAGACATTTTTGTAAACCCCCAGTTGTGAAAACTGCGGTTGAGCAGTGACCTCAGCAACCCCTCCATTTTATTTTTTCCCTTTGAAAAAATTTCTCAGTTAAATTAAGCTACTGATTTGAATTTATCTTATCCTAAAGTCTTGTTTTTGAAATGCAAGGTATTTTGAGGTTATTTATTATGAAAACAACATGCTCTTAATGTTGATTTTACAATATGAAGAGATTATTTAAATAAATTATTGTTTTCTTTGGAGTGTGTGAACTTTCCTTGGTGCCCAGGGTTTCCGAGCTCGAGCCGCCGCCCAGGCCCAGAAACGGGTCAGATGAGAGCAACGTTTGCACTTTGCAGGCCGAGAGAGCGGAGAGGCGCGACGAGTCCGGGACCCCAGCGCTGCCTCGCGCAAAGGGTTCAGCTCCGCCCTCTTCCGTCCCCTCGCGGGGTTCGCCAGCCCGCGCGCCGTGACTCATTCAGCGCCGGGCGGCTCCAGCCTCCTCCAGCCCGGCCCGCCTGGCGCCCGCGCCACCGCCCCGCGCCTGGACGGTCTTGGCCGCCCCCGCGTCCCCCCTGGCTGGCCGGGCGGTGCATCTGAGCCGCCGCTGGGGACCTGCTGTCTTCGGCCAGAGCTCAGCCGCAGCTCGAGATCAGACCTTTACGTCCGATCCTCCCCTCCGTTTGCCCCGCCGCCCTTTGGGAGCTGGCAAAGCGTAGAATTCCGTGAGTCACCCTCGGGAGGCATGGTTGGCTGCTCTGGAATCCAGGACGATCCTGTGCACAGGGCCGCGCTAGTGCACACACAATCACACATCGGCACACTCAGAGTCACACTCGTGCGGTCACTTTCACACGCAGGCGCACACACGATACAGAATACATCACAATCATACTCTTACCCACACACGACACTGACACTGACACATTCACACGTTCACACTCACATTGACACACTGACTCACATATGCACATTCACGTTCACGTGCAGAGGTTGGTGCCCAGTGCTGTGGGAGTGGCGTCCTTGCATTTCACACTCGTAGAGCGGAAAAGTCCACATGTCACTCAGCTCTGCTTTCTACCACCGGCCGCAAACAACCAGCTTCCAGCTTTGAAAATGACCCTACCTTCTAGCATTGCCTGCAAAAGCCAAAGGTAGGTGTGTGATGCGGGCGTGAACTAAAAGTCCCTTTCCTGGCAGCACCGAGGCCCACAGTTGGACGCTTCCTGACTTCAATCACTGACTACATGACCTTGGGCAACCCTCCTAGGCTTTCTATGTTACAGTTGCAGATCTATAAGATAGGAGCCATAATAACAGCTACCGCTAAGAGTTGTGAGCAACAACTTAATGAACCCTTAATGAGGCAGTGATGTAACACTGCCTGGCACATGATAAGCGCTAGATACATTTTGCCTGTCTTGTATTTAATATTTGTTTTATCACAGTGTCCCAAATCAGAAAGGCCTTACTTTTGCCTGTGATTTTGAAGTCCAGAGTTACCCAGGGGCCTTTCCAACTTCACCTTGTGTGGAAGAGCAGCATCCCAGGGCTGGGAGAGCCATAGCCCCTTCCTACGTGGGGCCTGAACCTCACTCCCTCCAAGTGATCTGCCTCCACTAGAGAGAAGGTTGGGCACAGGCCAGATAACCCTGCTTGCCAGATCCAGGGCTCCTCTCCTCCGGGTTATTTAGGTCATCCACATTACGTGGCCTCAACTCCTCTCTGCCCAAAACATACATAGGTGGAGGTAACTTTCTGGGAGCCTTAGCATCATCACTGGGTGGGGGGAGCATCCTGACTTATCTGCCTAGACTGTTTTGGGGACTGCTCCAAGTCTAGTTTACAATACAATACAGTGTAGTCCGGGCGTTTGGGGCTCTGGAAAAAAGAAGGAGGCTGTATAATCCTGTGTCCCTTTGCATTTCTGCATTGTTTTCCCAGGCTAGAAAGGACTGGGCTGAAGACCACTGACCCGCAATTCTAAACCAACCGCTGCCTACCAGACTCTCTTACCCGTCCCCCCACCTCGACCCCCACCCCCACCCCAGTTCTACATTCCGAAGGTTTTTTTTGAGTACCAGGAGCTGGTGCCAGTCTTCCTCCTGCGGTCGACTGTGCCCTCCCCTCCTTCGCGTGCACTCCCCTCCCCCCTCCCGAAACCAGCGGGGAGAGACGGGGCAGTAAATTGGCTGGTGTCGAGGATCTGCCGCAGACAAGATGATTAAGAGGCCTACGCCGGAGCGCCCGGGGCAGGGAATGTCAGCCCAAGTTGGAATCACGCAACAGGCCTTGGCATGAGCCGAGCATGGGAGCCGGGAGGGCGGGCGGCCCCTCTCCGGGGTGGGCCGAGGCCCCACAGACTCGCCGGAGTCTCCGAACCTGGCACTCGGCGGCGGCGGGGTCGAGCCGGGCCAAGGCGCGCCTCTCCCCGGGGAGCCCGCAAAGCCGAAGGCAGGAGGGTGCTGGGGCCGGGGGAAAGAGGCGTTTCCGCAGCGCCAGAGAAAGGCCAAGAGGAGGGAGCGCAGGGCAGGGACGCGGCCGTGTCCCACAAGTGAGGGGGCGGGACGCAGAGGGGTGGGCGCGGGGAGAAACAAAGCGCTGCCCCAGGAGGCGGGGACCGGCTCCAGCCCCGCCGGGGGCGACGCGCTGGCAGTCTTTCTCACAGTCCCGCCCGGAGACGCGGGCCCTATGATCAGCCCGCCGCCGCCGCGCAGACACGCTCCCCCCGCGCTCCACTGCGCGCCCCAAAGCGCGGATGAAAAATGGAATTGGGAAGCAGCGATCTCGACTCCCTACACTGGGAAACCAGCCGCTCTCGGAACACACATAAATCTTCATTGTAATCCCCATCCATTTGCTCGCGTAAAATATCAGGCAGGAGACAGGATGTGACAAGCGCTGGGAAGCGAGGGGAGGGGGAGCCGAAGAGTGAGGGGTGCCCGGGCCTCACCGCTCCACCCTGTGGCAGGGCTCTCCGCGCTCGGGCACAGCGCTTGCACCGAGAGTTGGTGCCAACTGCGGGCAGCCGGGGTGCTCCCCGCGCCCTCCTCCCGTCCCAGGCCCGCGTGCCCTCGCCGCGGAGCTGGGACGAGCGCAGAACCCCACTGGCCACCCGGAATTCCCGCCTCCCACCCCCCAGCTCCGGGGCTAGGGAAGGAAGAAAGGAGAGCGGGCGGACCCGGGGCCTAATCAGCCCTGCTGCAATGTGGGACCGTTTAGGAAGCTTCCCTTCGGCCTTCTTGCAGGATCACTTGTGAAAATTGTGAATATCCGTCCTGAGTAAGGATTTCCGAGACTTATGGGGCGAGTTTGGGGGAAGTATCAGGTTTAGTGGGGGCGGAGAGAACAAGAGAAGACTGGAGCTTTGTTTACAAACAATTCTGAGGTAGAAGACGTGGGGGAGGTAGAGAAACTAGCTCAGAAGTGATCCTGTGGTTCCCTCCGCTACTAGAGCCCCCCACCACCCAAAGGAGAAGGACATGGGGACCAAAAGGTCCCCTTGCCTTTCAAAGGGCCAGTCTTACAGACAGCATAAATCCCAGGCGTAACCGTCCCACTCCAGGAGCCCCAACACGCGTTCAAATCCCAAACCAGCTCCATTCCCTCCGGGAACAGCGACAACCAGTGGCTTTAACCTGTTTAGGGTCAAAGACTCCTTTGAAAATGAAGCTAGCAGGGCCGGTGAGATGGCTCAGCGGCTTAAGAGCCTGCCTTGCAAGCGCGAGGGCCTGAGTTCGACTCCCGGATCCCACATACGAAAAAGGGGCCGGTGATATCGCTCAGCGGGGCGCCTGCTGGCGCGCGAGGGTCCTGAGGTCGACCCCCCGGTACCCACAAAAAAAAAAAAAAAATGAAGCTAGCGATCTCTTCCTGCTACAATACCTGACAGGTCCCTCGAATTCGACTTTGGGGTCCTGGGTCTTAGAACCAGTTGAGTGGGGCGCTAACGTATCCTGTGCCCCTAGAACTGGAGGACTGAGCGGTCCCGAGACTAGCGCCCTCTCACGGGGTCGTGACACCCAAAGCAGCCTCTAAGAAGCCTCCCCGCGGCCAGATTTCTCTCCCCACCCTGGATCTGCCGGGTGAGCCGCCTCCCAGCCCAACACGCACACGCGCGCACACGCACACCAGGGCAAGCCGTCGCGCAGGCCTCACATCCCTCCAAGGACCTCACCCCCACCCCTGCGGGAGTTCCCCTCTCGGGGACGAGTTTGGCAGTGATTGCCACATTACAAGATGTTACATTCCACCCTGGGGCCTCGGGCTGAGTGGGGCGGGGGTGTTGTTTCAGGAAAGACAATTCGTTTCAGGAGAAAAAAAAGGACAGGTCTTGGAGGTGCAGCCACTTGGCGCCTCCACGTGAGATCGCAGACACTGTCTCCAGACAGACCTTCCTTCCAGGGGTCGCTCGGGCCCGGCTTCCCACTACTCCTTCCGGCCAGCGCGCAGACACTGCAGTGCCTTCGCACTTCCGGGGATCTCCCCAGGCTTGTTTTGGGGTCCCCGCGCGTTCGGGGCTGGGGAAGATGGATGCCTGCACCTTGCAGGCCGCTGCTGCAGGGGACAGGATTACAACCTCGGGGATGGTAGGACGAGGGGTGGCGGAAAGTAAGCGCGCTAGGAGGGCGCAAGGGCGCAGATTTGGGTCGCATTTAGCAAGCAGGCGGCTGTTCACACTCCCGCCCCTCCGCTCCCGGTCGTGGTCCAGGAGTCTCGGACACCCTAGAAGTGCCACCATCGCTCCCGGAACAAAAGGGACTTCTAGCTGGGAGAACTCGAGCGAGTCCCGACTGCTCCGAGAGACGGCCGGGCTCGGGCCGGCGTCTCCCGCGGGCGCCGCGGCGTCCTCCTCCTCGGGGACACTTTCCGCCCCGCCCCTTCCCTCTGCCGTCCTGGCCCCGGCTTCTTAAAGTCACAGGGTGTCTTAGTGCCCGAGAGACGCGCCGCCCCAGTGGGGAGTAAGTGGTGCGGTGAGGTGGGGGAGAGACGACACTGCAGTTCTCCAGGCAGTGGAGACAAAAGAAGAGCCTAGGCGGTCGCGGGGAGGGCCTGGAGGACACTCACCCCCTTCCTAGTGCCCCCAAAACCCCTGCGAAGCCTCCAAATAGCAGGGTCTTGTTCGCCGCCACTGGGCGGCCACCGGCACTCACTCTCCCGTGCTGATCACCGCCCAGCACCAACACTACGGGCAGCCAGGGCCCGGCAGGCTCATCGCTTCCTAACTGTGGAGGTTTGGGAGAATCCGGGAAAGGGGTCCACGGAAGGAAGAAGGGAGGACTAGAAAAAAAAAGAAAAGAAGAAGGGGAGGAGGGGGGATTCTGTTTAGTCACTTTCTCCGTTGCGGCATTTGGGGTGGGGGTCCTGGGACCTCCGGGTGTCCAAGCAACGGAGAACAGGCACCAGGAGAAGGGGATTCTCCCCACATGTTCGCGGAAAGGACAATAAAAATTTGCCTTGGGTGGCCAATTTCCTCATTTACCCCTATTAAAACAAAAAGCCCAAGAAATTCAATTAAAGCCACCCTGGCCAAGGCACTATTTGAGGCATGAATGTCTCCCCTAAAGCTGCAGCAATCATGTGGCATTAGACACTTCCGGAATCCTATAGCCAACCTGAAAAATCCCAGACCCCCTTTTTCCCTAATTTTTGCTCTGATCTGTAATTTTATCCACATTTGCACTAGTTTGAGCATTCTGGCTCTCCCATCTGAAAGCCTGCAATTACTATATAATTCTTCGCAATTTCAGATGTCCTAATATGGACTGTAATTTTTGCGCAAGACAATTTCCTGCTATTTCAAGCATCAACATTGTCAAAGTTGTATGTACATAATAAATGGGAATATCAATGCATAGTTTTTAGCATAACATCTTGACTCCTCGATAATTATATCCGTTCGGAGCCTACGCAGAATTAGCCTGAATTGCATGGTAACTGCTGCTGCTTTAAAATTTTTAAAAATTACTCATAATTTTCCCAAAGATTACCAAGATCTCGAGTGCACAATGTCATCAGCGTAATGAAGAGTAAACATTTATGCTAATAATCTGCAATTTTTTTCATCAGCTATAAAGACAGAGGCTATATAGCCGAAAATTTCAGTCCTATTTGCAAGCGCTGCGCTGCAAAAAGCCTGCGGCGCTCAGAGACGCCTGGTCCTGGGGACCTCTTTCCACTCTTAACTCTCAGGATAGGAGGATGGGGCCGGGGAATTCTTTTTGGTTTTCTAGTTTTGTTTTGCTCTGGTTTGGTCAATTTTATGTTTTCTTTTTTTCCTTTTTTTTTTTTTTCCTTTTCTTTCCCGTCATTCTCCCAGCCAAAAGCCGCCTTCGACCCTTTTGATTTGATGTAGCAAAGAGTGTGTGTCCAGATTATCTGAAATTGACACAGAAGAAGGTAAGGGTGGAAACCGGTTTCATTTTTCAGAGGGTTGGAAGGCTGCGCTGTGCCCGCAGCAGCGGCTCCCGCTCCGGGAGTAGGAGGGTGGGGGAGTGATTATGTATGCACCAGCTAATTCTTCCATCAAAACTTCTTGTCAGCGATGTCAGGATTATTTTTTTCTTTTTTATAAAAACACTTGATGTTTCAGGAAGTGTTAATCCCTGAAGATTGGGGGATAAGGGAGGGAGTAGGCAAACAGTAGGTGGGGGTGATCCGTTTCTTGAGCCTGGGGAAGGCACCCTTCAGAGCCGTTTGCCTCTTTGTACTGGCACTGGGTTTTTTTTGTGGGGCTGAGGACAGGAGGAGGATTATTTTGAGGAACGGGAGGGAGAAAACCTTCCCCTCTGGACTGTGTTTGATAGAGGTTGCTATGGACCTGTGGGATGAAGAGCAGAAAAGTTTGCTTTAGCCTAAGATTTCAAGGATGTTTAACCCGGGTGGTAGGATGACAAAGACCAGACAATTCTGAAATTGATTGATAAAAGATACAGAAAGAAAGAGATGGATACCAGGTCAAACATTTATGGGACATTGCTTCTTTTCTCCCAGTTTTTCTTGATCTAGCATCTCAGGTTCTGTACCCAGCACCCAGACCCACCTTTCCTTGGGTAATAGAAATGGACAGTTTCTTCGAAAAGAGATTTAATTTCTTCATCAAATGACTCTTTATGAATAAATTCACACTTTTATGCATCTAGGTGAGGTGCGTTTTAAAACTTTTTGTGGCTCAAAAAGTCTGAAGATCTAACCCAGCTCAGGTGCATATCCCCAGAAAACAGAAATAGAAATAAACCATAATGATCAAGGAGAGAAAGAGATGGACTATAAATGTTCCTACTTTTATGTTTTTAAAATATTGCCTAGGTTTAGGATCTGGGTTCTTCCACTATTAGGCTTCGCCCCTCACAGGACCATGCAGCCCATCCTGGCTTATGAAAGCCAAGACCCATGAGGAGGGGGCTGGGGACTGCTTCTTCTGACCCCCACCTATCCCCCACCGCTTTCTAGAGCTAGTGTGTGTGAGAGAAGATATTAAAGAGGTATCTGTTGTTTAGCAATTTTGCTAAGTCTGTCTTCATTACTTTGCTGCTGTGCATTTGCTAATTTGGAGGCCTGGCCATTGACAAGCTTGCTCCATACACCTGCAAGCAATTTGCCGGCTCCGGTACCGGAGAATTGCAGAGATGGCAGCTCGCACCTATTTGATTTTTTTTTTCCTTTTCTCAATGCACAGCAAATTTGGCTTTCAGTGCGTTATCTCTTTTGTTAATGCAAAAAGATTCCCTGGGCGAAAAAATTGCTCATAATTACCAGAGAGATGGGGAAACTGCATTAGAATAAATAAACCTGAAATTACTGTAATTATGTTGTGTTTGATGGGCCCGGCTTGTAATCAAGAAGAGAATACAGTGAAATGATGCTGACCCTCTTGGGTTTGCAGCTGTACACGCACTTTGGGGTCTTTTTTTGCAGAAAAGAGTCATTTTGATAATCATTAAGCTGTGTGTAACCTATTTCAGAAGTGTTTTAAAATGAGGTTCACATTTTTTGAACAAGGGGAAAAAAATCCCAAAATTGCATTTTGCCATTACAGACTCATACATAAGGAAAGGTTGTGTTTTCTAAGTGACAATTGTTAAGACATAATATTCGAAATCAGTATTTAATCATTATAATGAGGTATTGTTTAAATATAACCACCTTTAGATTATTCATAGTTTAATTAATATACTCATTATGAAAATCTTTGAATCAGATATTTGATGAACTACTTGTCAGTAACAAGGCAGCATTAATTAGGCCTATATTGAGATTAACATTTTTTAAAAGTACAACTGCTTATAATTATAATAGAGCCTAACTAAAGACCGCCTTCCTTGAGCTAAAACTAATAATTTCTCTATTTGAACTGTTAGCAAGAGATTATTAAATTAGTATAAGCTAATATCTCAAAGTATTAACATCGGCTTGACCAGATAGATTTTGCCTGTGGCTTGAGCCTTTGGGCCCTAGCAATCCTCTGGGAGACCCAAGAAAGATGGTAAGAGAAATCTCCCTAACAAAATCAAACATACCAGGGGTTTACCGAATCCAAGAAGGTCTCTGTTCTCGCTCCTGAGCCTAACCTCAGAAACTGACTCCCTCTCTGTTTTGAGGCGGGCAGCCCACTTGCACCCTGGTCTCCAAGGTCTGATCTCCTCCTTTGGCGCTCGTGGTTCCTCAGGCCCCTGGAGAGGAAATACTCCCATCTCCAAGCCCAAAAAGGGCACCGAGGTCCTTGGCTTCATCCTGCACCATCTCCCCGATTCTTCCAATACACCGCACCCCCCACGCGCGCGCACACACGCACACAAACGCGTGCGCGCACACACACACACACAGCCCGCCACTTCCTCCTCCCCTTCCCAAAGGGCGTCGAAAGAGCCCGGCGCATCTGATCTTTCACCAGCACCAATTGAAAAATGGGTGCTTGTCACAACACAGATCATTGCCTTCCCGGCTGTGCTCCCCACCGCGCGCCGGAAAGGGCCCCCCAAAGGCGGAGGGCCAGCCCCCGCCCAGCAGCGTCGGCAGGCGGTGTGCGGGAAGCAAGAATCGAAGCTGCGGTCGCTCGCTGCCCTCAGCTTTCCGTAGCTGTCTTGGCTCGGGGTCTGGGGTCTGGGGTCTGGGTTCTGGGGGTGGGGTTCGGCTGAGGCGCAGGTTACTGGAGGAAAAAAGGAGTCAGTGTAGTTGTAGTCTCTTAGAGCCCGCGCTTTTCTGGAGCGAACTGCGTCCCAGGGCTGTAACCGAGGTGCCCCCATAGTGGTCTTGCTTCAGGAGGGTAGGGCTGGAGTGGAAGAGATGTGTTTAACTCTGGCTCCCGGTTCCAACAAGTCAGTCGAGCCCCTCCGCCACGCCCTTGGCACTCCTCTTTCTTGGATGTGCAAAGAAAATTCCTGATCGTTAGCAGGAACGGGCCTTTTTTGCTGTGGAGGGGCTGGGGGGTGCTCCCTGGGACTGTGTCCTGTCCCCTGGAGCTCACTGATTGATTGGGAGGGGTGGATGACAGACGCGTCCTTCCGGCCCCTGTCAGGCGTCTGGCCCCGTCTTTTCCCTCACGGAATCCAGTGCCTCCGGGCAAGCAAAAGCTGGGAGGCCAGATCTGGGGATAGGCTTGGGGCAAAGCAGGGTGTCTCCGCTTTCAGGCCTCCTGAGAGTTGCTGGATGTGGAGAGAACTCCAGTCACCCAGGCTGGCTGCCTTTGAACTTTTTCCTCTCTCAGCGGATCCTCACTGTCCTTTCCATTCCTAAACCTGGGTGCTGCCCTGCTGCACCTGCTCCTGAACTCACTTCCCTAACTCTCCCTGGGCACTGTGTCCTCATCCCTTCTACTCAGGTAGACATCAGACACCTTGCTGACTGAGGGAACAAGGTGAGAAGTCCCACTGGGGCACCCCACAAGCCTTGCAATGGTGTCCTAGTGGTGGAGTTGGGCACCCCTAATCTGTCTCAGATCAGTAGCCGATTCAGTGCT
Source organism: Erethizon dorsatum (assembly GCA_028451465.1). Taxonomy (NCBI): domain Eukaryota; kingdom Metazoa; phylum Chordata; class Mammalia; order Rodentia; family Erethizontidae; genus Erethizon; species Erethizon dorsatum. Next base: position 116,167,288 of record CM051826.1, on the reverse strand, counting down.
AACTGTACCAGAGGTGGGAGCCTGCGACCCTCCCCCCACACACACAAGAGACAGCAGTTCTTTCTTGAAACCATAATTTTACTGTCTCAAAGAAACTTTATAACTTATTTACAAAGTTCTTTTTTTCCCCAAGATACAAAGCAATAAGTTAACATTCTCAATATAAAACTAAACTTTGACATAGAGAACACAAAACACGGTTGATTTCAATTGGTCACATTTTCCAAATTTCACAAGTAAAATGTCAAGATTCTTATTTCACAAAGGATCGGGTTTTACCGCCACACACAAGAGAACGGAAAAAGGCTAAGCTTGTGCAACATGTTTACGGAACAATAATAATAACAATAATAATTATATATACAGCCAATAACTCCTGCAATGGAGACTGTGCTTTCGGGGTGGACTGGCATTTTTCTGTGGTAGAACCTCCGGGATTGTTGTAAAGCTGCTTTTGTCTTACTTTAAAGCCCACTGGAATTAGGGCTGCTTGCTCGTCCCCTGCCTGTTTTCTCTCTGCTGCCCATGGATCCTCTCTCTTTTTACCCAGACTAGAATTTTTCCTTCTTGTCCAGGCAAAGCAATCAAGCGTTCCTCTAAAGATGACAAAACCGTGTTGGCTTCATTTATCTCTCTTATTATTTTTAATAATATGGAACATGTAAAAAATGCATATCATTCGGCTTCAACAACTCCATACCAGTGAAGTACAAAAGTTAATGTGTAAGTTAAAAATCCTTAGTCCTCCTCATTCATTTTTTCTGGATGCCTTCAAGGTAAACAGTGCGTCTGGATGGTGCGCTCTCCGCACACCACAGAACCAACACTCAGCCTCAGCCAAAGTCCATTTTCAATAAATAAAACCCCCTCCCTCCAATTTCCCCCAGTTCCCAAATAAGCTACACAGATGGTCAGGCAGGGTCCAGGAGGCCTGAAAGGATGAAACGTCCAGGATTGGGAGATGGGCGGCCCAGCAGACCGCTTGTGGCTCAGACCTGGTGACTTTTTGCAGAGGCCTCAGTATGAGAACAGCAGACAGACGAAGACCTTGACTTAGCGCAAAAAGAGACGAGACAGGACAGAAAAGAGCTTTTGCTTTTTCTACATTGTTTTGTTTTCCTGATAGTCCCACAAAGCTGAGGGGCAGCAGGTCAGGTGAGCCGGGTTGTTTTGCTGCTCCTGCTGTCTTGGGTGACTATGCCTGCGCTTCAAGGCCACTCTGCTGTCACCCCAAGTGGCCCAGGCCAGGGTTCAGGCAAGAGCACCGGCTCTGGGGAGTCGCTGGGTCGGACCTCAAGGGCTTCCGATGAGGCAAGCGACCTGCCTTTTCGCTGTCCCTTCCTTCCCTCTGGGCCCTAGTCCACCAGGCTCAGGGCACACAGTCGGGATGGATGGACCTGGAGACAGGAGGGGCCCGGATGGAGGGAGATGGGAAGGAGGCGGGAAGGTGCCAGCCGGCAACTTCACATGAGTTGGGGCTGCTGCATAGCTTCTTGGTGCGCTGAAGGATACCACGACGTGTAGCTGGGGATGTAGGAGCCCGCGCTGCTGCCTGAGCCTTTCCCGGTTGAGGAGTTAGGGTTCCAGCCCGGAGGCACGGGTGGGGAGCCGGCGGACAGGGCCCTGCCATTGGCCAGTGCGCTGCCCTCCAGAGCCGCTCCGCCCTGCTTCATCAGCTTCTTGAACTTGGAGCGCTTGTTCTGGAACCAGATCTTGACCTGCAAGATCGGAAAACAATGTGACTCGGGCTGAGCCCCACTGAGCCCACCGAGTTCTAGGGGAGGGAAGAAGGGAACTGCGGGAGAGCAGAGCTTGGAGGCCCCTCTGCCCAGCGCAAGCCGGCAGCTCCCCGCTGGAGCAGCAGAGCACCCCCCCCACCCGCTCGGCGGAAGAGCGCGGGAGCCCGACCGACCTCCCGCCTCGGGCGCCCGCAGGAACTGCTCTCCCAGAGCCAGGGGGCGTGGTGGCGAGGGGCTCGCGGCGGGTCCCGGGCTTCAACTGCACGCTCAGGCGGACCCTGACTACCGTCCGCGGGAGATGGAGCGCCTGCACCCCCCCCCACGCAATTCCTATATCAGCATCAATAAAAGAATCAAAAACCTGGATAGGAGTGGATGAAATTTATTTGCAGTTCTACCGCTTTCTCCTTGCGCCATCCTTTTGGCCCCTGAGTGAGTTGAGGACTGACTGAGGAGGCAGCAAGTTTTTTGTTGAACTTTGGACTCAAACCAAACCTTTCCCTAGGGTCTGTTTGCTCTCCCCAGGTCCGATCCAAAACCCGGGCCAGACGTTGGAAACCCGCGACAGCCGCGGCCGGAAGGCCCACGAACTCCCCGGAGTCTTAGAGATGTCCAAGGAGAGTCTCGTTTCTTCTCTAGGGTCTGGGACTTGGGAGGTGAGGAGGCTGGGGGAAGGATTCCCGGTACCACTGGGCGAGGAGGAGGAGGAGGAGGGAGACAGACACGGGCCCAGGCCCCCAGTGAGTAGCCACACATTTTAAAGGCAAAGGAGGGATTAAGTCCTGCGTCTATTGTTCCAGTTGCTCGGGCACGTGTGACCTCTGAATCCCCAAACAAAACATCTGGGGAAATCCTTCCTGCGCCTTAACCAGATGTCCGAGGACAGGACGGAGAAGCAGGCAGCAAGCAGGTCGGGGTACAGACAGCAGCGACCGAGCTAGGGCAGAGAGAATGCGAGAGGAAGGGGAGACGCCGGGAGTCTGGGGTGGACACACACCCACACCCACACAATGACACCCCGACCCTGAGGCCCAGTGAGCCAGAAATGAAGCCCAAGGCTCAGGCCGGGCCGCGAGAAGCCTGCTGGCGCAGAGGCAGCGGCGAGGTACCTGAGTCTGCGTGAGTCCCAAGGATGCCGCGAGCTCCGCCCTCTCAGGCAGAGCCAAGTACTGAGTTTGCTGGAACCTCCGGTTTAAAGCCTGCAACTGCAAACTGGAATAAATTGTCCTGGGTTTGCGGATCTTTTTCCCTTTGCCATTGAAGCGCACTTCACCGCCTTCCACCACGGTGCTCTTCTCGGAGTCCGCCCCTGCAGGGACAGCAGAAGTGGGGCCGTTGTTAAAACTGGGGCTGCTTTTAGTGTGGAGAGACCAGAGCGAGCGGCAGTCAAGGGGATGGCAGAGACAGGGCCGGGACCAGAGCATTCGAGAAACTCTGGATGCCTCGGAGGGACCCCCAAAGTCCGAGGGCCAGTCCCCAGCTGCTGCAGGCGGGATGGGGCCGTTCCTGGGAGCGCAGCTATTGCCTTTGCAGGGAAAGTTTGCTATTTTTGCAGGCGGTAGTTGAGGTTTAATTACCCTTAATTGCATACATTGTTTATAGCGCTACGCAATAAATAATTACTGAGACTAATACGTGCACATGTGGGTTTCTTTCTTCCAGCAGGGCATTGTGTGCTCGGCACACCGAGCCGCTCAGAGGCCCAGCCAGTGCCAGGAGACGCTCTCTCAGATTTATCCTTTGCTAGATAGTTGCGAATTGGGTGGATTTCTTAAAATCTTTCTTTGCTAGGACAGGTATCTATAGGTTGATATCTGAAACCTACACTGCTCCCGCGCCCTCCCCACCCCACCCCACCTCTCTCTGCCCCTCTTCTCTGTCTTCCCTCTCTCCCCTTCGTGCCTTTTTTCCTTCGCTTCCTCTCCCTGGCAAGCGCACGTACCTGGGTCCTCCAGGCGGCTCTGGGCGAGGCTGGCGCTGCCGGGGTAGGACTGCACCGAACTGATGTAGGGGCTGGATGCGTGGCTGCTGACCGAGTTGACGTAGGGGTAGCCCAGTGGTCGGGAGAAGGACGAGGCCGAGCTGTAGGCACCGTCGGGCTGCGTGTGGCCCGCCGAATGTAAACAGTGCATGGAGTAGTGCCCGTGGGACATGGGAGAAGGAGACATTTGCTGGTTGGGCGGCCCAAACTCCATAAACACCGCCTTGCCCGACACGGGGCTGTTGAGACTTTCTGGCATGGTGGTCATGGTCATCTCTTCTCGCGGGGTCTGGGTGTGGGTCTTTCTCTCCTCTGCTTCCCTTTTGGGGGTCTCTATGTTTCTCAGGACAGGAAGGAACCCAATTTAAGCGGAACAGGGGTTTTCACTTTCCATTCATAAGAAAATGGAGTTTGTCTCTTTGAAAAGTCTAAGCATGATGCTCCGAGCTCCCCAAACTCGGTTCAAAGCTTTGACTCAGCCAAGGTCATAAATATTCATGAGCTGGCGGAGCTGATTGGTCCGCCGTCTTGCATAATCACCGGGGATTGGTCCGAGACGCTTCGGCTCCGCTGGACTAGAGCGGACGAGGCGGCCCGGCCTCGGGAGAGACGCGTCGGTACTTCCCGGCCGGGGCTCCTCTGCAACAGAGCGCGAGGTGCAGGACGCACAATGGGCTGCGGCGTCCGCGCTGGAACCTCTGAGGCCTGCTCTTCAGCCTCCCGCCACCCTGGAGCTCTCTTCCCCCTCGAAACCAACTAGTGCTCCCCGCCATCGCCCCCTCTACCGTCCCCACCCTTCATCCGACCCAACGCCGGGGACCCGGGAACTGCTTCTGGTCGCCACCACCCAGGCCAGTGCTGAGCTAGGGTGGCTCTGGTCGCGGCCTCTGGATCGCGGAGTCGTGCACTGGGGGGCGCCCAAGGCAGCCAGCGGACAGTGGTCCTTCGGAACGTCCCGCGCCTAGCTCAGCGCCCTCTTGGCCGCGGCCCCCGGCCCGGGTCCGCTGTGCCACATCCCTGGGGCCGGGGTTCGGGGCCCTCCAGACCAACTCACTCACTCGGCCGCCGCGCCGCCGCCGCCGCCGCCGCTCCCAGGGCCCCGCTCGCATCGCTCTAGGCCGGGTTGGCCACTCCAGCTCGAGGCTGCACGGGTCTGATTAAAGCACTGCGCGTGGACAGCCAGGAGCCCGCGCTTCTCCTCCCAGGAAAGGCGGCCGCACCGCCTCCCTCCCCCAACACACACACCCTCTTTCCCTCCCAACCTTCCTGCGCTCCCCCTCCCCTCTCCGCTCCCTCGGAGCGGTGCGCCCCGGGCGCACTCGCCCCGAGGGCGCGGCGCTGTGTGGAGTCGAGGGCCCGGCGGGCCCAGTGCTATCAGAGCGGCAGCGCAGGTGATCATTTTCCGCCCTCCTGGGGTCTGGCGGGAGTTCCTGGGGTTCAGGAGCCCTTGGGGGACACCGAAACCCTTAGCAACGCCAGGCCTGTGGTAGGCAAGACTATCTGTGTATAGACATGTCTCTGTCGCCCAGTTTTTTCCTCACCTCCAGTGGCTAAGGCTGGCTTCGCCGGGCCTGGGGGCAGGGCTGGTGCAGGACAGAACTGCCACGGCGCTTTCTATCTTCTGGGGTGCTAGGTGCAGAAAAGCGCAGGAATGGCCCCCGCCCCGCCACTGCTACCACACAGCGACCCCCATGCGGCGTGGAGCACGCTACGCTGGTTGCTAGGGGCTGTTGGTTCCCCATCCCGCCAGCCCCACGGTGAATCCCAAATTACTTTGTTAGGTAATTAGAAAGTGTTGATAATTATTTCTTTCATAATTTAGCGGTGTGAAGGGAACAGGGAAATGATCTTGTGAAAGTTCACACGTGCAGATGTATTAGTTACTGATTCATTTGATTAAATGGTAGTCTCAAGTGCTCAGATCCGCAGCTGAAGGCGCCCTATTAGCATAACACTGATGTTTAATTTTCATACGCATAATTAGCCATATATTTAACACTAATAGCAACATGCAGCCTTTCAGCGTTAAACAGCCCGGGATTTGATCTGGCCTGAGCTGAACCTTCGCGCTGCACCTTCCCCTGTCTGGAATGTGCAATGATCACAGGACAAACCTCTGTAATCAAGCACATTTTGGCAGAGGGAACACCAATAAAAATGAACATTCAAAACAAATTACATCGGTGCTGTCGTTACAGATATTAGAGGGGGTTCTCCTTTTCTAAACTTCTGTAGCAGCAGCGCCTGCTCGGCGGAATTTCTCTCCTTTGGTTTAAGGGCGCAATGCTGGGAGCAGAAATATTTCAGGCAGCCTGGTTGGAGCAAAAGAGAAAAACAAAAAGCAACAACACTCCCAACAACCCGATCTTACAAACCAATAACGGTTTTGTCAATGGTTAAAAGATTTTTTTTCCTTAATCACCGAACCACAAGGTGAGGCTTTGTAGCAACAACTAGGTAATGACTGCCACTAGACAACTCCTGGAGACGTTAGGCTCGTCTTGATTTCTGTCGCACTTTGGTTTTAATTGCTCCTTCCTAGCGCCTGTTTTGGGGTGTGGAGTGCCGTCCTGTGCGCCCAGCACAGCTGCTCGAGCCCGGGTCTGTCGCGCGCGCCTTGCGGGCCCTGCCCACGTAAGTGATCGCTGCGGCCGGCGCGGGGTAGAGGTTGGGACCAGGGAAGGTGGCACTGGCGTCTTGGGTAGCTCTCGACAGGGCGTGAGGGAATCCGACGACCGGGCTGCCAAGGGCCAGTTTCTTGCAGAGAATTGCAAGGTGGGGGAAGGGAAGAGAGATGGTCGCACGTCGGTCGCGAGTCTCCAGGGTGCTGGTCCTTCCACGGGGGTGGGGGTGGAGGCATTTTCGCTGTGCAGGGGACCTGGCTGGCTTAGAGAACAAAGGTCTGGCACGCAATTCCTCGGGATAAGGTTTCAGAGACTTGATTAATTTAGAATTGAATTGTGTGTAGGCGAAGATGTGTCTACACTGCAGATATTTACTAAAGTAGCAGGTTTACTGAGACTCACTGAGCCGGTCCCTCCAGCGCTGTGCAGCCGCCGAAGCTAGCTTCTCAATTTTGGGATCTCTACTACACAAGCTATGAATGGCTCCCTCCCACCGCCCCACCTCTAAGGCAGCACCTGTTCTAAAGTACTGGTTTGGTTAGATCTTTGCTTGTCCCAACTTGGAGGAAACAAAATTGTATTAGTTCTGAACGTTCGGGATTAGAATGGATTGGAATCACCTTAGGACCAGGCAACACTGATGGTGGTAGCTTAACCATACTTGGCTGGAAGCCTTGCATCTCTGGGTTAGGTTTGAGGTCAAATGAGTCGGCAGAGGGCAAGAAGGCATAGACTAGGTGCTTTAAAAACCTACTTCCTAATTTCAAGTTCCACATCATAATGAGTTAAACAGAGTTGTAATTCAAGTTTGTTTCCTACTGCTGAGTATTGGCAGTACTGGATGGAGAATATAATCTTTAGGTTAGTCACTTTAATAAATAGGATTATGTGCCTGTCCCATAAATACCTCCACCTCAAAATAATTGCTGCACAAGCAGTGTGTTGTCCCAGTGGTTGGTAAAATCTTGTGATCCTAATATAACTATCCTTAAGGAACCCTGTAGTAAACTCATCTACAGATAAAAGGTACTGTGCTAATCACTGCAATCTGATTGCTCTAGGAGAGAAATGAAGTCATTCTCTGGCAAAGATCTCCCAAGGCCAACTGGGCCCTGTTCCTCTCTAGGGAGTTATTTTGGGGCAACGGCCTCAGGCTCTGGGTCTCTGCCTGGCCAACTCCAGAGCACCTCAAAAGTTTATCTATGATCTTGTAAATCCTAAGGAGTTACTGAAACCACTGCCTCACCTTTTCCAGCTCTCTGGACCCACTAAAATCAGACTCACTCTATCTAGAACTCTATATCCTGGATGCAAAGAATCCAGTCTGGAGGTGTAGGGACCACTGACAGAATCCTTAGTTCAAAGAAACATGAGCTCATTTGCAAGCCTACTCATTGTCCTGTTTCCATCTCCTTCCTTACTACTCTGGGTATCATAAATGTGGTCAACTATTGGGTCCAGCTGACACTTATCAGTCATGGCAAATACAAGTGCCCATATTCCTTTGGCACATTTGAGCCCAAATTGTATTAAGTGAGGGGCAAACTGCAAAGGCCACTTTAAGAAAAACAAGAGCTCCTGAAACCATTGGCCTCAGTACATCTTCACTGAACTTGTTCTTAAAACCATACCCAGAGGGACCAGCTTTCTTCATGGACTACTAGAGGCCCAGCCAGTTTCCACCCTTTAGCCAGCAGTGAGCAGGTCCTGGAAAGCAACCTCAAGGGAGAGGAGGGCTCTTCTGTGCCAGAATGTGCCTGGGGAAACAGTGTGGCCCAGCTGGATTTCTGCTCCTGAAGCGGGTTGGAGCACCAGCCACTGGAACCAGAGTGAAAACTGCCAGCTCCAGTCCGGACCTGCCGCCTGCCAGGCCATTGTCTCACACACATCTCTAGATCCCATCCCTCTCAACACCTGACCTTTGAAGTCCCCGAAGCCCCAGGGAAGGAGTCCCAAGACAGCCAGTAGAAGTCAGTTTAGGATTAGACAGGTTGGCTAACTGAACAGATGCTCTTCACATCTGGGTCAGCGCGGCTGCAGCTCGAACTCCTAGTGTAACAAACGGTCCAGTGTGCGAATGGCGGCGGGGGTGGGGATGGCAGGAGAAGAGCGGGAAGGTCTCAAACCGAATCTCCCGGAGGGCCAAGGATGGGTGGCTGCGAGCAGAGGAAGGGCCGCAGGATACCGGGGAAGTCTTGTTTCTGGATTGAAAAACCCTGCAGAAGGGCCAGGCCCAGGGTGCACGCCCAAGAAAGCGTTTGTAATCAATGCTTCCGTTCGCGGGTTACTCTGGAGGCAAAGCCGCGATGAAGAAGAAATAATAAAAGGAAGGGCTGGGGTGGAAGCAGGTGCTGGCACCTGGAAGTGCCCCCAGAACTGGCCAGCGTGGGACGGGCAATGGGTAAAACAGATTTTAGAAATACTCCAGCTAACAGGTTCGGTTTTTCTTTCTGTGCGCGGTGTGTAAAAAAGACTCAGTAAGAATTAACCACCTCTCCTCGCCCCCTTGTAACTGTCAGACGCAAGGAACGCAGACACACAGGGTTTAGCGGGTTTTTACTCGGGCAGGGTCTGGGCAAGGGACAGGGGAACTGTGCTTCTCCGGGAGTCCCTCTTCTTCAGCCGCGTTTCCCGCGCTGGGACGCGAGCCTGAGGCCAGATCCGTCTTTCCCGAGCCGCTGGGCGGTCCGGGCTTCGGCTCTGCGTGCTCTAGTGCCACCGCATTTCTTCCTGCACGCTATTAGGTGGCAGGTAGGTTCCTTCGCGACCTGCCCTTCCCCTTTCATCTAAAAGTGCTCCAGCAATTGAGAATAATGGCACCGGGCCTCCATGACCTCGGGGCCACTTCTCAGGCTTCGTGAGGCAGCTTAGTCAGGATCTTCACGCCCCCCGACGTGATGAGAACGGTGTGTTCAAACTGGGCAGACCTGAAAACACGCCGGGGCGGTTGTCAGCGGCAGCGCAGGGCGCGCGACCCAAGCAGTAGCTCCCAGCTCCGCTCAGTCCCAGCAAGCTCCCCTTCCCCAATACTTTAAAAGGAACAGGGCCCAAAGCAAACACCTTTGGTTGTCCAGGGAGACCACAGTCCATGCATCCTCCAGGACTTTAAATTCAGGAGATCCCTCAGTGATAATTGGCTCTGTAAAAGAGAAAATATTTACTGCAGTGACCTCATCAGATTCTTGTCAAACATTGTTTCAGCTGATGAGAGAGAGAGAGAGAGAGAAAGAGAGAGGCAGCCCCCCAAGTCCTTCACCCATGGGTTCCTGTTGTCATCTTGCAAGGGCTGATAATTGATGTTGCTTACTTAGTATACTACAAACTGAACAGTAGGAAGAGGAAGCGCCACAGCACTAAAAAGTGTATTAAGTTGCCTAGTTCATAATTTTTTAGAGAAAGAAGGGCATTTTAATCAAGCCTTAATTAGGACCCCGTGGATAATAACCATCAAACACCAGTCCTTCTTATAAATACCAGTCAGTTTTAAAAAATATTTGAATTTTTAAAACATGCTTAAAATGTTTATTAATCAGCAAATAACAATTTTCTTATTTCACTCTAATTGCTTCTCCATTAAGTCCCACAGTCAGACATAGGAGGCCTTTGTGGCCCTAGATGCCTGGAACTTGGTGTCATCAATCACAGGATCAGCCAGGAATGGGCCACCAGAGAGCTCATGCCACTTGCTGACAGGGAACAAGGGACATAATCACCTCTAGTTACTGGGTGTTAATGAACAAACAAAACACAACAAAAAAATAAAACCAACCACCACATTAGGCTGGTAACAGAATTAGAGGTTGGATAGCTGCTGTCCCCTGAATGTGTTGGTAAGTATCTGAGTTAGGAAGATGGGGCTCAAGAATATTATTTAATCAGATTTACTATGCATCTGAATTATTTCATTATGCTGATTGGCTTTATTAGTCCTTCAAGGGACTGCCGGCCAGCTCCGCAGTTTCTACCTGTGAGCCACAGCTCTCAGAGAGGAGCCCCACCTTTACCTATGGTGAACGCCATGCCCTCCTCCATAAGCAGATCACTGTCATTCGCTGCAAAACAAAAAACAGGGATGTGGGCTGAGAATATGAAAAGAGAACAGAGAGGAACAGATTTAAGGGAGTTGGGGACACTTGAAAAACGTGGTCATTTTCTTTCAGGAAGAAGGAAATCTGGAGGCTTCTAGATTCCTGGATGACCACCAGAGTCAAACATGGGACTCCTGGGCTTCGGCACTTGCAGTGTCTGTGCTCTGGGTCAAGACCTCATTCCCTACGATTTCCCAAAGCTTGGGAGGGAAAACTAGGTGTTTTAGACACCTGTTAGGTTCCCTCTTCCCCTTCCTATGTCCCCTGGACCATCTACTGATAGGTCTCCTGGTCTCACTGGGTCCTGGGCCTTCCCCCCATCCCTAACTCAAAGAGAAAGAAATCTTAGGGAAGGGTGGAAAGAGAAGACAGCATGCAGACATGCAGGTTGGGCTAGGAGATGGGGGTCTCCATCCTCAACTCCAGGGATGGGCACTGAATGGGACGCAAGCCTGGCTGACCACCCCTTTCCTCTTCTCAGCTGCCTGAAGTGGAGCTCTTTGGTTTGAAGGGGTTCTGTCCAGCTGGGTCCCTAGGGATCCTCTAGCAGTAGTTAAAGGCAATAGTTCTCTTAGGGCTCACTCTTACTCTCAAGTATACAGGTCAAGGCCCCAGGACCAACTTTCCTTTGGTGCCAGTCCAAATGTCCCATTGCCCTGGGGCTCCTCCATACAGCTGTTTCCTACCTTCACCCAAATCCTCCCACCCCTTTGGGCCCACTCCTGCCTTCTCACTGCAGAATGCACACCCAGGCAGTGGAAAACAGGAAACTCCGGGGAAGGAACACAAGGGTGGGCATAATCGAGACATCACAAAAGAGTACATGTGCTAAATACATCAGCTGTCAACACTGGGTAGGATGTAATGAAGTTTAACCACAACAGTCAGTGGTTAGAAGAGGGGTAGAGAAAAAACAAAAAACAAAAAACCAGAAAAGTCATATGTGCATGCTGCTGGGAGACTGATGCAGTGGCATTGTTTTCAGTAACTTTTTCTAGACAAATATACCTTATGCCTTCTAGCCATGGACCATTTAGAAGACAAACAGCAGAAAAAGCCTTATTTGGGGATTGAAACTGTGAGGCTCTACTCTACCAACATAGTAATGTGCTGGTTAAAATTAAGTAGATATTCCCTCTATTCCCACACACACACACACACACACACACACACACACACACAATGTGGATTCAAAGCAAGAGGAAAAACCCTCAGGAGCAAAACTGCTTTACCCTGATACCATTCAATAAACAGCTTCCAAATTAACTTTCTTACCATGATGCCAAATTTCTGGATGTCCGTGAAAGTAAGATCCTATTCCATGTCCCACAAAATGCGGACAGACTTGGAAACCATTCTGATGAGTTATGTGGCTTTAAAAGTGACCAAAAGATATTTAACTAAATTTGATACAACTTTAATGCCTACTAAAGTTAATAAAGTTTAATAAAAATTAAGTCACTTTAAAATATTCTCTGCAAAAGAAAAAATATCAGTTCTATTTAGAGTCAGACGATAGTGTTAGTGTTTCCTTTATTCTGGAATAATTTAAATTTTTGCTGATGCTTGCAACAACTCCCTTTAGATATACGGAAAAAGAAGGTATGTATCTAACATAATAGTTTGAGTCATAGCTTTCAAACAAGGTCATTTTGGACAAGAAATGAATATGCATACACATAAATACAAATTAATATACATAACTAAGATATATGTGCATATAATGTAGGTCATAAAAGCTTACCTGGCTTTTGCGGTTGTATGGATAAATTACTGTGTAAATTCCTGATTTGGAAGCTAAACAGAAGAAATTCCAATCTAGAAATATGGCTTTCCATTATGGTATCCTTTATTCTGGTCTATTTCAAAATGTTACACATTTTACAGACTCACAAAAAGATCAAGTCTGTTCTGTCAATTTTCTTGAAATACTCCAAATTTTGTGAGAATTTTTGAGTTCTACTCAAGACCTGTCCCGTTAAAGAAATTCATAAAGAATATTTTTTAATCACTGTTATGCTTAAGAGAAGCTAGTATTGTCATTCCTAATTCTTAACGCTTCATTAGGTGTTTTTACATGTAAATGTTTTGGGTTCCATCTACCCCTTATAAATGAAATCTACCACACAGAATCAACTCTAAAATCTTAACCCACAAGGCTGAATTTATGTGTGTGTGGGAGTATTGGAGATTGAACCCAGGACCTTTGCGCTGAGCTACATCCCCACCCCTTTTTAATTTTTTTTTTTTTTTTTTTTTGAGACAGAGTCTTGTTAAGTTGCTCAGGTTGGGCTCAAATTTGTGATCTTCCCGCCTCAGTCTTTCAGAGTGCTGGGATTACAGGCATGTGCTGCCATGCCTGGCTAGATATATATTTTCATGTGGACAAAGCGCACAATATCCTTAACATTACCCATAACAATGAATTGGAATTCACAGGACTATTATTGCAATTCTTAACAAATCCAAAATTTTTATCTTTCTAACTATAGTTTCCGACAGACTGTAGTTTTAGTTTAACATGAGCCCTTTTAGTCATCATCTTGGTGGACATTTGTGTCTGTATACATTTTTTGAAACATTTTTAATTACTGCCCTAGATTTCTAAGATACCTTCACCTAGACCAGGATGTCACTATAACAGATGGCAGATTCTACTGAAATTTAATTTTTTTGTAATTGATAGTATAAAAATAGGTAAGCCATGCAGATGCTGAGGACAAGAGTAAGTCAATGTTTTTATCTCTTAAGTTATAATTTTGGTTATGGTTATTTCTGGGGTTCTTTGCACTCTGAGCAGGAGGAATAACATCTTTTCCAAGGTGCTTCTATTTGTTACACACAATTTTTGAATAGAAACTGAGAGTGGAGAGTGGACAGAGGGTAGAAGAGAGATGATTAAATAAGAGATTATAATCTAGTTTTTTAAAAAACAAAAATGGGTTCTACCTGGACCTATAAATTATGTTAGCTCAGTCACAACAAACCTCAATGATCTAAAAGGATTCAATATAAACTATTCTCTTATTTTTTTTTCTTAAAATGAAAAAAACTAGTTTTCTTTCTTTACCCCCCCCAAGGATCCAACTGATTGGCAGGCATCACAGCTACATCTCAAATGTGTGTTACAGTGGCAATCTTCATTTTAATTTCCAATGAGAGGAGAGGAAGAAAGCCCACTCTGAAAAAACCCTCAGGGTCCCTCCTCCATCATACCTCTCATTCCTCTTCATAAAAAAGCTGTGCGGTTACTAGGTGGCTAAAGAGATCTGAGTGCATTCTCCTACAACAATTTGCTCTCTGGGTCCTGCTGGAACTTCTGGCCATAGCAGTATCACAGAATCTATGTGTCACAGATGCAAAGGTTAGAGGATTTTTACAGCTGAAGGAAAAGAGGAAAAGAACCAGACAAGTTTCCTTCAGTTCCTTGGTTGAGCACTCATCTCAGTGCCTGTTTCCCAGGAACTAAGAATACTCTTCTTCTGCTTTTCAGGGTATTTTCTTTTGGACCGGTAGTTATTTTTTAATATACACTTACTGGGGCTAAACGGGATACAATCTTATTAATATTCCTAATTACTGTTTAAAGGCATGTGCCTTCTGTTATTTTAGGATACACTTGTGAGCACAAGATTATTCACCTGATTGTAGGCTTTTGATCTGATTTCACAATCTAAGGGACTAGTAGTAGCAAATTTCACTCCTCTAACTGAAACAAGTGCTGGTCACCCTAACTGTGGCATGGAAAGGCGGAGTGTGCATCTGTCTACCTCCTGACTGGGATGTCGGGGGAAATGGAAATAGCGAGGCAGGCGCGTGTGTCCAAGAAGCGGCGAAGTTGCTCCCCAACACCAGCCAATGCAGGGCCAGGACCCATTTCTGAGCACCAGGCTTCTCTTGTCCTGAACACTTCTCCGATGAAATCTTCCTTCTTCTTGCTGAAATCTACTGAGCAGAATTCTCCTGATAATAGCTCTTCTGTTCTGACTTCCTTTAACTAAAAAACCTTTAAGTTAGTGTGACACCTACTGATGAGCCCAGCACATTGATCCTTTGAAGCCTTTCATATGGATTACTGGGAGAGAGAAGAGGAGGAAGGTGTAAAAAGGTAGTTTATGAGCTTATTTTCAATTATACTGTTCATATTGTAGTCACAGTTTATAGATGAAAGAGAAATTTCTTTTAGGAATTTCATCTTGTGACCATTTTCTTCATTTTATTGCCTTTGTTGAGGCAGTTGGACTCAATTGAAGTGTTGTCTAGATAAATGAAATTTCTTAATATATTTCAACTACTTTTATGCCTAAAAGTACATACCCCAAGAGGGCAGAGGAGTACTATGTTTAAGGACATCCTCTTACAGAGAAATCAAAAAGCACATGGAAATACCATTTCCATTTTTATATGAATCCTCTAAAGCCACACTAACCTCCAAAGGGTCACATCTCTCTAAGAAAGGATCTCACGTGGCACGTGATTTGATATGTTTTGAATTATACCTTAATCTTTCTAGATTTTTAATGTAAGCAGTAGTGTTTCAATGAAGGAATGCACAAATCCAGGGATTCCCTCTAATGACAGGAATGTTTAAGTACAATTAGCAATATTTTTGAAAGCCAACAACTGTTTTCCAGAAGAGTGGTACATTTTTTTTGTTTCAAACTGGATCACAAATTACTGTATTTTCTTACAATAGTGCTGAACTTTTATTTGAGCTTTTCTGTTTCTGAAAAGCAGACATGATGGATTGAAATAAAAGATAATTTATGGCAATGCTTACTTTCATGTGCAGAGAGAAGCAGTGTAATTGTAATTTACAGTAGCTGTCAAGAAAAATCCATCACAGATGACATTAAAATGACTTATTTTGCCTGAGCCACTTATTGTTTAAATGTGCATAATCTAATAGAAAGAGATTATTTTTTTTAAAAATCTGCTTTATATTGTTCTAAATTAATATCAAAACATACACTTATGAATTAAACATTAAAAACCGTTTATTGATACTTTCATCATGACATTGTTATTTTTTGATTGAACTGTCATATATTTGTGGTGCATGAATCTACACACTCATGATATTCTCATACAGTTACTAGAGACATAATCATAAAAATGCAGATTTAGGAATATTTGGAAACAAATGGAGGTACAGTGAGTATAAGAACACTATGGCCTAAAGATCACTTAGGCATCCCTCACAAAGCAAAAGGGCACAGAGAGAACTCTTTTCATGAAATCATTTTAGCTGATATTTCTTCAGAAACTTCATGCTATTCTTAGGTTTTAGAGGAGAATTTCAAAATTTCCTGTAGAGCTCTAAATTTTGGGGTAATATAATATTAATACAAGATGCTTGAATGTTCTTTTCAGAATGTAGCAATAGAAGGAGGCTATGTAAGCATGGTTAATACCTTAAAATAAATAAGACTGCTATGAAAAAATGTTTGGAAACCTTTGGTCTACAATGATTTTAAGTACTTTTGGCTTAAATGTGATTATCATTTGTTTATTTACCCCCTTAAGATTTTGCCTGAATAAGAAAAGGCAAAATAATGGACGGCCGGAAATACTGCTTTAAGACATCAGAACAAACATTTGTTAGAATTGAGGCCAGTTTCCTTGCCAGCGGCAGACATAAACCATCTAAATAGTGAAATGCATTAGGGTAAAAGTAAAAAGTTCATTGTCTGTTATTTTCCACATAGTTTTGTATGTGCAGTTGTTGGGACTGATCTGGTTTTCAAAGGAGCCTGCAATGCAAATTCAAGCTCTGCAAAAACTGACCTTTGCCAGATAGCTAAAATCCAATGTCATTTTCAATTCTACTCTTCTTCATCGTCGTCTTCTTCTTCTTTTTTTTTTAATGTAGCTAGAATTAATGTAGTGAATATGTAATGAAATGCATTATCCTGCATGGAGATTTATCAGATTTTCCAACTGAATGCTATGCTTTGCTAGTACTAGCTGGAGTTCACCTGCATGTTGGTGTGGCGTGTGGCTCTTTTTTGTAAAGAGTTAAGTCGTACACAAAAAAAGGGAACAAAGGTCAGCACCCAGCCACCACTTGAATGTGAGATTTTTCTTTTTATTCCCCTTGATGTATACTAGGCTCTGTGTTATTAGTCTTAATGATGGAAAATTGTAGTGTTGATACAAATCTTTTTTTCAAAGTAGTAGGCGGGAGCTCCA
Source organism: Erethizon dorsatum (assembly GCA_028451465.1). Lineage (NCBI taxonomy): Eukaryota > Metazoa > Chordata > Mammalia > Rodentia > Erethizontidae > Erethizon > Erethizon dorsatum. The sequence goes on along the minus strand of CM051826.1, from coordinate 116,150,664 downwards.
TTTGTTAGTAAGTTTTTTTTGTGACTAAAAGCCACGGACAGTACATTTATGTAGCAGTAAAAGGCCTAGATGCTCTTTCCATAGCAGAGCTAATTATTCCCACTGTGACCTTACTGATCTAGCCTGTTCCTAGTACATCTCATCTGCACGCCTGTTCCTCTGTGTAGATGGTGTCAGAGAATATGAAAAACCCTATAATGAAACCATTTTCATGATGGAGAAAGGCTACTGGAGTTGCACTTGCTACAAAGAGGCTCAATTATATGAGTAATTGTGATAATTTTCTACATTCATAGCCTTCAATGGGGAAAAAAGAATGAGAGCCACAAAGGAAAATTACTTTAACAAGAAAGTACAGAGAGTAAAAATGGAAGAAGAGACAAAAAGGGGAAAAAATAACCAGAAAAAAAGTTTAAAAAATAGATCTGGAGGGAGGAATAGCGAGACAGGGAGAACAACAGAAATGCTCAAAAGCCCATGTGCAGCTGTGTTGCACAATTAAATTGAATTTTTTTTCTGCAGTTGATGAATGTGACTACTGCAAATGTGCCTCTGTAGTTAGCTATCATTTGTTGTTCCGTGACAGGAAAAGGATAATTACCTCTCAGAGAGAATCAAAGGCTGACATGCCCTTTAGACACAGCCATGAATGCAGAGCTCGATAGAATGCTTGAATAAGAATCTAGTGTTCTCTGCCCCCTTCTACTGAAGAATAAATTTTGTTAAAATGCGAGCGCACCACCAGTAAATTTGTTGAACCCTAGGTGTTCAAAAATATGAGGTGCATCTATCGACTCATCCCATTTGCAAAAATAAAACTGCATTTTGAATTCATTTCTATTATATTCATGGACAGTAAGATAGTGAGATATGCATTAAATTTCTTTTCCCAGTAGGGGTCTGATTCAACATTTCCTATGAAAGAACAGAGAGACACTATCCTTTTTTCCCAGGCTAGTTAGCCTATAATTTAAAACTGTCAAAAACACAATTTTGTTCAAAGTCTTCAATAAAAGCTTCTCAGATATAACCCAAAGAGATTTTACTAAAGTTTGATTCAGACACTGTTACAATATTTTTAAAGCCATAAATACATTTAACTGATATTTTACTGCCTTTTTCCTTAAAGTATTGGGAGGTGTTTGAAGAAAAAAGGCAGTGTCTTTTCAAGGTGACTAAGCCTTCCATACTTTAGACAAATGGGAAGTATTCAATGGTTCATATTAATGAGAACAGTACTTTAAGGGGTACTGATGTGATCATCTCTAACAAAATGCATTACTTTTAAATGAAAACACATATTCTGCATGTCTACTTCAAAACAGTTAAGGGGGAGAAAGACCTGAAAGTAGGCAGCAGACTACAAGGAAAACTCATGAATTCAGAAAACACACATCCACTAAAAAGCAAGCATGGAACACTGTGTGGAAAATATATACTGGATTACAGGAAAAATGAATCAGACAAAAAAGGGACAGAAGAGCACTCTTTCAGGATATTTGCTAATTTACTAACTTGAAAGGCAATAAGGCTTTCTTGAGTTAATACTTTTCATCTTTCAATCATAGGAATATGTTTCACTTTACTCCTTCACAAATTTTAGCTTTTCTCCTTTCTCATTATTCAAGGATTAGGATGTTCAGCCCCGTCTTAGGCACTTCCTTGCATATGTGGTGTGATTTTTGAGTAAGTGAACTATATGCAGACCAATACATCAAGCTAGAACAAAAGCAGACATAGAAATATTGTTTGCTGCTCCAATAAGTTTCTTTGCTGACCCTGGTTTAATTTACTTTTTTAAAACCTTGGTTTTTTTTCAACCCAGGGAATAATATTGCAGACTGGCAGTTCACATACGGATATCAGACTGAAATGATGGTTCTGAACCATAAAACATGTCATCAACTTTATACCAAGCCACCAATAACCTTTGTACCACTTGCCAACCCTCCCTTTACTTGTCAGTGTAAAGCTTACCTGATTGTGTTTCCAATTACAGAGAAAGGGGCCCCTGCTCTGCAAGCTGCAATTGCTTCATCTCTACACCTCCGGGCAACTTCCACTAACTTTTTACCACAATCATCCACATTGCCCACCAAAAATGTTTCAGAGGTGTCGCCATGGTAGCCATTGTAATAGACCTAAACACAGGCAGAAGTTTTAAAATATATCCTTGCTTTAAAAAATCTATTCTCCCAAAGTACAGTGTTCACTTCTGTGTTTAGTAAATTCATGTATATCAACCCTTTCAGAATTATTCTCAAGTTTGCCTTATATAAAAGAAGAAAAAACAGATATACTAAAACCTTATAGAAGTTAAAAAGATGAAGCTACATAATGATATTATAAAAACCTGAAAACTAAATGTCTAGAATGGCTAGTTCACCATTATAATTAACAATGCTATTGTAACATTTTGTTTCCTTATTTTATTTCGGAAGGCAAAACTATATATGTAAAAATAGTGACCAAATATATTGACCTACACAATTGCCACAACAGATTGAGAAAACTAAGAAATATTTAACATGGTATAAAGCTTCTTCAATGTCATGAAGACTTATATTATCATTTATTTCCAGTCCTATACTTGGAAGTGACAAATAATGACAAGGATAAATAAGAAAGACACGTTGGTAGTGTAACAGATGATAGGAGAATGTAGTTCTAAGAATTAAAATATATCAAAGTAGGAATGAAATAAGCTACAGAAAAATGCTATGTGAGGAAGTGAAATCTTAACTAATGTTCCAGATAGCAGAATGTTAACAGAAAACACTCTAAGGGGATTTTTAAAGAATAAGAATATAACAAAACAAATTTATGAGTAAAATTACAGAAAATATAATTTTATCAGTCTTCAATAATTTGGAAGTCCTTCAGGGTCTTGAAAGACACAAGTTTCATTATACATATAAAAAAAAATCAATAATTGCCAAACACTGTAGTAAATACAGAAGCCGGAGGAGACTGGTTGAATATTGATCCCTGAACGTAGCATGGTATTTACTATTTTGCATACATTTTCCCTAATTATTTTTCACAGTTTTCTTTCTCATAAAGTAGAATGTAGAAACTTATAAAAAAAGATATTTATCTTCACTTTGTGTTTTAATAATGACTATCTTAAATCTGTATACTATTCTGCATCTTAATAAATGCTTTCCTATACTCCATGAAGAAAGCAAGAAATATCTTTATAAAAATCTTCAGAAAATTGAGGCACAGACAGGTAATTTGTCTGGGATTAGTGATAGAATACAGAGGTAAACCAAGATTAATATGATGGACTGTTAGCTTCTAATCAACTGTTTTGACTACTGTATAAATTATCTTAATTACTTTGCAATAGAGTAATGTTTTATACACTTATTTCCATTTATAGTCCTTTGCAATCTAGGAAAGTGTAAATTTTGATTTTATATAAAAGACTATGAAATTTGCTAATATAATGCTTCAAGAAATTTTGTAACTGTGAACTATAGTTTTTTAAAGTACAAATGTATTACTTTTAAAATTTTTATTTGCTTTTTCATATTACTTTTTTGTTTGTTTATGGTACTGAGGATTGAACTCAGGGCTTTCACTTTGAACTACCTCCCTGGCCCTTTATTATTTTTATTTTAAGACAGAGTCTTGCTAAGTTGATGAACTGCCCAGGCTGGGCTTGACCTCGAAATCCTCCTGCCATTGTCTCCCGTGTAGCTGGGATTACAGGCATGTGCCACCAGTCATATTACTTTTTGCCAGCTTTCAAGATGTATACTTGAAAGATTCAATATATATGGAAATACAATACTTTTGAAAGTCTGGGGCCGGTGAGATGGCTCAGCGGCTTAAGCGCCTGCCCGGCAAGCGCAAGGGCCCGAGTTCGACTCCCGGATCCCACATACGAAAAAGGGGCCGGTGATATCGCTCAGCGGCACGGGCGCCTGCTGGCGCGCGAGGTCCTGAGGTCGACCCCCCGGTACCCACAAAAAAAAAAAAAAAAAAGAAAGTCTGTAGTAGTCATTTATAAGTACTGTTTTTATCCACAAACTATTCTCGTTTTGTACTTCATTTACCTAACAAATATTTATTAAGCAACTACTAAGAGCATCACATTGTCTATTTTAAGAAAATTCAACCTTCGAGAGAAGAAGAAATCTATCTTCTTGTGAAACATAGCAGACATGAACAACTATAAAATTCAATAAGTATTTCCTGGTAAAAGTTAGAACATGGTAATGGAGTTCTTCACTGAATAAAATTATTTCATAAGAAATGTAATTTAAGATACTGACCTCTGTTTCCTAGACTCCTTCACATTTCTAGATACTTGAAAGTATATCACTATACTTAAGAGCTTCATAATTATTAAGATAGTATAAATTTTAAAACTGAAATTACTTATTAAAAGTCTTTAGGAAACTTTGACAAGGAATAAAGTATTCATTTGGACACACTGAAAACAGAGAAGAATATGCTGATTTCATTCAGACAGTAATATTTTGTTAGAAGATGTTTAGGTGAAAAAACAAATGTAAAACCCTAAAATCAGGTTCAATCCAAAATAAACCTGTATCATGAAAAAGACTTTGTTTTAGGTATGCTTCATAAGATTCCTCCTACGTGATTCTGACTTGGAAAGATAACAGAATATGTGCAGCAAACGTTCAAGTATTGTAGTAAGATAAAAAGTATTCCAAGTAGGATACAGAAAAAAGCTGAGCAATAAAAGGAGTGTTGGCTCTATTCATGTATAAATTGGTATGAAGAAATTTAAACAACTAAAAATTTGACTGAATTCAACTGTTGGATATCATCTCATTAGATTTTCGTCTCATTCACACTCTTAGCTAAGTTTCATGGTCTGAATATAAAACGACTATTAGTAAAAATATTTCCTCATTAGCCAGTCATGGTGGCACACACCTGTAATCCCAGCACTTGGGAGGCTGAGGCAGGAATCACTACGAGTTCTAGCCCAGCCTGGGCTACATAGTGAATTTTTTTTTTTTTTTTTGTGGGTACCGGGGGGTCGACCTCAGGACCTCGAGCGCCAGCAGGCGCCCGTGCCGCTGAGCGATATCACCGGCCCCTTTTTCGTATGTGGGTTCCGGGAGTCGAACTCGGGCCCTCGCGCTTGCCGGGCAGGCGCTTAAGCCGCTGAGCCATCTCACCGGCCCTACATAGTGAATTTAAGGCCAGCTTGAACTACATAGTGAGACACTGTCTCAAAAAACAAACAAAACAAATTTCCTCATTAATAGCAACTATATTCCTTGAATGTTATCCATCTCAACTAATTCTCATCATATATTTAAATTTTACCTAAAACTTAATTAAAATGAAATCAGCACAAATATTCCAGGTCTAAGAATGGTGAAGGACTACGAAAATTAGGAAAGGTTAGCACATCTACAATTTGAAGGCCCTCTGTTAAATTACTCAAGTTTATTACTTAAAAAAGATTATTAACCATTTAGTGAAAACTTAAGTTCAGAGAGAAAACCACTCCACTTATATGCTTTGAGCTGGAGACTCTCTATACCAGAAATGGAACATAACGTTACCTTCAGGGATTTTAATAAATCTAGGGAACACTGCTAGCAAAAGAGTTGCTGTCCAAATAGACTGACACACAGGCCAATGTAGCCCCTAATGACAGAGTAAGATAATGACAGGCCCCACTGAAAATCAGCAGGAAGAGGAAGATCAATCTTGGCAGAGTGAAGGAAAAATGCTGGCTTTCTTCGTGTTAGCTCATCTCATACATATCTAGCTTCAGCAGCTGCCCCAGTGCTGTGGTGCTCTGCATTAACTACACAGTGGATCAATAACAATTACACCTTCTCAAAAACATGACACATAGCAGGATTGGGTTGACATTTCACTTAGGCCAACATTGATCTCAGTGCATCTGATTCCAGCCCCGAATTCAAGTCAGGCCTGGGTTTACTTGGAATAAACACAGAGTTAAAGACAAAAAAGGAAACCAGCTGCTAGCGTCTGGGGCTAGAAGTAAACAGCACTTCTACCGGTGCAGTTCATATTTTTAACCCACTCTTCTTCCTATTGCTACTAGCAATTCTGAAGTTGATCAAAGACTATTTTTTATATGATTTACTCACTGTGACATCAATGTTGATAATATCTCCATCCTGAAGAGGTCGACTGAAACACACAGACACAAAAAAAGGTGATAGGTCTTAATAAAAGGAATATAAAAATAAGTACCTAATGATTACTATCACAACATCAATGAGTCACAGTGATAATGTGGAGTAAAGGAGGAATAAATGCAATAACTATATCTGACCGCTATTTCATGTTAGTCACATCAAATTTATAATACATACAGTGAACACACTGTCATTGTTTAAAAATGACATACTTATCAGTTACCTTAATTTTGTAAAGAATGAAAACAACAGTTGATAACGAAAATTTGCCTACATTATATTCTTATGTATTTGGTAAAAACTGAAGAAGGTAAAAGAAATAGTGAAGGCATAACACTTTTGTAGATCACATACTGCTTCAACAAATATTAGATGGTGACATTATATCCATTTAGCAGTAAAATACTTCAAAATTTTTGTTTTATCATTATCAACTTCAGAAGTTTGTAGGTGGATTTCAATGAACTATAGTGTCTTTCAACATGTTATAAATCTTAGTTTCATGTTTTAGTTTCCAAAGGAACAATATGTTATAAAAAATGAATACCTGTCAGGAATACCATGACAGAGCACGTTGTTTACAGAGGTACAAACAGATTTTGGAAAGCCTCCATAGCCTAGAGGTGAGGGATAGGCATTATGACTGATGATTTCCTGATGAACAAGAGCATCTATCTCTTCAGTTGTCATGTCAACCTAAAATATTAAATAAAGAAATTGTGTGGCGACAGTTGAAGACATTTCCTGTATTTACTGACTATGCCTATAACAATAGCACTCCCATGTGAGACAGTGTAGATTTACTGTGATATTCATATGGTACAACACTTTAATTAATTATGACTAATGTTACCATGCTTAACTGGGCTTTTGATGATTATTTGGGTATATGACGGTATCATGGACTACTAGGAAATAGAAAATTTCAACGCTAGGATCCTCTAAATCATTTGTGAGTTATTAAATGAAATGACTTCTGTTTGGCCTGAAGATTTCAACAATGTGGCCTTTAGTAGTTCCTTCACCTTCCTCATGGGTTAGTGCCCTAGCTAATGAAAAAATGTAAGTAAGTGCTCAAAAGGATCTTAGGTTTAGACACCAAGGCTGGAAAAGTAGGTCAACTCACACCTTTTTATTTTAGTGAAACATTACATGGGTTTTGCAGCAATGGCATGGAGATTATGGGTCATCATTTTAAAAAACTTAGTCTGATACATTTTGTAGAGATCTGATTTTCACTAATCTTTATTTCTTTTATTTCTTTTTTTTTTTTTTTTGTGGGTATCAGGGGTCAAACTCAGGACCTCGTGTGCCAGCAGGCACCCGTGCCACTGAGTGTTATCACTGGCCCTTTTTTCGTATGTGGGTTCCAGGAGTCGAACTCGGGCCCTCGCGCTTGCCAGGCAGGCCTTACGCTGCTGAGCCATCTCACTGGCCCCCTAATCTTTATTTCTTTCATGCCTAAATGTTTAAAAATTTCTTCCCCTTACCAGAAGGTATTCAGCTGCTTCCAAACAGTGAAAACTGAAGTTCAGTTTACATGTGCATGTTTCTGTGTACTAACTCTTGAACCCAGGGCTTCATCCATACTAAGGGAGCACTCTGATACTGAGCTCATTACAAGCCCCTGAGATTGAGTTTTATAAGCACATGAAAGCTATCTCCATGATACAAAATTCTAAAATAAAGTAAAATATTTTATTAAAAATTAACTATTCAACAATTTTCCATGTTGTTTTATATTCAAGTTATACTCTGTTATGTTGCCATAAGACGTTTATTATACAGATGGCACAGTAAGGTACTTCACCCTTGAGTCTTGCTTCCTAAATTTTTTCCATTTTTTGTAGACTGTAGATATTTTCTTTTATGATCTTTATAGAGCAGGCATTTCTAATTATTATAAAAGCTTTGTAGTAAGTTGGCTGTACATAATTATATTTACATATTACTAACAGTTTTGTGTATCTGGTCTGATCTTTCTTTACAGAGATAATGCAAAAATTAGAAAAAGAAGGCAAAATATAAGATAAAATAGCTCCAGGAACACAGGAAAAAAGTGTGGGAAATAAAAGCAGAAACTCTAGGCTGGAGTAAGGGGGCAATAGTCACAGCTATCTGCCATTGATCAACCTGGATAGGATGAGTTAGCCCAAAATGCCTCCAGAATTATGCTGGTTAAAAATGGATTTGGGTTTTCAAATTACCTCTAGAATGAACACATAAAATAATAAAATTCCTTTCTCTTATCCCAAGGCTTTACTTTTTTTTTTTTTTTGTGGGTACCGGGGGTCGACCTCAGGACCTCGCACACCAGCAGGCACCCGTGCCACTGAGCGATATCACCGGCCCCTTTTTTCATATGTGGGTTCCGGGAGTCGAACTCGGGCCCTCGAGCTTGCCAGGCAGGCGCTTACACCACTGAGCCATCTCACTGGCCCCCCCCCCTTTTTTTTTTTAAACAAATTAGATGTATACACACACAAAAAAAAATTTTATATATACAAAGAAGAATTAAAGAAAAAGAGAAAGAAAGAGGAGTGTTTGTTGCCTCTTATGTAAGTCACTCTGAGACTTGGTAAGACGCCACCTTTAAACTCTTCCCAGCCAGGAGGAGGACATGACGGGCCAGCTGACAAGCCTCATGAAGCCCTTGAATCTGATCTTCATTCTTAACTTCTATGCTGTCTCCCCAGTCGGGTACAATGCCTGTCGTCACATAGTCTGGCTTCTTTATATGCTTGAGGAAAAAGGATTGAAAATGAAGATCAGAACCCAGCACATGACAATGGGATCATTTTTTCGGACACAGCCTCCTGCTTCATGGAGCTCTGCCCTTCCTGCCGGAGCACCGACCTCCAAAGCCAGCACAACAGACCCTCCAGGCTGCCCCCAGTTCCTTCCCCTGCCCTTTTGAACTTAACATTGCCTGTTAGCGCTGCCTCTGGACGGTCTGTTAACCTCACCATGCTCAAACTGGACTGAAGTAGACTTCTGGTCAAAACAAACAGTGGTTTTCTTTTCCTCCTCCTCCCAACCCTGTTGGAATCATATCACCATTGAAAAATACCACCAAATTTCCAATCTGCCAAATAATTAAGAGGGACTTTCATCTTCTTAACACAAAGATGAAATTTATGCAAAAGATGGCCCCTAATACCATCTCTCAGTGAACACACTGACTGTCAAGTGCACGCAGCCTCTGAGACATACACTTTCCTCATACTTGGAAACCCTACTCAAACTGGGTGCTAGAAGAGAAAACAAAGCAGCGTTCTTTTCCTTTTTTCCCCAAGTAAATAAAAATTATTTAGAACATATCCATCATTTGTTAAGAATAATACCATCCCTAAACTCAAAGCATTCAAACCTGATCACTTTTGCAGAGCACCCTCTACCACTTCCTCAAACCCATTGGTAGTACTCAGAAAATAATACTATTTTACACACAGTGCTTCTTTCAGGCCCAAGGTTTGCAGAGCCCTTAATAATTTATTTATAGCAACTGTACATATGCACTGTTGAACAGAACACAGCAAGGCTACACAGTGGTTTGGGACAGGAAGCTAACAAAGGTCACACCATTCAATGGCAACATCACATAACTCTGGAAGGATTGAGGCTGGGGCTCTTCTCTTTGTGAAGAGGGTCATGCTGGTTTTTCCTGTTCAGAGGGGCTTTCCAGAGGTAAAAGCATTGTCTGGTTTGCTGCAGCTGAGCTCTGGAGGAACATCTACTCTCCTATAGCCACCCCACTAATGCCCATGGCTGACTGGGTCTCCCCCAAACAGTCTATATTCCTGTCTTACCTCTGCTACATGACGCAGTGAGGTCACAACTGTAGGCAGAGAGGCTGTTGTGGTGCCACCGCAACTGACTGAAATGTCTAAAGCAATACACTCACCCACCCAGAGATTTCTTTTTCTTTTCTACTAAGGAAAAATAATGTCAATTTTGTGACTAATACTAAATGCTGGCTCTCTCTACAATGGCCAGACCTCAGTCAAAGCAGGAATATACTCTGTCTTGTCAGCCCTTGCCACAAAAACGGGCCACTCAACTTCAGGAGGTATAACACACGTAATGTGGATTCAGTGTACTACAACAACAATGACGACAACAATAAAAATTGTAAAAGGGAGGAAGCAAATGGTTTTTATGACAACTCTATATTTCTTTTAGCTATTCGTTTTTCCTAAATGACTCACAAACCTCCTTTATATTACATTTTGAAAAATGGAGAGATTGTCTTTACACAGAATTGCAATCTTTGAATAAAAAAATGCTCTGAGATAAGATGTTAGATTTAATTTACTCTAGAGGACTACTCAAAACACAGCAGCATTAGTAAAGTATAAGTGCAGGCTTAATAAAAATATCTACTGTGTTAGTTTCAAGGAATCTCCCTCGAATCATCCCAATTTTATAATCATTTTTTTCCCTAAAACAATCATTTTTACTTTCATGACAGAAACTTAGAGTAGGAAATTCCATGGCAAAAATTTAAATTTTAAATAAGCTAAGCAGCTGTATGCTCAGAGCTTTACTTTTAAAAATTGATTTTCTAGAACTGCAGCATGTTAAAACTTCTTATATTACAAGTTCAAATCACAAACCAAGTTTTAAAATTATGACTCCAATGGCTCAGAAATCAAAGGTACAAAAACATTTATCACATCTGCAGTCAACCTTTATCTTGGCTGGAAAAAGTAGCAGATAATAGGCAATACAATACCTTCGGGACAGGATATGCTGAAGAAACTGCAGCTGGCAAAACTATACCGTGTGAAGTATCTCTCTGTCTCCAGAAAAAGAAATTTCTTCTTTGTTGACTGCTAGACTGCTTGTGTAAGTAGATATGATTGAATGGTGAAGAGAAAATTCTATGACAGCCTATGAGCAGAAATAGATGTATTTTAAGTTAAAAAAAAAAGAAAGAAAAAACTAATACTGTATTGCGCTTAAAGGTGTTGTGCTATTAAATCATTATTCTAATCCTTTATTGACTCAAAAAGGAAAAGCCCCAAACGGAAAGGAAAACAGTAGTAATCTGGGTTCTAGTACAATAGTAGAACAGCATATTAGCTAATGCTATGTTTACATAAATGTCTGACAATGGAAAGCTCTACTCTAATGGGAAACAAACATATAGAAACATCTGCTAAGCACTCAGGATGTAAAAAGAACAATTTCTGCTGTGGTACCTTATGCGACAATGTCCAGGATAACCTCAGAGTTTAAGGCACTATTTTGATGGCTTTATACTCTTTAAAACCGTTTTCCTTTCAAGAATCATGGATAAATTGCCAGCTGCACTTTTGCCCTCCATAGGATTACTACAGTGTGTTAAGTTCATGTGCATCAAGGTATTATATTAAAATTCATTGCAATGAATGCTCAAGCCAGATAAAGACCAAATAGCAAAAATGTAGACATAACTCCGAAAGAAACCAAACATAGGGTCCTAAAGTATCGACAACAGAAATTTAGAAATATCTATCAAATTTTATTTATTTTTATTTATTTATTTTTTTGTGGGTACCGGGGGTCGAACTCAGGACCTCGTGCACCAGCAGGCGCCCATGCCACTGAGCGATATCACCGGCCCTTTTTTCGTATGCAGGCACCGGGAGTTGAACTCAGGACCTCGCGCTTGCCAGGTAGGCGCTTATGCCGCTGAGCCAACTCACCGGCTCTCTATCAAATTTTAACTGCACATATTTTCACATGCAGTAACTTATCTCCTTGGACTGTATCCCATGGATGTTATGCAGTTGTGGACGTACAAAGACACACCCTCACTGAAGCACTGTTTGGGTAGAAAAAATGGGAAACAATCTAAGTATGTCCAAGCGAGAAACACCGACAGGGGACTGGTTATATATATTCTGGTATATCTACACAACAGAAAACTCTGGGGCCATAAAAAAAAAAAAAAAAAGAAAGAAAGAAAAGTCATCCCTGTATTGATAAAAGAAGGTATCATAGGATATTGTTAAGAAAAAAGCAAGTGCTAAACAATATGCATAAGAAGCCCATTAATGTAAAAAGAATTTGTATATTTATATATATAAGCTTGTATGTGCCTATAAAATTTCTGGAAATTAATATTCACACATAATGGTTATTGCTGGAGCATGAGATTATGGGTGGAGGAAGCCTTTTTGACTCATTGCATTTTCTTCCTTCCTTTCTTTTTTTGTTTTTTTTGAGACAGGGTCTCATTATGTGGTTCAGGATGGTCCTGAACTCACTATGTAGCCCAGGCTGGCCTCAAACTCACAGCAATCCTCCTGCCTCAGCCTCCCAAGTGCCAGGATTACAGGTGTGGGCCACCACACCCGGCTGTTAGGCCTTTTAAACCATCCTCTTGCATTACTATTACCATGAAGACAACAGTTTAAAAAATCTCCAACAGGTCACAACAATATAGTAGGAGTTGGTGAACTACAGCCCAAAGGCCAAATCATTTTTTTTTTTTTTTTTTTGTGGGTACCGGGGGTCGACCTCAGGACCTCGCGCGCCAGCAGGCGCCCGTGCCGCTGAGCGATATCACCGGCCCATTTTTCGTATGTGGGTTCCTTGGGCCCTTGCGCTTGCCAGGCAGGCGCTTATGCTGCTGAGCCATCTCACTGGCCCCCAAATCATTTTTTTAAAACACCCTGAGACTTAGAAAGGGTTTTCAACATTTACAAATTGAACATTTACAAATGGAAAAAACAAAACAGCCAAGAGAAACAATATTTTATAACACAAATACTTTTATATGAATTTCACATCTTGGTGCCTACGGCTCCCCTCATTTGCTGACGATTGTTCACAGAAGATTCTGAGCTGCAGCGGCGGAGTCCAGTAGTGTCAGAGATACAGCCCACAAAACCTAGAATACTGACCATCAGGTATCTTAGCAGAAGCATGCTGACTCCTGCTCCAGCAGGGTGCTCGCTGGGTGTCAGGAGGTTCCCAGACCACCAGGGTCAGTGTCACAGGGCACAAAGATGCAAATCCGAGGCCCCTCCTCCATCTACTGACTCACACTCTGGGGATGAGGCCAGTGACCTGTGCTTTAACAGCCCACAGGGCGATCCTCATGCACACCAGGCTTGAGAGCTACTGGCCCAGAGTAACTTTTCAGCTGTGAAACCTAATGGAAACAGGAATTGTGGTGAGTGATAGCCCCAAACTCAGGACCTCCTCCCACTGGGAAGAGAAAAGACACTGATGCAAACAAAGTCCAGTGGTCAGGGATTCAGTATCAGAAGTTTCACTTAATCCTGCTCTTCTGTAAAGGTGAATCCAATACTGTTGAATCAAACTCAGGAGTGTTTTGGGTACTTTTTTCTCTTTATTTATTTTCAATAGTGGGGTTGAACCCAGAGCCTTGCGACTATTAGCCAAGTGTTCTACCACTAAACTACATCCCCAGCCCCACTGGGCTTTGGGATTTTAAACAATTCCATGTAACAGGTAAAAGTCCAGAAACATAACTTAACTTTTTGTGTGGTAGTGGGGATTGAACTCAGTGCTTTCACACTAAGCTACATCCCCAGCCCCTTTTTAATTAAAATTTTTCTTTTTTAAAAAGCTTTGTTTGTTTTGGAGACAAAATCTTACTGTGTTGCCCAGGTTGGTCTTCAACGCCTGGGCTCAAGCAAACCTTCTGCCTCAGCTTCCCAAGTAGCTCTGGAGTAGATGCAAACCACCATACATGGCTTAAAAAGTTGCTTGATAGAGGCAGGTACACACTCCCTGAAGCATGTAAAGTGTATTTCACTAATAGTGATACCATGAGCCCTAGGATTGTCAACTGACAGATGAAGGGTGAGCTGGTGTCCAAGATAAAGCAGATATTTGGAAAGCAAAAGTTCTACCACTTGTTATCTCTGTGGCCCTGAACAAGTTTCTTCTTTTGAGTGTCAGGTGAGAACTAAATGAAGTAAGGGATGTGAAAGTGCTTTGTATTTAGCAGACGTCCAATAAACAGTAGTTCCTTTAAGAAAGTAAAACGGGAGAGAAAACTGAGTTGTGAACTGCTAGCACCTGATTCACAGCTGAAGACACTCAGAGGAAGTGCAGCAAGTGCCAAAGTGGAGGGAAAGCAAGTGGAGTTGCCTCCACAGAGTACATTACCTCTCAAAGGCATGAGGAAAACTGAGCTAACACACATGGGAACACGCAGAAAATGCAAATGGCATCATAAAACTACTGGGACTACTATTATTCATTATTTTTCCAAAAGTGGCAATGGGTTGACCTAATCCATCCACTCCTTTAAGCCAAGCTCCTTTCCCTGACCAAACCCATGCCTCAGTTAGGTGCAGGCAGAAGTTATGTAGTTGAGTAGTCTGTGGATATGGAATGGAAAATTTGGGCACTCGTAGAATCAAACCGTGATTCCAGCTCCCTAATTGCATCTGTAGGCAGGAACACATACAAGACACATGCTCGCAGTGTCTCTTCTGAGGAAAGTATATATTATTACTATTAATAATGATAATACTAATGAAAAGCTTGATGCCTTTTATTTTATTTTATTTTATTGAGACAGGGTCTTGCTAAGGAGCCCAGACTGGCCTCAAACTCATACAGTCCTCCTGCCTTAGCCTCCCGAGTGCGGAGATTACAGGATGCGCTATTACACTGAGCTCTGTACATTATCTCTTACTAACTCTGTCAGGTAGACAGGCACCTGTTAACATCACTACTTTATGAATGAGGAACTAAGACATCTCTAGTAATCAATAACCAGGCTCCAGGCTCAAGTCTTCCAAGTCCAAATGTAGGTCAGTGTCTGTCACTCAAAGCTGCCTCCCGACAGTGGGTGGCCTTGGCCTTGCTATAAAATGCATTGTTTCACGGATTAAATTTTGAGGAATCAAAAAAAAATAAAAAAAATTTTTTTGAATCATGAAAAATATACCATGTGACCAATTAAGATTTAGAATGAAGATACTGTTCATGAAGGTTTTTTGGCAATACTTAGAATTAAACCCAGGGATCTTGCACATGCAAGGCAAATACTCTACTACTGAGCTATATCCCCAGACCTTTTCTATAAAAATTCTTAGATGATCTAATTAGAAGCCACTGTGGTAGTAAAAAGAGCATGAACTTCTGAAGTTACCAAAATTTCTGAGCCCCACTTTCTTCACCATTAAAAGGGAATAATAATGCCTTTTCTATTACAAGGCTGATGTGAATGTTGCTTTACATATACATATATGTAAACCTCTTAAAAAAATAAGTGTTCCTAGTGGCACATGCCTATGATCATAGCACTAGGCAGGACAAGGCAGGAGGATAGCGAGTTTGAGGCCAGCCTGGAGTTCACAGCCAAGATCCTGTCTCAAACAACAACAAACCCAGAAAACAACTGAAAGTGAGTGCTCCATAAATGCTTCTTTTCCTTTCCCTTCTCCACTCTTCAGCACATTGATCTGGAATCTCTAACTGTATTCTTTCATTCAATAACTTTCTGCACTTATTCTGTATGGCACCCTCAGGATGCAGGGAGTACAACGGGGAGGCGCAATCCTTGCTTTTGTGGAGCCTCCATTCTGGTGGTGGGAGGTAAACAACAGCAAATCCACAAATACACTGGTTCATCAGATGGTGATATGAGTGATGGAAAAAGGGCCCGAGTGACACGGCGCTGGATGGCACCGTGGAGTTGAAGTTCTATTCCTGGTCCTTGCCAGGAGCTATGTGACCTTGAGCAAGAACAGTAACAGTGTATACAGACTGACCAAGAGTTTCCTGGTGCCAAGATCTGTACTACGCACTTCACAGATGTTACCCATTGAGATACACGGCCTTAGTAATATAAGGAAGTTGGCCTTTATTATCTTAGAGGTCCCACCAGCTGTGACATTTGTGCCTTTATTCAGCAACATTTGATTGTCATGCTATAACCCAGGTAATGGGATTATGTAGCATCTGATCAATTTTAGGACTTACGAAGATTTTTTTTCACTGTGGCAGATCACATGAAAGAGAAACTATCTTTATAGTATTATCAAGTTCAAGTATACAGTCATTGTAGGGGGAATCTTTTCTATGTACTTAAACTTGAAGTATGAAGTCATCAGGTCTCTACTGGGATAAGTGGATGAGGCCTTTAAGACATTCACTTTTTGGACAAACAGTGTTGCCAATATACCTGTCTTGCCAAATGATGGGCTCAATACCAAAAAACAAAAACAAAAACAAAACAAAACAAAAAACCAAACACACTCACACATAACTGGATGGCAAAATTCTAAATATCAGAAACAGGCTGACCACAGCCAATCTGTTGACAGTTATGATTCTGCAGGGTTCTCAGCAATTCTGCTTTCATAAGATACTTTCGTATTTGATATGAAATCTTTTATTTCAATCTGATAAGACACTCTACATATGCTGTCACAAGATAACAGGATAATAAGGTACAATGGCATGTTTATTTCACTAACTACTCATTACAAACCTAAAAAAAAATCTAGTGTTTTCACAGGTTACATGAAGAAATGGGCTGAAGTCATGGTACCTTCAGAAGAGAATGGCCCTTCAATTAGCATGGGGAGGAAATGGGGGGGACCCTCAGTGTGGTTTATCACATTGTAATTAATGAGTAGTAATTAAAATTTTCAAATGCAGAGTGAGCAAAATTAAAATCCCAGTCCATATTACATTCAGGGTCATAGAAAGGATGCCTAATACAGAGATAGAGCATTGTAGAAAAGGTCTGTTGAGTTTTCTATATATTTTTTGCTTTGTAAAAGCAGTGCTGTTATCTTATAACCACATCTAACTTTCAACTTGCTACTCCTGTCAGTGATATCATTCATTTGGTGCTTGATGACCATCCTCAGAGATAGATCTGCATTGTCACTTCACAGGATGGACAGTACACCCTCTTTTTGTAAAGCTATTTGGAGAAATAAGATGCAGGTATGTACTAATTACTGCAAGCGGCAAGTGGACTAATCTGAAGTTTAGGAGATGCCAGTGGGAAATCGTCAGAAATCTCAGGGTAGCAGGGGAGCCCAGAGCAGCAAGGGTTGCTTGGTACTAATTTGGCCTTGAAAGCAATGATCACAGAGTGTTGTTACTGTTGATTACCTAACAGGAACTCTATATAGGGTTTTTGCAGGCAGTAAATCTATATGCTATTTGTTATGAATACTAGAATATTTACGGTCATCAAAGGTAATAATAAGAATTATTTTCAGTGTTACAAAATTCTATCAGAGCCTAGTTTGAGCTGAACACTGAAAATTATAGGCGACTGCTACTTTCGCTCCATGGAGGAGCCTACTGTGAGGCCTGACTGTCTCTTGAAATTGCTGTATGTCCTCTGGATCCTGCCACGCATTTCTCATATTTTAAATTTGTATTTGGAATATAAATCTAGATTATGGTTTTAAATATTTTCATATTTGTAATAACACCAATTTCTAAAAGCTGTCTTTTATTTCCCTTTACAGATTAAGTATGAAAGGTGGGACTGCAGAATTCAAGTCTAAGGAGGGAGGAGAACATTTTAAATAACTAATGTTGCTGCACACAACATGCCCTACACTTATTGGCCTCTTACTCAGGGTCCATTTTAATTGTTATCTGCTCATGCATTCTATACCACATAATGAAATGCTTCCATTTCACCCACGGAGCCCTGGGTTTTTATGTGCACCTTTACTAATGACCCTTAATTAAGCCAATTTTACCCTTTAAAATGTGAGTTTTCTTTTGGTCAACAAGTATTTTTAAGGGAGAGGCCTGAATGAACTTCCAAAGAAACATTTAAAATGGTTATTATTTTAAGCAGTTGTAAAACTGAACAAAGTACATTTGTACTCAAGTGTGGGCTACCAACACCTATATTTTTCATTGTATGTTTCCAGGGAAGCACTTTCACCCTGCCGCGGGCCATCAATCCTCAGTTACGTTACATTTCAAAGGGATCGAATATCTGGGTAGAAAACAACACAATAAAGTAGCTTGGTGCTACTTTACATTAGCTAACAATGTCAACCAGAGATAATATGTAATTTAAAAGACACCCTGTAAAATGTCTTAGTGGATGTATTTTTTCATAATGATCAGTAAATGCCAAAGTCTAGTAACAAAACTATTATTTATAGCATATTAACATCTAATTGATTTTATAAATGGAGGCAATTATTTTGGATGAAGGGAGGAATGCTTGCCAGATTTAAATGATTTATGATTACCAAGAGAGAAAACGTTTTGTTAATTCATTTTTAAATATGGCTCTTACACTCATTGACAATTTTAATTTTAAACCAAATGATTTGCTTAAATAATATATTAACTCCCCCCCCAAGCAACTTACTTTGTGATAGCCATTTGATATATTTTTTACTGTTTAGAAATGTTGCTTTCTGCAGTAGGCTCAGAATGGACTGTACCCTAGGAATACATTTTCAAAGTGCTGATTGGGAACCATGGTAAGATCACACTTCATGAACTCCAACCAATTACCCAGAGTAGGAGCACTGGCTCTTACAGAGCTCTTCCTGCTTCAAGTCCAAGAGAACGCTACAAATGCATGTACGCCATAGATTTCTTGACCTACAGTGCTGACTGTCTGCTTGAAAAATTTCATAACTTGTGCAAATGTTGTGAAAGAAAAATTAAATAGTCTGCATCAGTCAGTATAATTCTTTTACTGATTTTTCTAATCCAGTACTGAAATATACAATGTTTCAAAAGTAAGTGAATAATGTTCCTTCCTATTTCAAGACAACTATAAAGCAGAAAAGAAGCTCACATTTCACAAGAAATAACCTGTACATTTGTTGGAGGAAAAAGTAAAAAATAAAAAATAAAACACACAACAAGGGAATGCCCAGGCTGAAGCAGAAACTGATTGGGGAAAAGCTGAAGGACAAGGCCCCTTGAAACTAAACAAAAGCAAATTCATTCTGTTGACAGATGTTGATTACATCAAAGCAACAAGGAACTCCCCTAACTCCCAATTTTTTAAAAAAACAATTAATACTGTTCAACAACACACTAAGGACAAAGTTAAGCTTTTTAACCAATCCTAATAAACATTATTAAATCTGTTTCCAAAGAGTTTCAGTTCCATTAAAGACTATTCTAGTGTGCTTTGAGCTGTGGGCTTCTCCAAACAGTGGTTTATTCATTCCCATGGACATGTCTGGGAAGCCGAGCTGGGCATGCCATCAGCCCCTTCCTTCCAGGGGTTAACTGCTCTGGCTGCCAAATAAAATACAGAGCAAGCCATGTAATTATGGAGACAGTCAAAGGGCAGGCTCTATTTTGAAATCTATTTGCACAGACAAGGTCTTCCAATTGAACTTACAGGAAACAAGCTGGTAAAGAGCCTCCTTTTCCCCAGATGCTTTCCACACTTTTTCTCCAGCTCAGGAAATCATGGATATGGACACCATACACCACTGCTTCCTGGATTTCAAGCTAAGATGCCATTACAGAGAGAAGAGTAGAGCTGTTTCACAAACCTACAAGAACCATTTTGGGGCTTAATTAACAGCACTTGGAAACTGCCTTTGAATGATAAAGCTACAGTGTTTATTAAACATTTCTAAAGAGCATACAGGCCCAGTTGGTAAGCAGGTGTTGGAAAACAACTATTTTCTTTAATGCTCAAAATAAAGCACATAGTTGAGTGGAATAGATATTGGCACAAATACTTGTCTGAAATAAAGATTCTACTTGACATCCAACAGAATTGTCCTTGTAGTTATTTATAGCTAAGACTGCTACAATAGTCATAAAGATTCCACAGAAATAAAAAGGGAACGTCTAATGTATTTAGGTTGTAAAAAAGCCATAGTTCACTTTTATGCTGAAATAGCATCCTACTTGCTTAATATTCTAAGTTGGCAATTTCTATGAGGATGCATCATTCGAATACCAAAATAGGGTTGGCCGTGACTAATAAACCTACATGGCCAAATGAAG
This sequence comes from Erethizon dorsatum, assembly GCA_028451465.1. Lineage (NCBI taxonomy): Eukaryota > Metazoa > Chordata > Mammalia > Rodentia > Erethizontidae > Erethizon > Erethizon dorsatum. The sequence continues at coordinate 116,130,547 of CM051826.1, read as the reverse complement.
GGGAGACAGACACTAGCCTGTGGGTGTCAGAACTCATCACGAAGTCATAATCCAAAGCCAGGGAGTCCTGGTTCTAGAAAAAAAGAACTGGAAAGTCAGTCATACTTAAGAGCACAGGCAGGGAAAGGAAGGGTGGTGGCCTGGGGGAACACTCTTCCCATAATAATAACATTCAAGAATGGTGCCCAGGTCAGAGCAAAACATGACCTTCCCCCAAGGCTTCATCAGGAAGTTGGCTCCATCTACATCCCTCCTCCTTTAAAAAAAATTATCAACAGCAAGTGATAGAGCATAATATCAATGACAAGCTCAGAAATGGTTTAGAAGAATAGTTCATTTTATTTCTTTACAAAAGCTGAATTTGACTGTTTGTGATTATCATTAATGTACACCACCAGAACTCAAGGATCTATATATATTTAAAAAGAAGCATTCCCCTCTTCTTGGGGAAACAAACACACCCCAAATTACTCTAGAAACACAGATCAATAAACCTTCTTCCTACTTGATAATGTGGACACACGTTTGTGGGCCTAGGAAACAAACTATTTTATGCCAGCCCAACTGTAGGTGGGGGAAGGATGCCGAAGTTTACAGTAAAGACTCAAAGTATAAAACTAAAAGCAGATCGTTCGGTGGACCAGTGGAGATTACATAGAAATGACTCAGTAGCACAAGGAAAGAAGACTGTTATAAAAAATTTCCTCATTTAAGATAAAAATACTTACTTCAAAATTTAAATCTAAATTCGTCTTTATAATAAGAAAACACTCAAGTCATAGTGAAATACAGTAGTATATGCTTAGTACATCCCATTGTCTCTCAGCTGAAGTTTAGAGAAAAGCAGCTTTTTAGCACTTCAACAATACATATACTCAGGCAACTTCTTGGACAAAGAAATATTGTATTCTTCTAGGGGAAATAAAGGAGCTGTTTATTAGAGCTGTGGTTAAAATGTAATCATTCATTCCAGTTGAGCCCGGTGAAAAATGTCATTAAAATATCATTTTCTTTGCCAGATTTTCTGGATGCCGTGATATAATTTAAATACCAAATAAAAGACAAGCTCTGATCAGAGTAGCAGCACAACACCAAAATGAACCAAAACGAAATGTTCTGTCAAAGTTACAGGAAAGAATTTCACCCAGTCCTGGTGCGCAGGGAGAGCACACTTCTAGGTTAGCATGGAACGTCTGGCAAATTTCAACTTTCCAAAGTCTCTTAAAAGAAACACTCCCGTTACCTCACACACTAAAGGTTTAAGAAGAGAAAAATAGAACAATTTTATATTAAAGCATACAAATAGGAACCAGAAAGAGCAATTTCACAGAAATCACACATGGAACTCAATTTTAGAGCACATACATATAAAAAATACCATGACTTTTTTTTTCTTAAAGCTGATATAGTAAGAAAGTCCTTTAATTCTTTTTTTTTTTTTTTTTGTGTGTGTGTGTGTGGGTACCGGGGGTTGACCTTAGGACCTCGCATGCCAGCAGGCGCCCGTGCCGCTGAGCGATATCACCGGCCCTTTCTTCGTATGTGGGTACTGGGAGTCCAACTCAGGCCCTCGCGCTTGCCGGGCAGGCGCTTATGCCGCTGAGCTATCTCACCGGCCCCCAAGTCCTTTAATTCTTAAAAAAAAAAAATACATCACTCATAAATACCACTGTCTTGTAAAATATTACTCGAAGTATTAGTTATTTTGGATTAAAATACCCCACAACAGAGTATATGGGGACTTATAGCTTATGATGATCAAAGGCATGGC